>MU008158.1:246580-639251 GCA_010909165.1 Anthoceros angustus
GCGGCTCCGGCGTGACGATCTCGCGTTCCGGAGATCCGCAGCCGGCGACCGTCGGGAGCAGGACCAGAAGCGACAGGACGACAGACAGCTTGAACATGGCAGGCGACGGGAGCGAAGTTCTATCGGGATGAAACCGAGCGGCGCGAGCGAACGGCGATTCGTCAAGGCGGAGGGCGTCGACACCGCTCTTCCATGAAACCCGGCTTCCTCCCCCCGGCTCGAACTTTCCAATGATCCATGTTCGGCCATTGGGCAAGCACAATTTGGTGGTGCGCCATCCCTCTCACGGTCTTCACTGGTCTCGCGCCACAAACCAACGCCACCTCGCTGCGAATTTCACGGGGTCGGTCTCGAGTTCCTACCTCCTCGGCAAGGGCGCGGCATCGCGCCTTCCTCCTCCTGCGTTGCGCCTCGCGATAGCGATGGGTTGAGCTCCTTCCCGTCGTTGCGCCTCGCGCCTCCTGCGATCACGGTGCCCCGGACACTCCTCGACCCTCGCGCCCGTCGGCGCTCCGCTCGCTCCCGTCCGGCCCGTTGCGCTCCGTTGTTTGAACGGGATTGTCATTCCTAGGGTTAAGTTTCCCGGGTTCCCCTACTCCTGCTCGACCTCTCAGCTTTCCCCAATCCACAACCCCACACTCATTCAC
Organism: Anthoceros angustus; assembly: GCA_010909165.1. Classification (NCBI taxonomy): domain Eukaryota; kingdom Viridiplantae; phylum Streptophyta; class Anthocerotopsida; order Anthocerotales; family Anthocerotaceae; genus Anthoceros; species Anthoceros angustus. The sequence continues at coordinate 247,228 of MU008158.1, forward strand.
TCTGCGTTGGTCGACCCCAAACTTATAGACCTATCACTCTAATTATTCCAACCCCCTATCTCACATATATAGACTTTTTAGGGAACATTCCGAGTCCATGGGCCAAGGAACACCAAATTCCGGACCATTTATTTTCTAACTTAAAAATCAAAACAAGAAAAGAATCCATAGGCCAAGGGCATTTCTTCTATAAATACCGCCTACTACCAACCCGACTTATTTTCACACCACGATCCCAAAAACAAAAACACTTCCTGTGCACGCCCCAACAGGGTTTCCAAGTCAGATTCGTCTACAAAGGATCATCCCGGATCAACCAAGAGGCCAAGAAACTACGGGCGAAGCGCCTCGTTAGGACATCCCCTTCCTCATCCATGTGGGGACACCTCAACCTCCCAGAGGAGGCGGAGAAGGGCGGAGAAGGGCGGCCCCTCGGGCGGGGGAAAGAGCAAAGCGCTGAGGCGGAGGCCCCCTAAGGCCAAACGAGTCCGGAGGAGGACGGTAGGAGGATTCAGGACTCCATACGTCTGAACGGACCCCCGCCACCTAGGGAAGTGTGGGAAGATATCCTTCCTCCTCTTGGTGCCCCAGGCGAAGGAGGCGGCCTGGCGGAGTTGGCGGTTGCGGCTCCGGCGAGCCAGTGACCAACAACAGCCCTTGAGCGGACCGGTGGGGCGGCGTAAGATAAACACGATGAAGTGCACGGACCGCATCGGTGCCCTTGCCCCCACCGACGGAGTGGCAGGAGGCGGAGGAAGCCGTGAGGAGGCGGAGGGACGCCCAGGGCAGAGGACAGGGCAGCAACCCCACCAGCCATCACATCCCAGAGGCAAGAGGGCTCCGACCCTTCACCACCTCCGAGTCCGAGTAGGAGAAGGGCGGAGAAGGGTGAGCGCCAAGAGGGCCAAGGCGGCTGACCTGGCCTCAAGACTGAGGGTCAAATTCGGAGAGCCTAGTCCGGACTCGCTCCGAGGCAGATGGCGGTCCTTGACGACCGAGATACCCGCGCCCACAATGACTTCACAGGCATCTCCACGGCCCGTGGAGGCGTGTTTTGGCTACCGTCATGGGCGGTATGCTGGGGTCTCGGGACGAGAAAAGACCTGTGAGGTGAAGGCAACAAGAAGGCGCATGGTACTCCTCAGAGGCGGAGGAGGCGGCCAAGATCTGAAGGAATCCCTCGCTCGAATCGAGGAGGGAAAGCGTCGGGAAGGCAGCGGGAGATGGAAGATCAGATTAAGGTCCTTGATTTGTGTGAACTGTGAAAAACGGGCAGAGGCCCAAGCACGCAGGAGGCGGAGGAGGCGGAGGAGGCGGAGGAGGCCGAGGGCAAGCGGAGAGGGCTCGCGACCTGGCCGAGGCGGCCCGGTTGGACCAACACCAAGCCGGTGAGGTTCAAGTGAAGGCGGCGCGAGGCGAAGCCGCAGCTAAGGCCCGGATCACTATCGGCGTGATCAGGCTGGCGGAGGAGGCGGCGAGGATAGCTAACGCGGCTAAGCAGAGGCCGAGGCGGAGAGGGCTCGCGACCGGCCGAGGCGGAGGAGGCGGAGAAGGAGGCCAGCAACAGGAGATGGAGGATCTCAAAGGCTCGGTGTCAAGTGGAGAAGCAGCCCAGCGGGAGATGGAAGATCAGAGGAGACCTTGGAGCACTGCTCAAGTTACAATTGAGCGTAACGGGATTCGCAGGGCGTGATCGCGGATCACGAGCGGGAGATAGAGCGACTCCACTGCTGGTGAAGAGGTAAGGCGATGGAACAAGGAGCGGGCGCGAAATGGGAGGGACCCGACGGCGCAAAATCGCGGAGTTGCGGACCGCCCGAGAGAGGGAGCTGAGGCGTGATGAACGGAGGAAGAGCCTTGACGCAGAAAAGAAGCCGCTGGCTTAAGGAAGGCGGAGGAACCTTTGCGTCTTGGCGGCGCGGCGGAGGCGAAGGAGGAGGCGGAGGAGGCGGAGGAGGCGGAGGAGGCGGAGGAGGCGGAGGAGGTCCGGACTCGAGAGGAGGCGGAGGAGGCGGACCAACAAAATGGACATGCCCGGCTCACAGAGCACCTATGGCGAAGGGAGTAGCGGGTGCTCCGGGCGCATGTGGAAGAGGCAATCCAGCAAATCGACTCGGATTTTGCCTACTACCACGCTGAGCTCCTCAAGGCGTTGGAAGCCTCTCAGCGCCCGCTGCAACGGGACGGACCTCCGGAAGGCTCAGAGGGAGTGGAAGGGGAAGAAGGACATGGGGACAGCACGGGGGCCTTGGTGGCCTTGTTTGGTGATGACGGCAGCAGTGGAGAAGAGCCCGGAGGAGCGTGCCGCCAATGCAACGGACCTTGGGTAAGCCACCGCAACTGGGAGGATAAGGATGGGGCCCCGAAAGGCGAGAAGGAGGTAACCAACGACCCAAGACAAGGGTCGGTGGGTGAGATGGGCCCCTAACGGTGGCGGTCCGCGGATCGAGGGTCGGGACTTGAGGGCCGGACCACAGTAATAAGTTCGGACCACAGTCCGAACCCCAGATGAGGCCGGACCGAGGACCGACTGAAATAATAAACTCACAAGATCGGACCGAGGCGAGACAGACCCCAGGTCCGGACTCGAGAGGAGGCGGAAGTCACCACTTGTCCGGGGGGAGCAATCGATTGGCGGCCCTCACAGAGACCCACTTGGGGGAGAGGAAGATGTGGTGGTTACCGCGGGTTGGCCGGACCGCCGGTGTAACTGACAGGATTCGGAAGGGAAGGGTCCCGCCAGATCATCCGATTGGGTATGCCCTATCGGGCGGGGATTAGGCCACCAGTGAGGCAGACCAAGGTCATCCCAGGCCCACCAGCAGCGGAGATAGGAGGAAGGGAATAAGATGGTAGGCGGCGATTAGGGCATCGAGCTAGCCACCGGCTCGAATAGGGGTGTAATAAAGACGCCGACTTTGGGCGTAGTATAAGAGGGCCGAGGCTCTAGTAAAGTATCTTTCTCTTGGTGTTGATGCGCTTGGCAGCTCAGCGTCTTCTTGCTAGCGTGAGTCCCGAGTCATCGAAAGTGCATGGCCCGAGAGACTGGCAGTCAAGGTCCGGTGGCGGACCCTAACGTGTGGTGGTGTGTGCAGGGAAGAGCGATCGGGGACCCTTGCCGTCCGGCGGCCAGCGTCGCCCGGCACAGCGTGTGAGCCGGAGGAACCCGGAGGGCGTGTAGAGCCCGAACGGAGAGGCCTGGCAGAGCGAAGGAGGAGGTCCGGACCGCTACCACCCGCGTTTTTCCCAAGGGCGATGAGTGCGGTGAGAGTGGTGAGAGGAGCGGACTAGAGGAATGAGTGACGAACTTGAATGATACGGACGCGAACGGGTCCTTAACGTTTGTACCTGTGCTTTGATTGAGCGTTCTGGAGTAGTTAGTCGTAAAACGATGAAGGTGTGTGTTGAGTTTGAAACGGTCGCTGTGTGAGGTGAGAAACGATTGGAACGTGGCAACGGAGCCTATCATTCTCTTGGGAACGGACCCCTTACTACAACGACACGGGATTGTGCGCGCCCGGCTGGCCGTCAGCGAAAGTCGCGCCACAGTGTTATTGTAAGATATTATGTCTGCATTGTAAATGCCCCGTTGTATTTTTCTGACAATGCGTTGTAAACCACTTCCCGTTGTAAGTAGACCATGGACCATTGTAAAAGGAAATCGTTGTAAACAAACGTTATGGTGTTTACTACAAGCGTTGTTGTAAACAGCACATTCATTGTTGTAAAGTCATTGCTAGGAAATATGCATGTTGTAACCCAGAAGAGCCCTCGTAGTAAAGTTGCTTTCGTTATGCCATGTCTGAATAGCCAGTGGCCAAATACACCCCGTAGTAAAACACTAGAGCTCCTGTAGTAACGCGAATGGCTATACAAAAAAATAATACATGAACCATGAAGCCTCGTTGTAAATCGAATTGAGCTTGAAATCTCCCCCTGTTCTACAAAACAGCCTATAGTAAGAGGCCTGTTTTCCTAGTAGTGAACAGACTGAAATCTGTGAAAAGACAGGGAATACTATACTAAATAAAATAATCATTCTAGCCTGTTGTTCTACCTTCAACGGCAGTCATGGGGAGGGGGGGGGGTTAGGGGATTAAACTCCTATTCTGCATCGTGTTGTGTTGAGCAATGAACAGAGGTTGCCACTCTGCCTTAAAAAGATACCTTGGGTATGGAGTTGACTGACTTCAGCAGTTGTGTCAACGAAGTGACTACATTAGACATCTACTTCATCCATCAATGGCATTCTCATGGTGTTGTATCTCATTGTAAGAATTATATCTCCCTTCCCCAGGTTCCACTTTTGGCATGAGCATGAGGGTGTGTGCGTATGGCTCCTCTATTTCTATGGTGTTCCACACACATGAACGCTTGTCTAAAAAAGCTATATGCCCTCACTGGGTCTTTGTATTATTCACTCCAGTTTTGCCGTCCCTCAAATACATCGGGGATAAAAATACCTTATACTCTACAATGCAGCACATTCTAAGAGCGTGTGGTGTTCGCCATCCACTTCACCACTCATACATAGTAGACAAATCCTATTCTTTGGTGGCATGTGATCTCACCGAGAACTCGGATTGTACTATAGTCTAAATTGAGCTAGTGCTCTCACCGCATCAAGCTCCTCAAATTGATTCGTATCACACATGGAGTTTTGTGGCTGATTTTTTGCCCGAAATTCCATATCGAGCAAAGCCTCGTATGTACATTGGGAATCCATTTGACCATTCACGACAACAACTTAATGCGATCAATGCAGGGCGGCCCAAGAGCTAGATCACAAGTGTAAGATCTACTGCTTTGTGCAACAACTCTGCATATAAATGTTGTGGTAGTGTGTTAGCTAACTTATACACTAGCAAACATATTTTGTTTCAACCACATTCCTAGCGCTTGTATCGTGAGCTTTCATTTCCTTGACGAACCTGAGAGGGACCCGAGACACATTGATCACTAGCCACATTGGCTTTACAAGCCACATGAACGTGTATTTAGGGATGACGTATCTTGAGACCGAAGAAAGACCATCAAGGAGATGCCCACTGACTGCAAGCGAAAAGGAAAGAACAGCGAATGAATGCAACCACAAGAACTAGGGTCTAAGAACCTTTAATCTTACAAGGAATGTGGGTGTGATACACACAAGAGCTTGGCAATCACGAGATCCCTAAAGACCTGCACAGTTCGACATCGATTAACATTCCTGCACCATATCCATTAATATTACCATGCGCACAACACAAATTGGATGCATTATTTATATCTTCAAGAACCAACAACTTTTGTATTGTGGAAGTCTTGAGGGGTACCTTTGTGAGATATCACGATGAAAACCTGGATTGAAGTTTTCCATCCGTAGAGAAATTCCAGAAACCTTGTCTAAATGCAATGGAAATAGGGACTGCCAATACGAATAAACATACGGCCAAGTTGTACAATATCGTCATTCATAGCTACTAATCTCATCTCCTAACTCCCTGAGGCCCTTGATAAAATTATGAAACCGATTTTTGTGTCCTAAACATATCTCTGACATATTATATAAATGTCTTTGAAGGGTATGAAAGAAGAAATGGGGTTGAGCTCTGGCCTGAGCTACATAGCCTTAACTTGAATCTATGTCGATGAGTGTCAACGTGGCTAAGCTGGGACTTGAGATGACTCGATGCACTTCGTCCATCTCATCCTATTGCAAAGAAAACGGCTCCACCAACATAGCAATACGCTGAAGTTCATTTCCCCATTCATTATGTCTTCTCTCCTCCGTTTTTTTTCACTTTTGTTTTTTGGATCCTATTGCACTCAATGAATGCTACAACTTTTGTTCACAATATATTTCCTAAAAACAAATAAAATGTACTAATTTTTCCATTCATATGGTGTAACAATTTGACCAAGTTTCTCATTTTCTCTTTTCTTCTTTGCTTCTCCAATGAAGCTAAAACTTGGTACGTATATTTAATACGCGTATATGATTCTGTTTAAAAAATATCATCTTCATTAAACTTGTAGGTTAGGAGATACAACATATTTCTCCATAGAGTGATAAAATTGACACTTTTAAGATGTTACATGCGTTACTACTATAAGTGGTGCACCCATCTATGCATGCACCTAGCAGTAGAAGAGGCATTACCCAAATACCTCTAGCGGTGGATGGAGGCTAAAGCCACATTGTGGGCGTGGACAACAATCACCCTGCTCCAAGGTGTGGTGCACCAGGCGTGAGGAACTTGCGGACCAGCTTTTAGGCTCTTTTGGGATTGAGGAGGGTGTAGGATGTTTCTTTTGTGCACTCCCACCATGAGAAGTGAGTGCAAACCGTATCGAATTTTCATTTGTGTCGAATTGAGGCATGAGCCCAGTTGGCTCTGTTTTTGGTCCAATGTGTGATCTTCCTCCCTGAAAAAATCCTCCCCTTCCTGGCCTGGAGTGGGCATGTAGGCTTTGCAGTCGCGCGAGAAGAAGAAGAAGAAGAATTTTATTTCCACTAAGGTGATTGTCATGGGACTTGGTACTTGACAACTTGTACCATGGTGTGCCTAAGCTACTTGCACCAAGGCATCCACTCCTTTAGGCACCCGATCTAAGTACCGATCTAAGCTCAGGATGCTTAATCACGGCGTTCTTATAAATGTGTGTCCATTTGGCCTAAGCCATTTGGACACACATGAGCGAGGCCTGGATGGCTGCTCCAGGCCATCTGCCACAAAGGCCTGGTGAAGGTTTGTTGACGGCATACTCAAGGCCTGCGCAAGGCCGTTTCTTCGATGTTCCATACTATGTGGCTCAGGTTGAGGTTCACGGAGGTTAGCTAGATGGGTGCTTGCGAGGATGTGCAAGGGCCAATGTTCCGACAACCCTAAGAAAGAAAACCATGTGTATTGTACGAAAAAGATTCTTGACACACCTTCTGATGACATCGGAAAACGGGGGACAGCCCCTCGGCCGATATCGTCAAGTATGTGACCTAAGAAGTTTTCCTGCTGCAATGGAAAAACTTTTTTTGTCACCCTCGATAAAAACCCAAGTTGGCCCCGTGACGACTTCGGTATTCCATATAGGTGCCCACCTAAACCGATACTTCAAGCGGGGTACAAATGCCTAAACCGATACTTCAAACGGAGGCCAAGTGTTATCAGTTTATGTAGCTACCTACCTACCTACGGTATTCAACAAACTAACAAACAAACCTTCCGTAGGACACCCACCTACATTTGGAGGATTAGAACCCTGAGATCGTTTTGCCACCTGAAGCCACGCGAATTCAGCTGCCCTCCGCCAGGTGCTGGTCTCGGGAGAGCCATGACGACAGCTGCACGGCCAACGTGGGCGCCGGCCAAGGGTGGCCATGAGCAGGGAGGAGTGCGCATGTTCGGGCCCTCTCAGAAGTTTTCATCGCGGGATCTCGCTTCTCACACTGCTCTCAAGCTCAGGTATGGCTGCAAGGTGTTGATACCAATCTACCGATGTGTGTCTGGTGGTAGAGTGTTGTGGTGCACGCTGGTGAGGTCAATTCTGGGAGCGATGGTATTCCCATGGCTGGTTGCCCTAATTGGGGATGAAAGCCGTTTTGCTGCGCAGGAAGGATGGGCAGGACACCACTGAGGAGCTGAGGAAGCGGAATATCAGGGAAGAGCTCGAGGACCGGGAGAGAAGGCACTTCTCTTCCAAGGACCGGAGTTACGCCTCGTCAAGCCTGAAAAGAGAGGAGGAAAAGCTCTTGGCCATCAAGAACATAGATGCAGACGACTCGGACGTGGAGGCTCAAGCTTCCGACCAGAGGTATGTGTGTGTGCCTGTTGTGAACGATTTGCTAGCTCAGCTGGAAGCCTTTGAGATGACGGATTGATGGTTGCCATGGTAGGTACCTCCTTTGACGAATTAGGGTTTCGTTGCTGTATGCAGTGATGACGATGACGACGAGGATGAGACTGCCGCCTTGATGGCGGAATTGGAGAGAATAAAAAAGGAACGGGCTGAGGAGGCTCTGCGCAAGGTCAGTTGTTCTCGCCTCCGTGTGGCAGATGCGGCTAGGTGCTTGTTGAGACCTTGTTGAGGTCCAGTAGATAAGCTTGTAGTCTCCAACCCATTGCACCCTTAATTAGGGGTGACAGGGAGACGTGATGCGCAAGGGTTTGCTTACACTTGGTTGGTGCATGCAGGAAAGACGGCAACAGGAGGACGAAATGAAAGTCAAAGAAGCGGAGATGATCAGAGGAAACCCTCTGATGAATACAACATCCTTTGCAGTCAAACGGAGGTATGGCCATTGCTCCAGTGCTCCGGTCCTAGAGGATTTTCGTCCTTAAAATCACGTCTCACTCGCTTGTCTGCCTGGGTGCGCAGGTGGGATGACGATGTTGTGTTCAAGAACCAAGCCCGAGGAGAACCGAAGGTGTCCAAGCGCTTCATCAACGACACAATACGAAACGACTTCCACAGAAAGTTCTTGAACAAGTACATGAAGTAGGAGGCCTGCCATACCCTCTTACCCGTGGGGGAGCTAGGAAGCTTGTGCCTTGAGCCCTTGAGACTAGGTGATTGCGGACTGTGCCTCCTAATTCTGAAGGCTCTGTTCTTTGTACAGTACGATTGATTAAAAGATGTACAATGTTACATACATACCGGACTAGGTAGTTTTCACGGCTTTCCGATTTTCCTGGTTAGACATTACTGAATCTCGTATTAGATGCATCTTCCATAGACCGCCACACAACGCGGGACATGAGATCAAAACCAGAGTCTCCTTGATTTGCGTCGGAGTGGATGAGCTAATCTACAGCAGCCACAGGATGCGGGCGGGGTCAGGCATCCAGAGTGTCCAACGGTCAGAGCGGGCGGGCCCAGCGACCAATGGTTGGCCACCATAACGCCATAGCCAATGAGCGCAGCTGTGTGCGATCTCCTCTATCCCCCTTGTCCACAGCAGCTGCCGAGACGGAGCACCCGGCCTTGAATTTCCCGGGACGCAACACAGTGCGCCTGAGACAAGGCGAGAAGCTGTAAGCCTGCTGCTCCCTTGGCCGCTCGCCCGCCCGCTCCTCCTGCTCCTCTCTTCTCGACATTGAAGCCTGCAGGCTCAGTTGTTCCCGTCGTCAGCCAAGCCAGCCAAGCCATCCAGCCTCGGCCCGCAGATCGCACTGCACGGTGCCGGGCGGAAGCAGCAGCCGGCGGAGAGGCAGGAAGGAATCGCACTCGGAGTCGGACAATGGCCACCGCCATGGCGTGCACCCAGCTGGCCGCGGCGGCCGCCGCCCCGGCCATCTCCATGCGCTCCAGGTTCTTCGCCGGCTCCAGCTCCGCGTCGCTGGCCATGCTCCCCACCAACGGCTCCAGGCTGAGCATGTCGGAGTGGCTCCCGGGCCAGCCCCGCCCCGCCTACCTCGACGGCAAGGCCCCCGGGTAATGCAGAATCCTGCTCCTGCATTTGGAATCCGGGCGCATTGGCTGGGCCTGTGCGGGGACCTCACCCCCTGGATGCTTTGTCGTGCAATGCAGTGACTTCGGCTTCGACCCTCTTGGCCTGGGCGAGGTGCCCGAGAATCTGGAGAGGTTCAAGGAGTCTGAGCTCATCCACGGGCGCTGGGCCATGCTTGCTGTGGTGAGCCTCCTCTTCCCCCTCCTTGACGCCGTGTCTGAATCTGTGGGGTGGATGGCGGTGGCGTGATGTTGTGTTGCTCCGGATGCAGCCCGGAGTGCTCTTGCCCGAGGCCCTCGGCCTGGGCAACTGGGTGGACGCCCAAAAGTGGGCTGCCACCCCCGGCGGCCAGGCCACCTACCTCGGCAACCCCGTGCCCTGGGGCTACCTCCCCATCATCCTCACCGTCGAATTCCTCGCCATCGCCTTCGTTGAGGCCAAGAGGAACGATGAGAAAGACCCCGAGAAGAGGAAGTACCCTGGTGGCCCATTCGACCCTCTGGGCTTCTCGAAGGACCCGAAGAAGCTTGAGGAGTTCAAGCTCAAGGAAATCAAGAACGGTAATGCTTGTGTGCTTGCTGAGGGATCTACGCTTTGCTGTGGGCGGTGGAGATTGTGAAGCTAATTTTTTGTGTGGTGTGGTGTTTTGTCTTCTCTCGCAGGCCGTCTCGCCCTTCTGGCTTTCCTCGGATTTTCTATCCAGGCCGTGGTGTACCCCGGAACTGGGCCCCTCGAGAACCTAGCCACCCACCTGGCCGACCCCTTCCACAAGAACATTGCTGAGATCGTGATTCCCAGGTCCATCCTCTAGATTAGCCGTGTAAGGTAGACGTAGGAAGTGATAGTGGGTTACTGGTGCAAGATGCGTGGGTGTTTCTTTTGTACTGTATCATGGCTCGAGGCCCGCCAGAAGGCTGCCTCCTTTGTACACAGCATTTTTATCTTGCCTCTCTGATAAGAGAAACCTCTGTCCGGCCTCTGCATTGCTCTTTGTCTCCGGTCTTCGGAAATGCAAGGAAAGGTTGTTCGGGACATGCGTAACAGGGAGCTTGAGTGGTAGTCTAGACCGCACCAGCGGCATGCTGCCAGCTCGGACTGTTATGGAGTGACATGCTGGCTTCCGGCTGGATTCGGGTTTCGGAGGACATGAGAGATGTCACGGAAACGGATTGACTATGCGACCGATCGCCTTCGTCGGCACAGATGAAATCAAAGGTGGGAGAAAGGAATAAGCTTGCGAGGTGTGGCCTGACTAGGTAACAATTTGAATGATCAAAGAGGATTTGAACTGAACAACTGCCCAGTTCAATTTGAAATCAAAGGCGTCACCACCCTAATCGTCTGTCCGGCAGGACGGTGTGACGGAGAAAATCTCACACGCGTTATCGGGGATGGCTTGAAGTCTATCTCGATCCAGCTTGCTTTCGTGGCTGCTCCTCGGAAGCATGGCCGTCCAGGAGGCTGTTCCTCAGCAGCCAGCTCGCTCCGCGTACCTGGCCAAGTCCGTGCTCAAGAGCAGCGTGGTGCGGCAGGCTGTCCAGGGCCACATCCGGCTGCCTACCAGCCTGGATGTTGTGCTTGGCAAGGTGTGTGGCTCCCTTCCAAAGATGCTTTCTGCTCAATTGCTGCTTGGCCCGTTTCATGTGCCTGCAGTGGTGAATTGAATTGGCCAATCTGGATGTCTTACGCGAGCTACGGGTTTCGAGGCTGTGTATTGGAATTTGGATGGAATTTAGGTTTTTCCGCGTCGATGCGATCGTTGCGTGCGATGTTGGAGTGATCTGGATGTGCTGACGGTATGCATGTGGGTGCGTAGGAAACTGTTGTGGAGCTCGTGGTGGTTACTGAAAATGGAACGGTTCAGTCCGTTTGCGAGCAGTCTGTTTTTGGCAGCATCAGAGATCTTCGAGTTCTGCCATGGAATGATCTGTATCAAAATCCGGGCTCTCAGGTCAGAGGGCTCTCCGATCTGTTGCATGAAAATTCTGGCTTTGCGAAGACATGTCATTTTATTGATTCGATTTCGTGGGAACTACAATTCAATGTACGCAGGCTGCTGGGAAGGATCTGTTGGTCCTTTTGTCTGATTCTGAGAAGCTCTCCTTCCTCACCTTCAGCATGGATCAGCACAGGTGTGTTCTTGCTTGGACGTGTCTGTATGGTACACATCGTGCTTTGGCACATGACCTTCACACCTTTCCATCTGTTGATTGGTACTTTATTTCTGGTTTGTGGGTAGGTTTGTGCCACTCTCCCACAGAGCATTGCCACAGTCGAACTTCTCCCTACGGGACTTGGGAAACCATCTGGCAGTACACCCTCGGTAAGTGATTAATTAGATTGGACCTTCTGGTGACACATGTGATCGTGAGCAAGCCACATATGGTTCTTTAAATACGTATGCATCTTGTTGGACACCTTTGTGCCGTTGCAGCTAGTTTCTGTGATTTAATTGCACAATCTAATTCGTCAAGGTGCTGTTTCCAGCTTGAAAGTTGTTTTTCTGCAATGACAGGCCAACATAGCTATTGGTAAGCAGTGAGTTTCTGAATGCACATGCTCTTGGAAATTGGAAGGACAGGGGCCGTGCAGTTGCTGTGGGGGCTTTTGAAGATAGACTGGCCATCTTTCCCGCCAGTATTCAGGCAGGAAATGATATTGTGGAGCAGGTTTGTATTGGGCTTTGTATCTCGTGGTGGTGCTTTCAAGATTCTCCAGAATGTGTCAAAACGTCCCATAGGTGCTTTTTTTGCTGAAGTTCTGGATGTTTAACTGGATGGTCGGCAGATGATAGCCTTTCCACCATCTGTGTCAGTACTTGGGAGCACGGAGGCAAGCATTAGGGGCGAGAGGCTGAGTCTGATGGGATGGGGTACAATCTGGAGCATGGCTTTTGTGAGCCTTACCGATGACTCTGCTTCAGGGCCTGAACAGGGATCAGAACTGCTCCTAGCTGTGCTGCTGCATAGGTTGGTGTCCACTCACTGCTAGTCAATTGTTCTTCTCTTTAGTGATACCTTGTTAGCTTTCTACCACTGACAAAGCAAAAGTTGCACCATGACAGGAGAGGAACAGGTCACCTTGAGCTGCAGATCCTGGTATGCGATACTGTGAGGCGCTCTATTATGGTGTCCTGTCAATTCAATCCCTCGGCAGGCATTACACCTGGTCCTATTGCCTATAGCATATTGGATGTGCCAACTCTCCCTGGTTTTTTGATAATACTGAGGCATGGTGACCTTATGCTAGTTGATTTGCGATCTACCAAGAGCATTAGAACAGTTGCTGTTGTCAAACTGGCTGACGATGGAAGCATGGGAGATAGTGGAGCTCATCCTGGCAAACGGTTGGGGGATGATGAAATAAATTTTAATGCTGCAGCATCTGCGTTGTTGCTTCTCACTCGGGATGCTGATAGTAGTGCCAGTATATATACTGGTGATGGTGGGAAGTCTGTAGAAGCACCACTAGGTGGTGCTTCTACCCCATGCTTGGATCAGGTTCCAGCACCGTATGTCAATGCCTGGACTTGGGAACCAGGTCACAGCCAATCAAGGCTGATAATGGGATTGGATTCAGGCCACATTTATGCTGCAAAGATCAGCGCTGAGAGACCTGATATAGTAGTTGGCAGAGTTGAGTACACATGTGCTCCGTCAAGTATACTTTTGTGGACCAAAGGAAGTTTTCTTCTTGTATTTATCCACATGGGGGATGGGCAGGTCCTTCAAGTCACAAATGCTGGGTTGACGTTCAAGAGCTTCATCCCAGACATCGCTCCAACACTAGACTTTACACTTGTGAATTTTCCTGGTAGGAAGGAGGATCACATATTCACATGCAGCGGTGCTGGAAGAGAAGGCTCGATACGAGTTATACGCAATGGACTAAGTGTTGAAAGGCTTCTTAGTACTCCAGCTAGCTACACTGGTGTGACGAACATATGGACTATACGCATGCATCGTGGTGATGTAAATCATGCTTTCTTGGTCATTTCTTTTGTCGGAGAGACAAGGGTGTTGTCTGTAGGACTGAGCTTTGTAGATATTACGGATGATGTTGGGTTTGATCCCTTTGCCAGAACATTATCATGTGGTAGGATGGAGGATGGATGGGTTGCACAGATATGCAACAGAGAAGTTCGCTTATGTGCCCCTACCTCAGCAGCACATCTGGGAGGGCTCATCTGTGAGTTACCAGCTGTGTCATTGTGGAATCCAGGAGCTCTATGCATTAGCCTAGGTGCTGTGGCTCAGGGCAAAATAATTTTGGCTTTGTCACATCCAGGGTTGGTTGTAATGCTAGGGAGCAGCATACTAGGGAATGGCTTACTCCAATTGGTTGAACTTCAGCGATGCCAGCTTGCAGCAGAAATTTCCTCTATATGTATTCCTGATGAGGAAAAGTTGGGGTGGTCACCAGTGCCACCATCACTTGTGGGCTTGACAGAGGGCAATTGGGAACAAGGTTTCCCAAGTGGTGTTGAAGTGGGCAATGTATGTGTTGTTGGTACTCACAAGCCGTCTGTGGAGCTCCTGTCCATGGTTCCAGGAGAAGGCTTTTGCCAACTTGCCACTGCTGCAGTAAAATTACTGAATCCAAATGGTACGCCATTGGGTGGCTGTGTACCAGAATGTGTGAGGCTTGCTGTTTCTGACTGCGTATATATACTTGCTGGTTTGCGAAATGGCTTCCTGCTCCGATATGAGTGGACACTTGTAGCAACTCGAGTATCGGCAAACCAGGCTCTGGCAGCAGCAGAGTCTAGGTGCTCAAGAGTTGAAACTTCATTTGATGGTTCTCCACGCAGGGAAAGGAGTTTTGTGGGGCAGAACAAGTCAAGCAAAGTGGATGACAGGTCAAAGCCTGTGCAGTTGCATCTTGTATCTGTACGCCGCATTGGTATATCCCCTGTTTCTCTCATTCCTCTCACAGCTTCTTTACGATCGGATATACTTATTTTAGGTGATCGACCATGGCTGCTGCAAACAGCAAGACAGACCAGACAAATTTGGTACACATCTATTTCTTTCCAGCCATCGACTTGTGCAACCCCTGTTAGCATGCAGGAATGTCACGATGGGATCTTGTTTGTTGCTGACTGCGGCTTACATTTGGTGCGTTCAAAACTCTCTGCTGGAGGTTATAATTCTGCACCCCTCATCGTTATATTTTCCATATTGTTAGTCTAATCCTATCATGTATTCAACAGGTTGAGTTGGATCATGCAAGACTAAATGGTCAAAGGCTATCGTTGGGAAAGATGCCTTGGCGAGTGAAATATCATGCTACTTCAAACACATTGTTGGTGATAAGGCCAGTTGATGGTGATGGACATGCTTCTGACATCTGTTGTGTCGACCCAGTTATTGGCACACTGCATTGCTGTTACAAGCTAGACCCTGGGGAAATAGCCAGATCCATCACTATCTGGAAGCTTGGACATGATGAAGTTATTGTCATTGGCACGTCCCTTAATACTGGTCCAATTGTACTTCCCAATGGTGAACCAGAGAGGTGCTGCCTCAGCCACACCCATTACTTTGGAGTTTGGTTGATGCTGGCTTTTTGGAATGTTCGATTCTCATTGACATCAAAGCTGTCCGTTTTTCTTCATGTTTGGATCTGTTGAAGCTTTGCATGATCATAGGTTTTGATAATTACCCCATGGTGCAGTGGTAAAGGTCGTATTCTTGTCTTCCAACTACGACCAAGACATTCCGGCGGCAGTGTTACGTTGTCAGGCCCTCCTCCTGACGATTGTATGTCTGAGTCTTGGCCGGGCTCTGAAGGGGTTGGCAGAGATGTGCATATGCTTTCCGAAAGTGAAGGGTGGGAGCTGATTTTAAGAAGTCAGCAAGTTCTTTCAGGGGTAGTTCTCGCTGTTTGCCCATACATGGGTCAATATCTGTTAGCATCTGCTGGAAATGCTGTAAGTATGCAAACTGAAACCTTTTGTCTTTCATCTTCTCATCCGTTACCTTGCTTTCATAGTTTGCTAGTTTGTGACCATATGTTCTGACTCTTATGAATGACAAAGGTTGAAACTTTGAGCAGTTGTTCTAAGCAATTTCATCTGTTCATGAACTTATTTGTAGATACTCTTTTTCTGTCATGTGGCCCGCAGCTTTGCTGCTTAGGACTTAGGCAGGATGGATCACAACGTTTGAGGCGTCTTGCTGTAGTGAGGACTAGGTTTATGATCACTAGCATCTCTGTTCACCTCATGCGAATTGCAGTCGGTGACTGTTGCGATGGAGTCCTCCTGTATTCTTTCCGAGAGGTTCGACATGTAATTTTCTTTTCCTTGTTGCTCATGCAAGTGTCTAGTGGCCATGGGTGGGTGCTCTCACCGTATCAGGATTGCAGCTTATACTGAACTCTGAACTGTATGTTGACAGGATGATAGTAGACTAGAGCTATTGTACTGTGATCCGGGTAGGCGACTTGTTTCTAGTTGTGCTCTTATTGACGAGGAAACAGTTATGGCAACGGATTGGCATGGGGGCTTTTGTTCTTTAACTTGTGCTCATAGTGCTGAAGGTAATTGTGTGCACGAAGTGGTGCTTGAAGTTGGTTTGACCAGAGACTCTCTCAGTTCAGGATATACACTAATTGTTCAGGAAACGTTACTACGTCGATGGTGGCTTGCAGCAGTTCTTACCGTTTGTATGGTTTGTAGGTGTGAATCCTGAGCGCAATCTCATTGTAACTTCCTGGTACAATATGGGTGAGACTGTGACAAGCATGTGCAAGGTAAGGCTTGTACTGATATTTAATAATTAGTGAATTGGCACAAAAACTTGTAGTAATAACAATAGTGGAATTATCACTGGTTAGTAGTACACTACCATGCCGTTTCACGGTTCAGACTATGTACTCCCATTTTGCTCGCCGCTACGATAGAGAAACCCTTTTGCTTTCTTTTCCTCTTCCTCTGGCTTCTATGATGTTTGAGTTCGCCAAGTTGTCCCTTGCCTACTAGGGAATTCAGTTCAAAGGTTTAAAAATATATCATATAAGATAGATGTCATATTAGTTTAAAATAAATTTTAGTAAATATGTAGATTTTTTTCTGCACGAACGACTGGTGCCTGACTCGATTGCTGTGACAATTCCACTGTCGTTTTGAACTGCAGGGCTCTTTCTCTTACAGGATGTCTATGGAAGGAAAGGCAAGGGCTTACATCGGCAGCTCTAGCAGCAATCTCCCGTTTACTGCCGGGAGCTCGTCTGTAGTGGCTTGCTCAGCTCTGGGCAGCATCCTTATTTTCCTGAGGCTAACAAGGTGCTCTTCAATCATTGTTGTCGGGAGGAGAGGAATATGGAGATTTGGGATTAAGAGTTTACAATGAAATGTATGGTCCTCTTGTGCAGTGAGGAGTACGACCTATTGAAAGAGGTGCAGTCAAGGCTTGCCGTTTACCCCCCCACTGCCCCTTTGCTCGGCAATGATCATGCTGCTTTCCGGAGCAAGGGCTGTCCAGTAAGTTTCTCGCTTTGATTGGACGATGTTCTGTATCTGGAAGTTTGCTCATTTGATACTAGAGCTAGTGATGTACATCTTACTTGGCAGAAAATTTCTGTGGTCTCACAGGCGGGAGCAGATGAAGTGCTGGACGGTGACATGCTGTGGCAATTTTTGGAGTTGACGAGTGCTCAGCAACAAGCAGTCTTGTCTTTGCAGCCACCTAAGTTCCCTGGAGTTCACAAAGCACACCACCTCTCTTCCATGCACTCGAAGCTGTCTTTGGATCAGGTTCTACGAGTACTTGATGGGGTTCACAATCTTGTCACATAAATTCCCAGTTCCGTCTGGACTCGGATTGTACAGACCAGAGTTCGACCACCGTGGCCAGATTGTTCTAGAAGGATGTATATTATCACGAGAGTGTACTACGTATGTACCATACAAAACCTCGCACGAAATGATAACTTCGATTCTTGGAAACAACAGTTGTACGAGCTTTTCCTTGCCCGGTCGACACGGACCCGGAACTTGGAAGTCAGGAGCGTTGGACAGTTCACGTCCGGCAAGCCCCGCGCCGGGAGTCGGAGTCCTAGACCCCTGGAAAGAGCTTGCCACGTCCCACAGCTGCCTGTCTGAATGGTGGCTGTGCTGAATGTCCACTGTTCTTTGCCTTCGGCTAGTAGTGTGTGGAAGTCATGGGCTTTTACAAGCCAGCTGACCGTAAAATTGGGGGTATAGCTGCTCAAGTGATAAAGTGGAATAATGTTCATTTGGACGTCAAGACAATTATTTGATTATCATGAAGGCTTAGCCCTTCGCGTCAAGACATCTATGACATTTTGTGTTTGTATAAGAATGTGAAGGTAAGAAGTAAGAGAGGAGCTCAAGCTCCTAACTTGGCGGATTCAGACACAGTGCAAGTTATAAATGCCTCATGTCATGGAGCAACCGACTCAAGTCACACAACAATATGTGGCAGAGCAATAGGACGAAATGTCTCACCACCCGGAGTCAGAACATAAAGAAACATATTTTTCACAAACCCCTCTTTGCAAATGATACAAAGAACTTATAGCTTGGTGGATCATTAGCTGGGAATCTTCCTCTTCGTCATCATCTTAATCAACATCTAAGGAAGAGGCAAGTCTCTTCTTCGGCTTGATACTTACCTTTAGTATCGAAGCAAACATGAGTTCATTGCATAATTGCATCTGGGTAGAAATAGGTTCTTCCAAGAACTCTTTTTTGCACATGGACTTCCACAAACCCCAAATTGCAAGCCAAAAATCCGCACTAAAACGGCAATTCTGAAGAATTCAGGTCTTTATTTACGTGTGTACAAGTGTATTTGATTTTAAAATCTATCAAATTATGATATCTTCTAAAAGAAGATCATTCTCATGTCCGGCACGTGTACAAATATTTAGAATTTTTAGGG
This sequence comes from Anthoceros angustus, assembly GCA_010909165.1. NCBI lineage: Eukaryota > Viridiplantae > Streptophyta > Anthocerotopsida > Anthocerotales > Anthocerotaceae > Anthoceros > Anthoceros angustus. The sequence continues at coordinate 265,564 of MU008158.1, forward strand.
CCCATGTTGTGATTCCGGTGTGCAAATTTATATCTTTCACTTGCGCCAGTCAATCCTTAGACTATACTCTCACTCTCAGTCATTAGGATGATAATATCTTCGTTGGCTTGATGCTCTTGATCCACGTATAGTACAATAATGAGATTGATATGGTCTGCACTTAGAGCTGGGCCCACATCAAACGTCTCAAGATCCAAAAGATGCAAAAGGTCCTTACTACTAGTTTAAAATTTTGATCACGACAAAAAAGATGAGGGCCAAGTCAAGATGAGGACATATTCATATTAGGAAGGTGTACAAAAAGGGTTGAAAAAGCCAAACTTTTTGCACTCTTTTCGTATTTATTTTTAGCTTTTTTTTAAGAATTGTTTTGGAATTTTTTGCTCATTTGTTTTAGGAATAACCATACAGGAATGCAATGGGGGGCGTGAACCCGTACAATTCATGCCCGTAGAGCCTTCTTGACCTCAGGCCAAGTGCGCGCGGACGTGGCCTTCTTCGCCAAGGTGCATACAGGCGCACTAGGGCCTTCTTGCCCTAAGGTGCGCGCACTTCTGCGTGCACCTTAGGCCCCTTGCCCCAAAGTACGTGTACAAGTGTGCGCACCTGGGCCCCCTTGCCCCATGCTGTGCGCACCAAGGCCTTCTTGCCCAAATGTGTGCACATTAGGCTTCCCCCCAGGCCAAGCAGGGCCTTCTTGCCCCTGTGCGCACTGTGGCCTTTTTCCCCAGGCGCGACTAGGGCCTTCCCGCCTCAGCACACCAAGGCCTTCTTGCCCCTAGGCACGCTCACCAGGGCCTTCTTGCCCCCAGGCGCGCGCACCTGGGCCTTCTTGCCCTCATTTTGTGCAAACAAGCTTTCACACTGCCACGTTGCGTTTGCAAACTTGTTTGCACGCTCATCTCGTTCTGTCCGTTTTTCAACAGAAATGCTTAGCATGATAATTTTTGAAGGGGGGGAATATAGTAACCCCCTTTGGTCAAAACAACACCCCCTTATCACATTTTACACCCTTCCTACGATAGCATTAATCTCTCTGGCAGTCCAAGAGAAGAGTGAATGTTGTACGTCCGGTTCCAGACGTTACCGTATTTTGGAAATACCTTGTCCGTGGCTTTTGTTGTGTCCTTACTACACCATATTTTCCTTCCAAAACTGAATTTACGGTCGTCCCTTCCCGGCAAAAACGGCCTTCCTTACAGGTCCCACTTTGTATTAATCCCATAGGTTCGAGTTTGCGACCACCATTGGACAGAAACATTGCTGGTAGGAAAGTTTACTGGGTGACACCCTTTTTTTCGAAGATGTTTTCCGGAATGACTAATAAATGCTGTTTTAGGGCCCATAAAAAACCCCCTTCAGAGATTATTTACGGAAAACCCCTATCGAGATTATTCACCCCCTTCAAAAATTATGGTGTTGCTTGTATGTGATAAACGGTAGACATGCAGAAATAGCTTGTAACTGACGATCCTGATTATCTTCATCCCTTCAAAATTGCGGTGCTCACCCATGAATGGGGCATAATGTGCCCGAAGGAACATGTAAGGTGTGGCGGTGCGGGTTTGAACACCACATTTAAATTAGCAAACGCCCTCAAAAAAGCCTAAAAAAAAGCGAATGCACATTTTTGCCCAAAAAAAGACGGGATTCTAGCCATCACCTTTTTTAGCCGGAGAAATGATCGAAAGCATCCTAGTTTTAAGGTATGAGCTGAACTAAAATGATTGAAAACTAGGTGGTTCCCAACCATAACCATTTTGGTTGGGAAGGCCACCATGAGTCCGTTCGGATCCTAAATATTTTTAAGTTATTAGGAGCCTGCAATACTAATCTAGAAACATAACAAAATGTACACTACAGGGACTTTCCAAGAGGCTAAAAAAAGCAAGAGGGTGCAGCACCCCAGCCCAAGTGCGCTTTGAGTTGCGGAGTTCTCATGGGTTCCAATATAGTAGAAGAAGACGAGGAATTCTATTACATATAATCCACTCTTAATGAAAATGGCAAAAAAGAAAAACAGATCTATTATGATGCACTAAGGATGAAAATGGTAGAAGAAAAAGAAAAATTCTATAATAATCCATTGAGGATAGAAATGGTAGAAGAAAAAGAATAATTCTATTACAGTTCACTAAGGTTGGCACTTTTGTCATTGGACCTCATTTAAGTATGTAGAGAGAGGGGGCACCCTTGGTATAAATAGCTTAGACACATGCCCAAGATGCACTTTATTGAAACGGCTTTGTCCATTTAACCTAAGCCATTTGGACACTCCACTACTCTAAACCTTGGTATTACCCCAGCATGTCCAATCTGGTTTTTCATGTTCTTTTTCTTTTACCGTGCCCCCACTGTAGATGTCATCAATCCGACATTCTACCAACTAGAAAACAAGACCTCCAATCTGCCATTCTACCAATTAAAAAACGAGGCCTCACCTTATTGCAGAAGATATATGATATAAAATATTGTAGGTTGGACATTTTGCAAGGTATGATCAACCTTATACACAAAAAAATAAAATGCTTGGTTATTTGTACCCCCAACTAAAAAACGAGACCTCACCTTAATATTGCGAAAGATATATGCTATAAAGAATCGTAGGTTAGACATTTTTCCAGGTATGATCAATCTTGCAGAAAAATAAAATCCTTGATTTTTTTTTCTAGGGATGTATAATCATAAACGAGAGACAAATTAAAAAAACATTGAGGGTCTATATATGTAATGGTTCCCTATTCTTCAAGAACATTACTGCATACATCCTGAGTTTCACTTAAGTGCACCAAGTTATTTTAAGGTGTCTAGAACTCTAGAAGAAAAACGATTCGTGGCATGAAAAATGAAAAATACTCAAAGTTCTTATAAACATTATCAGCGGTACCAAATGGCTAATATTTCGAGGGAATTATCGGAGGCAACACAGATGCCACTTAAGAACCGTATATATAGACGATTTGGGAAGCGCATATATAGAAATATTACCACTTCTCCACGGAATTTTGCAAAGTCATTTCTTGCATCTATTTTAACAATGGTTGTTCACTCACATTGAGTTAGTCTCATTATGCAGTTAATTGAGTTCATACATTAGAAAAAATTGATATATTATGCATACACATATCTGCGGCTCATCAATAATCTTGGTTGCATGGTTCCAGATCAAACAAACACCGAACAACATTCTTGTGAGGGTAACTATTTTAAGTAGCCCAGGAGCTCTTATATTTCCCATAAATACTGGCATGTTGGTAGAACACCTGATCAAGAAAGCCCTTTTTGAATATAAACGAGAGAAAAGATATCCAGCTCTTGAGAGTAGTAGCAAGCAATTTAGCTTGCATGTTAATCATTATTCAGAAGGTAACCACTATGCATCTTGAAAGTACTAGTGAACAATTCATCTTGCATATTTATCGTTATTCGAAACATAATCACTATGCACAATTAAGAAAAAAAATGAGAACTTACTTTACCAATTTTGTTGTTTGTATAGTTCCCTAATACCTGAGTTGTTTGTGTTCAAATCGATAGCTTTCGATAAAATGTTGAAGATTGACGATTTGGAAACAAGGACCTTTGTAATTCTTCGCAAGAAAATGACTATGTATTAGTGGTGCCTTAGATCTAGCCCCAAAATAATGCCTGCACCACATATATTTAAAAGTGGGCTGTATAAATACATAAAAATAATTTAAATTATCATTACATCAAAATTATATAAGTTGATCATATCAGGGTTAAATTTTGTGATATTTTAAACTTTGCGACTACATTTACTTAAACATTTACTGGGTACATGTCTGAAAGTTCGCTTGAAAAGTGATCGCAATATTGTAACTCCACGATAGTAGGGTAATTAATATTTTTTGCTAATTTATAAGATCTATGTATTTTATATTTAATAATTAAATTAGTATTAAAAATGAGTGATATATTACATTCAAGAGAATATAAAAATAACTAGTTTCAAATAGTTTGCAATCTCAATAGACCATACTAGCATTTTCCTTCGGTCCTTCCAAAGAATTGGTACTCCCTTCTCACTTATTTACGTCTAGTGCACCCAAGTTGTCCTCCTTTACTTTATCAATTGATTAATCACTTCAAAAAATAGATCTGTTAATTTTAAAAGATATTAAAAAATAAACGAGGCCAATGACCACGACCCCAGTTGAGGAGATTGTCATAATTTGTCTTCTTAAACGGGAAGTAGAGATCCTGGTTCAGGTACCTTTCCTCCAGAATCTGCTCAATATCTGAGCGTTCCATTCTATCCATGCATAAGGCGAGAATGGCTAAGGCGCTTGAAGTACCCGGTTCAACTGCTGTTAAAACTCGCACAATCTCATCCATCAATTCTGCTGCAACACTCCCTGAACCAGACAAGACAGGGAACACAAAAGCAAGGGCGAAGGAGCACCGGATCCAGTCTTTTTGCTTCTCATCAGTCAAGTAAGAAGAGTCATTGGCGTGTAGTATCCTCGCCAGCCAGCTTTTGACTTTGAAGCATGTGGTTAGCACGTTGCCGGGTATTATCGTCTCCAGACAGTCTTTAGGTTCGGAACATGTGGTTAGCATGTCTTCTATCTTCTGGCTTGCCTCCAGAGCTCCTATTCCCGCCAATCCGGGATACCCATGAGTGCAGAGCAGGTCTAGCAAATCCGGGATATTCATGAGTGCCTCGTCCTCAAATCTGCACCGCGGACAGCTGCAGAAATCCTGTAGGAAATGTCGCCTAAACTCTTCACTGCGGAGGAGGTTGCTGTGGAAGGTAGAGACAAAATGGATCGAAAGCTCCTCTCCGGCCTGTATCCTGCTAGTGGAGGCAATAAACATAGCTCCGCCGCTCTGTGTAGACTCCGTGTAGCGGACGCAATTGGGAGCACAAGAGTGCTTGAAGAAAGAAGGCAATCCATATAGCGCCCCGTCAAACGTCCCATGTGTTTCCAGAACGCAACGGATATTATGGATGTCCACGTTCACCAAGTGCCGTTGGTGCTCCTCCATGGAGCTCACATCTCCATAACGGTCGTCATCCCAATCTTTAGTGAACAAATCCAAGGAAGGCTTGCACGTCCTACTGCCACGCAGCATGCTCCTGAGCTGTGCGGCGTACTGCGGAGATTGCTGTGCTTTGGCTATGGTCTCTACAAACATATTCTGGAATTGGGCGGTCCAGGATGTAAGGTGGCCGGGCTCAGCTTCCCCTGTCCAAAGGCACCTTGCGCAGTAAAAGCGTATCCGGGGCCAAGTCCGGTGAGCTTTTCCTCGAGCAAGGGGATTGCTCACAAGGAGTAGCTCCCCCGGCTTCACATCCTGGGATGCAAACATCCCGGGCTCCCGACTGCTCATACGAATCTCGATTGCTCCAGCAAACGGAGCACAGCCTGGCGCGAGCTCAGTTCCAGTATACCTGGAGAAGTCCTCGTCGTCGAACTCGTAGAGGCCTAAACCACTCTGCTTCATAGCTATGCTTGCCCTGGATTTCTGATGCCGGATTTCGGCCAGAAGATCCGATCCGGGCTCGGAGGTATCGAGACTCGCCTGCAGCTCCTCAAGACAGGTAGCCTCCTCGTCGTATAGGTGCATCCCGTGCAGACATTTCGCTCTTTGGATCTTGCCCTTGGCGCAGCTAGGGTTAAGCTGTAACCACATGTCGGCATCCGCCAACGCTTTCTTGTAGCTTCCGAGACGCAAATACGTCTCACACCTCTGGAAATAGATCAGCTCAAGCATTTCGTGGATCTCTTGGCGCAGCGGATTCGCGGACTTGGAACCCGCGGCGGAGGTAGAGGCCTCGTCCGGGTCCGAAACAGAGGATATCACATCCGCGGCCTGTATGGTGTCGTTGAAATCCTCCAGGAGGGTACAACCCGAGTTGTAGCAGTAAAGCGCCCTGGTGCACTCGTTGTCAGCCAAGTGAGCGTTTGCTCGGGCATGAAGTTCCTTGATGCAATCTAAGCCCGGCCTCCTCTGCTCCCGTCCACTCTGATGTAAATACGTTTTAGCTTGATCAGCCAAGGATATGTCGGCAGTCGGCATAATGTCTGCAGGGTTGGCAACCTTGATGCCATACTTCCCACCCAACCACAGAGGCGTGAACGCGGGTTCTTTGATAGCAACCTCCATTCCTTCAGGGTACTTCTTGCACACATCTGCTTCGCTGGCCGTTGTACACACAGCATTGTCGATCACCACCAGGACAGCACGTCCCTTCGTATCTTCCAACACCGTCCGAATTCCCCCCGTCAGAAATGGCTTCGCACACAACGTGCCGTGAAGGATCCGCCCATGGTGCACAGTCACCGGGAACCTATCTGGATCCTTCGGCGTTTCCGGATCCGGAGCGATCAAATCATCGACAAGCATGTCCTCCAAAGCTGCGAAGGGAGCCGATGGCCACAGAGGATCCAGCACATGGTGGCTGAACGTCCGCCTGGCACATTCAGGATCATCCACCATTCTTTTGAATTCTGCCGCACATTCAGCGTGGCCCTCCGTCAAGCTTCTTTTATCGAACTCCAGGGATACTGTGAGGAAGGACTCGCATATGCCTCTTTCCCTGAGCCTGTCCGCCACAGCGTGGTCCATGGTAACCGGAATTTCGGGCTGAGCCATGTTGGTGCCGAATCCGATCGATCGTCTCCAGAGCTCGCTGTACGGACACTAGTTCCAAGGACGAGATGCCACAGGTGGCGCTGAGATCGCAACAGTGCAACTAACTGAATACAGTCGGGGTCAGGCCTATAGGAGGCGAGCGGACCAAACATCCTGGCAGGCAGGAAGCTTCACGAAGCATACAGAACTTTCGTCGTTTGGCCGCTCGCATTTTTGAAGTCTTAAGTTGGTGTACAGTGCGGCCTCGACGTCCAATACAGCGACCATAAATTACATAACTCTAGGGTTAAGGTGATAATATGTAGGTACCCAATGGCTTCCCACACAATCTAAAGGTTTTGGTATGACTCCGGTGAAAGAAATCCGCTGCTGGGTGCTTTTGGCTGGCCAATTTTCCGTTGATATCGCTGTAATAGGGGGATTGTAGCAATATTCTGGGGATTTCTGATGGTTTGTTCAATGGCTTTTGCTGCAAACTTGTCACGGAGAGGAATAGCCAGTTGTGGTTGTGTACGGGGCTCAGCTAACGAGGCAGACAAGACCCAATGCTGGTGGTGGTGCACTGGAGAGGCAGATAGGAGGGCCTGGAAGCAGCTTGTAGCACTAGCCAAGTGCTAATTAGAATCAGAAGTACGCTCGAGCCTTGTGGCCCTCAGGTTTGGACAGGAATTAGGCAGGATGCTTAGAACTTAGGCAGGATGGACAACGATAGAGGAGTCTTGCTGTTGTGAAGACTAGGTTTATGATCACTAGCATCTCTATTCACCTCATGTGAATTACAGTCAGTGAATGTTGCGATGGAGTCGAGTTCTCCTGTATTCTTTCCAAGAGGTTCTCCTTGTGATTTTAATTTTACAACTTGCTCATGCTTGTTGTGTCTAGTGGCCATGGGTAGGTTCTCTCACCATACCAAGATGTCAGGTTATACAGAACTATGAACTGTGTGTTTACAGGTTGTAGTAGACTAGAGGTTGTAGTAGACTAGAGCTGGTGTACTGTGATCGGGGTACTTGATTCTAGTTGGGCTCTGATTGACGAGAAAATAGTTGTGGCAACTTCGAGCTTCCGTTCTTTAACTTGTGCTCATAGTGCTTAAGGTAATTGTGTGCATGAAGTATTGTGTTGTTCGAAGTTGGTTAGACCAGAGAGTCTCTTAGTTCAGGATATATAGTCTCTTAATTCAGGATATACACTATGTTGTTCATGAAGCATTACTACGTTCATAGTGGTTTGCAGTAGCAGTAATTCTTACCGTTTGTGTGGTTGGTATGTATGAATCTTAAGCTCATCAATCTCATTGTGACCTTCTCTTACAATATAGGTTATCCTATCATAGGCATGTGCATAGTAAGGCATATATAATAAGTAAATTGGCAGAATAACTCATTGGAGCCTTTAACATGCATGGAGAGCAATCTTTGCTGAATTTGTCAGGTTGTGGATGTTCAATAGTAATCAATCTAAATTTTACATGCATCTATAAGTACTTCGCACTAAATTCAATTGTGAAAAGTACTTCCCACTAGATTCAATTGTGAAAAGTACTTCCCACTAAATTCAATTGTGAAAAGTACTTTCCCACTAAGTACAACAGAATATTAAAAAGATAAATTCTATGGATTGTAAAACATGATTATATAATTTTAGTTAATATATTCATATTTTAAAAATATAATAATTAATATTTATATGAATTATAAAAATTTATAATTTAATCAATAATATGCATATATATATATATATATTTACATATTCTTTCTCTATCTATTGATTACTACGGTTGGAGTACAATAGCTGTAAAATATCATAGCTAACGGACTAGATGTAACAAGGCATCTAATTGTTTTACGATAATTGTTAAAGTCGTAGAAAGTTAGATATATTATAAACTTACTTATTTTGAACTTAAATAACAGATTTATAAGAGAAACGTATACATAGAATTTCGAACAAAAATGAAGCCATAACAATCCTAGTCTTCTAACTCATCTACCAAATGGAAAAAAGAAAACATTCTTAGTGTCTTCCTCTACCTTAATGCAGAGCTTGAGAATATGAAAATGCACTTATCTTTACACCTAAAATATTTAAGAATCTAAAGGTTAATAAATAGTTTAAGAACTTAGAGGAATACCCAAATTTATATCATTGGGAAAATATAATCTACTAGCTCTTTAGAATGCGTATTAGATATTAGCATATAGAACTTAATTTTAAGCCGTGTCCTCCAAGAATAGAGTACAAAAGGTGATAAAAAAGAGACAAGAGAAAACCATCCACCCCAAGAGAAGGGAAAATAACTCTTAGAGGGCAACAGACCATGACCATGGGGACTAACTAACCCCCGTTGTCGCCTATCTTGCAGCTCCTGTGCCAAGGATATCATAAGAGGGGATGCGAAAGGCTACCCACCAACGGTACCGAAGAAACGCCTGCCCTGCGCTTGCCGTTGTCCTATACGCGTTGGCCAATGCCCGTTGCAGGCGATGGACACCCGTTCCTTGTAGAAAGAGAGAAGCCAACCCCATTCCCACGGCTGATAGAAGTCCGACTTGAACCACCCGAACTTGTGAAGTTTCCCGGGAATGGTTCGACGATTTACCGCCTCGCCTACTTTGCTATGCCGGCCAATGTCAGCTTATGTGGTATCATCGTCCGTGGCCCAAACAGATGATCTGATCACAAAAAACCCAGCCGTTGCTCCGAGAACCACTGCTAGGAACACGCCCAGGTTGAATGACATCACAGCAAGCATGAGCAAGTATCCTAGAGCCACTCTCAACGCGTGAACCAGCGTTACCGAAATCCGCTGGGTGACAATCGCAAGCCAAGGCATTTTGGGCCGCTCCAGGGAGGAAATAGACGTGGACCGGAAATGGCGGGGAATCCTCGACTGCAGCGAAGTCAGACCTTCGTAGAGGAAAGCGGAAAGGAAGAGAACAATGAGGGCCACCACGTAGTGAGACGTGTGAGTGGTGGCCCAGCTCCTTGCAAAGAGCGTCACTTCATTGCTCCACACAAACCACGACGCTTGCATTGTCGCCATGGAAGAAGCAGATCCCATAGTGGGAGCCATGGCTGTTCCTGGATCCATCGTGCCCTCCATGATCTCCTTCACAAACCTGGACAGCTAGTTAGTCACTTTGCCATGAATGGCCGAGCACACAACTCCTACAAAAAACTCAGTGCTGGAGACTGCTAGCCTCTGTTTACCAGAGCAGCTCAGAAATTGAAGTCGTTCAATGCTTCCCAAAAAGCTTCCACGAATGTGCACGAGAATCCCGAGGCATCGACTGGAATGGTATCGACTGGACGGTTCTCCTCAGCAGACTGGGAAGAAGCCGATACTCCAATTCTCGAGACTGGAGTCTTATGAATTGGAGGACTGTGACACGGAGCCTGGGTTCATCCTTGAGGAGGGCAGCTGGACAGACCTGATCTCGACGTTCCCAACACGACCCACCAGTCAGCAATCTTGTCCCCGCAGTAGTTGGGCGTCACGTCGGCTTCGGTTCTTCCGTTGCCATGTGTGTCGACTCTCAGCACTTTTGTCACATAGCGGACAGTGAAGCCGGACACCTGAAGAACAGTGTAATATATTGTATCATGTGAGCAGGAAACCAACCGATGTGAGATTTTTGGACTAAGATAAGGCTGCCATAGGTTGCTCGATGGTGCAATAAGACAACGTCACAGCTGCAGCAGAAGGATGTCCTGAAACAAGAAAGCCAATGGCAACAAAAACTGGACTCGTGAAATAAAAGGAGGAAGGCGTTACCCCATCCTGCCGTCTGGAGTGCAAAGCAGACTGCCCACGAAGAACCATCAAGCATCACGAAAGCTTGCAATTGTTGTATGTAGACACACTTCTCAGAAGTCTTTGAAGGCTTTATTCATCCTACTTACGGCAAACTTTCCTCACCAGTCCTCATTCAATCTTCCACACAGCTTAAGAGTCTTGAAACACGCAGGCAAGTGCCGCTGTGGCAACTGCACCGATGGAGCATTTCCAATGAACGCCAAGGCAGCAATAGAGCACTTGAGCACGTTCAAAGCAAACCAAGCCCCTACATCTAAGGCATTGTCCAGCAAGCATTCAAGGCTCAAGGCGTAAGTCTCATCTAGGTGCCTCTCTCCATCACCTGAACAAAAGCTTGCCCCTTGCAACCCTCCCTTAATTTCCAGGAACAGGGTCTCAGTCACAGACCCTTCTTGCTCTCCTCCGCGTCGGGAGCGGTAGCAGCCTCCTGCTCTCTGCTCTCCTCCAGCTGCTGTTTGAGCTTGCGCTTCTCGATGCTCTTCCTGGCCTTGGCTGGCAGAGCAGCTAGCCGCCGCTCCTCTTGCTGCCGAGCCCTCTCCTCCTTGTCATACTGCAGCTGCATCTCCTTAGCATGCCGCTTCGACACGTAGTAGAGAAGAAGCACAAGCAGCCCGGCAGTCGTGGACGAGATGTGCTTGTAGTAGGCCAAAGCACCAGGGACGATGGCGAGGAGCAAGATCCAGATTTGCTGTCCCCTGCTATACCTAAAGTCGAAATTGAGCTTGAAGTTGATGTTGAGCTTCATCCTTCCAAGCTGGCTCCCGGGCCAGCCAGATCCCACAGGCCAGGCAAACCCCTGAATTGCTGAATCCCCCCCTCCCCGAGGCCCGCGCGAGAAACAATAAGCTACAAGATGCAGCCGCAGATCATGGCTTCAGCTCCGCTCGACTCCAACAATCCCAAAACTCCCCCCACATGTCCCGATCTACAGCAAAGAAGCTGGCAGTTAGGCGAGTTCGATCAACAGAAGATGGCGTACAACCCCGCTTCCCACGGCAGCGGCAGAGCCTCGAGAATGTGAAGCACCACAGATGCCTCCGGCCTCCGGCCTCCGGCAACCCGCACCTCGAAAGGGGCGCACACGCACTGCCTGCCGGGCCCCTGGTGAAAATATCGCGAAAGTACAGTCTCCTGTACTGTAGAAAAAGTCGTTATTATTGATCACTTTCCACACCGGTTGGAACAAAGTGACGACATGTCCGTATGTACACACACCCTGTGACGGCCGCACAGCGAGCGGCAAGCGATGCTTCGGGGCTGGCATTCCAGTAGTCTATGTACAGACACACCTAACTAGGCGTGACATCTTCCACGGGATGCGTGTGCGTGATTTTTACACTGGTACTTGGGATGTGATCTCGACTGACGTCTGCCTGCCAGTGGCGCCTCGGAGAAGCATCAACAGAAGGTTGTGGGCTCAAGAGCATTGCACTGCCACTTCCCCGACACCGGTGCGGCTACTTCCGGAGCTGCAAGGGCCGCATCATCTCGTTGTCTTCGTGGTCCAGAATGTGGCAATGCCACACATAGCCCGGCTTCCTGAAGGGGTCGAAGCCGAACTGGTGGCCGTCCTGGGACGTGAACCTGATGACAAACCGGGTGACCTCGCCCGGGTACGTGACCGCCGTGTCCTTCCACCCTAACTGGTGCCCGCGCGGCGCCTGCGCCGGGCCCGTGTAGCAGCTGGTGTTGGAAGGGAAGTCGGAGCCCAGATCGCAGCTGCCCGCGCCGTACGCGTCCGCGTCGAAGGGCTGCCAATTGTGCACCTTGAAGCGCACCAGGTGGATGTGGATGGGGTGGCCGTCCTCCGTCAGGTTCACGATCTCCCATATCTCCGTGGTCCCGAACCTGGGCGTCTCCGTGACGGGCTCCACCCACCGCTTCCCCCCCAGCAGCGAGTAGATGGGGCCTCCCGTGACCGGGTCGTCGAACTCCTGCAGCAGCAGCTTCCGCGTGAGCACCGCGGCGGCCGGGTCGACGTCCTGGTCGTCCGCGGTGTCCAGGTTCAAGGGCACGTAGTAGCTCCCGCTGGAGGAATCCGCCTCTGCGCATTCGCAGTTCCCACAACCACCATCACTCTCTCTCTCGCTCTCTCGCACTCGTGAAGGAAAAACACGGACGAGGCACAGCGGCTCACCTGACGCCGGAGACGAGGGGGGCTGTACCACCGTGAACTTGATGATGAAGGTGGTCCCGGCGGGGCTGAAGGAGGGGTCGCCGGAGGGGAAGGGGGCAGGCCCCGAGTTGTTGAGGTACAGGACGGAGCCGGGGGGGAGGAGGGAGAAATCCAGCACCACGTCCGCCCTCTCGCCGGGCGCGAGCGTGAGGAGGCTCACATTCCTGGGCCGGTGGAGGTAGCCGCCGTCGGTGCCGATTTGGAAGAACACCACCCGGGGGTCGCTGAGGAAGAGCTGGAGGAACCTGGCGTTGGCCGCGTTGAGGAGGCGAAAGCGGTAGCGCGCCGGGAGGACGTCCAGGAAGGGCCAGACCTTGCCGTTGGCGAGCATGACGTCGCCGAAGTACTCCGGGCACCAGCTGGGGTGGACGTCCGGGGCGTTGCCGATGCTGGGGAAGTTGATGCTGCCGTCGGGCCAGAAGGCCTTGTCCTGGAAGAGGAGCGGGATGTCGAAGGCGCCCTGCGGGAGGCCCGGGAGCGGCTCCTCCCCCGGGGCGTCGCGCAGGAGGTAGAAGCCCGCCAGCCCGGCCAGGACGTTCATCCGGGTGAGTCCCAGCGCGTGGTCGTGGTACCACAGGTTGGTCGCCCGCTGCTCGTTCGGGTACCGGTAGTTCCTGGTGTGGAAGGCTGGGCCGGTTTCGCCGCCCGCCGTCCACCACGCCTCCGGGTGGCCGTCGAACCTGCTGTCCGTCTCGCTGCCGTGAAGGTGCGGCACAAGGGGCACCCCGCCTTTCGCCGGCGCCGCCCAGTGGATGCTCCTGTCGACCGTTAGGAAGTGATCCCGGTCGCGGATGTGGTTGCTCCACCGGATGCGAGTCCGGACGTGCTTCGTCGCGTGTAGCGTCGGGCCCGGGTAGGTCGCCTTCGCGCGGGTCGTCCCGTAGGCGTACAGTGTCGTGGGAGGCAGGTCCCGGTGCAGCTTCTGCGCCACAGGAAAGAAAAAAATATCCACACAGCGTTCAATCCCGGGAAAAAACGCAACAAAGCCGCAAGGCAGACAAAGATTTTCGCAATGCCATGACGTATGGAGGCATGCATGTTCACGATGTCTTGTGGCAAAGCTCAGGAGCAAGGTTGTGAGCCTACCTGCGTGATCTTGTAAGCGCCGATCTTGACCCAGCGGCCGGCAGAGACGTTGATGGACGGAATGATCGGCAGAGCATCCACAAAAGGCTCCAACTGCGGAGACGGATCCAGAGCTTGGCAGTAGGACTGCAGACTTGCCGCTCCCGGCACCACAGCCGCACACGAGAGAAGCAGGAGCAGGGATGCGAGGAGCGCCATCGTCGTGAATGCCTCTTGCCGCTAGCGAGCACTGGCACAAATTTATTTCCTCCTCATGGACCTGAAGAAACAAGAGAGGGTGTGAGGAAACAAGCAGGGAATGAAGGGAGCTTGCTTGAAACCAATCCCTGCTAGTGCAGGCCAAAGTATCAGGACACAGACCTCATGAACCACAAGCTACGCAACTTCAATCCGCTGGCGCTCTCAAGAACCGGTTTCCAGACCGCCAGATGGCCCACAGATGGAGTTGTCGCCCGGCAATTTCCGAGAGAGTCGAATGCAGGAATCCGTTGGAGCTAGAATTAATTTATGGCCAGAGAGCGCTCCTGGCAGGCTGTGACTGGCACCGTGCAGCATCGAAAACAGTAGATGTCGAAATCACACAGCAACTGCACCTCAGCTTTGCACGCTTCCTGACCTCCGATTCCCCCACGGGCTTGCCCTCGCTTGAAGCCAAAGGTTGTGCGGGAAGGCTTCACAGCTCCATCGCCTTGAATAGGGTGAAAGCGCCGACCTAAGGTCAACTCAGACATGTAGATAGGCGCTCCAGAGCCACTCTGGAATGCCAGAGTATCACCACATTTCTAGGCTGATACGTCGGGCATTGCCTTGAGCCGTTTCCGGCGTACAAGCCAGAGTACTCTGTAACCATCGCCCTAAGACGAAGGGGCAGCAGATTTAAGCTGTTAAAAACCTCGCAAAACCCTGCCGGATGTGTTGCAAATGGCATTTCCATGCTCCGGATGCATCAGACATTGATCCTGGCAAAGTGCATATCCTTGACTTGAGGCTTGGAGACCGCATGACGGGACCTAATCAGAGCGAGATTGCAGGTCCCACACGGTGCGTACCTCGGGAACGTGCCTGCGCGTGCCAGGCTTCTGTTAGCCATAAGACAGCATCCGGTCAACAAACGCCGTGCTGCTGCAGAGCTCTGCTGCTCCCTAAGCAAAGCTTGTCCATACACGCTCCCATCCGTGCCAGACAGCCTCCCCATCTAATAATGTAAACGATCGGTGGAGCTGAGTACTGGACCAACCGCCAGATATTCTCCCCTCTGGCCGCCGCTCCACCCTGCTGCATACCCCATGATATGTCAATCTGACATCGTGACACCCCATGGTTCCTGTTGGAACGAGTTTTTATAATCTCCGGTGCAGCACCAGGCAAAGCGCCTTCGATCCACAACCGCAGTGCCGTGAAGCAATGGCGCGCAGCTGATCAATAATCGATGCAACTTGCGCGGATTCGAACAGCTTGCAAGCCGAACTGCTCCTTGTTGCATTTACTATGGAAATACGCTTCCTCCGATTCCGATCTAGTAGCTCACCAATTGCAGTGGCCATTCATCCGTCATTCCAGGCTTCAGCAGCTGCAGGCAACACGTCTGCCAAGTCCAATGCACGAACTTCGCTTGTCACAAGAACACAGTAAGGAAGATCAATAGCTGGAGCAGACTAGTGAACTGCATATGCCCCTTTTGTAAAGGGCAAAAACATCATTGCCACTTTTAGGTTTTGCTCAATCAGTCGAATTCGAGCCGCTTTTTGGCGAGACGGAATCGAAGGCAATTAAATAGGTGTACGGTGCAGTATCCGAAGATGATTCCAGACAGAAAAGTTTGTGTTTGTTCGCTGAGCTAAGAGCAGGGCGGAGTCGGACCATAGCGGTCGCATGTGTCTTGGAAGCAGCTAAGCCCGTACCTGGTCCTGACTCTCGTAGTTAGAAATATAAATAATTAGGATTATAGAGTTGCCGAGATAGGAAGTCCCATCTACCTACACGAAGGCGTTGGGAAAAACGAGGGCGGGTTTTGATTTTATGTAAGTACATATAGGCCAAATGGACACACACTTATAGGAACGTGGTTGTTAAGTATATGCGATTCGATGGGTACTTAGATAGGGTGTTTAGAGGTAGATGGGGTGTTTAGAGGTAGATGGGGTGTTTAGAGGAAATGGACGCCCTTTGGTGCTAGAGGAAATGGACGCCCTTTGGTGCTAGAGCAAATGGACGCCCTTTGGTGCTAGAAGCTTAGGCACACCATGGTACAACTACCAAGTCCCATGATAGGAAGTATTTATATAGTGGACTTTAGGTTCTAGAATGAGGAAAATTGAGTACTTTGTATGCATCTCCTCTCCCTCTATATCTTTGTTGTATTAGTTGTCATATGAATGGATTGTTCCAATTTTTATGCATCACATTAATGTTGACAAAAAGCTAAAATTAAATCTCCTAAAATTATGTTAATTGTCTCCCATTTAAATGGGAGAAAGGACAACTAGTTTTAAGAGGAAAGGATGTTAGAATAAGTAGGTTTTGGGGTTTAGTGATAATTGTGCTTATTGTCATGTACAGGCCTGTGTATGCGTGTAAGTACCACATTAGTATATAGGCTCTCCAACCTATATAAGGGTCCTTAAAACTATGTGCGTGAGATCTGATCCAACTGGTGCACTTTGCTGAGTATCTTGTATGTTGTTGCCAGCTTGACCAGGCAAGGCAAGGCGGGGCATAGCGCGCGCGGCTTTTGATGCCCATGTGCTATCTTGGCCTCCACTAGTCATGTCTCGATAAGAAGCGGCCTTGCGGGCGGATGGTGATGGCTCTAGTGGCCTTTATCAAGTCTGCCCTTGTATTTTTGGGTGACGGACAACAGTCTGTTGTGGTGGTTTAGTGCTTCACCACCATGCCAAGGTACGCAAACTTCATGCTTTGCTAGGATTGGATGGAGGATCCCAATCACAGGCTCTAGATCCAGTGCGTAGTGGCTCCGACATACGATTTAGGGTTATCTTAAGGGCCCTCATTGTGAGAAGAGTAACACCACTTCCAAAGATAAAGAAAAGATTCCTACCAAAGTGGGACAGTTGCAGTACAAATGGATTCAACAAAGACCTAGTCATATATCCCAAGGTAGTAGATGAGAAACGGTTGCCCAACATCTTGTTTAACTCTTGACATTCACCAATAACAATGAAGCCCTGCCACCCAATATCATATTGCAGCTTCCAAACTGCATGCTTAAACACAATTTTAAGATCACTGAAATCATAACATCGTGACATAATAAAATGCCCAATCAGCTTCTCAACAAAATCATCAAACACGTCCCATATAAATGGATACTCTGTCTGGAAGAAAAGCCATTTAGATTGGAACAATTTGAACGGACCTCCTTCAAAGCTTTATACAGATGAAGCCTGGCAATCAATGCAGTACCAATGCAACTCGAAAGCGCATACTGTCCAATCTCAGCTTCATTGTTAGGATACAATTTAAGCAGAGACTCTCCTATAATGATCACATCCTTGGATTCAAGGTACCTCCTCCACCTCTTCCAACAAAATATAAACAAGGTTTCTGTAGATCAAGTTCGTTAAAGTACAAGTCTTACCACATTCACTTACTCCTAAGAACAAATAGGCACATCTTTTCTTCTCCAATTTTGTGAAAAATTGTTGGGAAAAAGATCATCCCACAATAAGCTTGGAGTTACCCCATCTACGGTGCATACCAGATTATTTTTAGATAACGGAAAAGTCTTCATAAAGGTAGTATCATGGTTATCAGGGAGGGTGTTTGAAGGTAAAGCATTATATTATAATGCTAGTAACAGGAGCCCTTCAAAACTCCTGTATATGATCTTCCAAAACTTGGACACCCAAACTGCCTAGCTCCTGGCGAGGGTGCTCTGCAAACTGCTTATATCGATAATCCTATCGTCCCTTTCTGGACCTATGCCTCTTCCTCCTAGACCTCTCCCTTTCGTCTTCTGAGCTCTTGCTCTCACTCTCCTCATGCTTCTGCCTTCTCCGCTTCTCCAAACTCGGATCCTTATCTTTTTCCTTTCTAGACTTCCTTCCATGTCGTCTTTTCTTTGCTTCCCTCTCATGCCTCTTTCCCGACCTCTTACTCTTGCTCTTACTTCTACTCCTGCTTCGACTTGGTTTAAGACTCTTGCTCCGACTCCTGCCCTCACGTCTTCGCTTGCTCACCAACTTCATAGAAGAAAATGATGT
This sequence comes from Anthoceros angustus, assembly GCA_010909165.1. Classification (NCBI taxonomy): domain Eukaryota; kingdom Viridiplantae; phylum Streptophyta; class Anthocerotopsida; order Anthocerotales; family Anthocerotaceae; genus Anthoceros; species Anthoceros angustus. The sequence continues at coordinate 283,493 of MU008158.1, forward strand.
GGATCTCCGCCTAGTGCTTTCACCCCTCTTGCATCTTTCAAGATGCATATGGCATCCCCCTCACCTCCATGCCTATCCTTAACCCTATTGCTCCTGCTTTTCACAGATCTATGGTCCTCCTTGTGCCAACCAGTTTTGCTCTTCATAGATCTACGGTCCTTCTCGTCCCTCGTCCCCTCCTCCCCCGTACTGAGTCAGAACTATAGCTTGAAATCTTTTCAACAGACAAGAAATCCTTCTTTCTCGTCAAGCCTAGCTACTTCTGTAGCGACATCGATAGGACACCCCTGCTTGCACCAGCCATATTCACAAGTTCACTACATCACTAGCCAGAGCAGATGATTGAGCTTGAGGTGGGGACGCCTACTCAATGAGGTTCACCAAAGAAAGAAAGCCCGCTACTTAGCACCTCTGGGTTCAAAGATGACAATACACGTTGAAGTGACTGAACAAATGAAATCCAATTGAAACACGGCTAACCTGATTGGTGCTGATCAATGAGGTACAGCTGAGAGATGGTAAGCCCATCAACAAACCACACTACTACAAATGTGTATACCAAGAGCACAATGGAGGCAAGAGTAGTTGCCAAAGCACTCCACAACGTTTGCAAGTGACCATTTTCGGGCTTTATATGAAACTTGTTGCTCTCAGCCGACATGTATGGAAAACACAAAAATGCACAAGAGGGTCATCACGAGCTATAGAGATATCTAGGCTCATTGAAAGCCAGCATTAGCACAAGCCCAAATGGTAGGAACAACACATTGTTGAGCAACACCATAGAAAATTCATCCACCTTGCCAGAAAAGTGTCGCAAGCCTTGTTGAATCCATTACCTTATGCAGTATCAGGTGCAAGTAATGTTCCCCAGAGAGAGAGCAAGCATCAGAGCATTAACCAAAGTGTGTAGGAGAATAGTGTTGGAGGTACATATGTGCTTGACTGGAAGTTCACCGAGCTTGTTGGCGTTACTGAGTAGGCTACTATGAAGAAACAATTAAATACTTGCCAAGTGTAGCTTACACCATCGAAAGCCAAATCTACCACGCCTCATGCACTGATTGCTGGTATCACCTACCATCAAACAGAAGTACTATTACTTCTTTTCTTGCAATCATAAAAATAAAACGGGCAACAACAACTAATAATCCGTTACTTCTTTTCTTGCAATCATAAAAATAAAACGGGCAACAACAACTAATAATCCTCCAAAAGCACACATAACAACAGGCACGGGGCACCCCACACTCTAGTGCTGTGATGGTTTTCTAAAATATTTACAAAAAAACATACATACGAAGCCCCCGTATTTTTAATTAACTCGTTCGCTTTTTTACAACATACAAAACGTCTTTGAGTTTTGTACGCGTGCATGCTAGTGGCATGACAACTCAGCGCACTTGCATCTCTTTGCTCATATTATCGTGTGCAGCATGAGATTTTAGGTTATTCTCTTCAAAATTAGTTTAAGGGTTTATAGTATATAAAATAAATAAATATATGCAAATGAAACGACATTTAAATATTTGCACCATGAGATTTTAGGTTATTCTCTTCAAAATTAGTTTAAGGGTTTATAGTATATAAAATAAATAAATATATGCAAATGAAACGACATTTAAATATTTGCACAATCTACGAAACGACGTTTATGTCTCTGCACATTCTATTAATTTTACGTACCCCGTAGCTAGTTAAACGTGTATATATAAGGAGGACTTAACATTACAATAGAATTAAACTATTATATATTGAAGGACTTTGCAATGTCTTCAGTCCAATGAAGCTTTATTCTCTATCGTAAGCAAAATATCATATATATATATTTGCTCGAACTATATTTATTTAGCTAATCAATCAGCTATAAACATATGTTTCTTCAAATATTGCTTTTGTCCAGATTCAGTTTCATGTGTCCCCATACTCCTAGTAGAAAAAAATTCAATATGCTTATTTTTAAAAAAATATTCAATATCTCAAATTCTATAAAAGAAACCCTGAGACCCAGTATTTCATTTGGTCAGTGAGAAGTCAGATGGTTTCCGAGAATTTTTTCCCCATCAAATAGGTCCTTGCCGGTGGTCCTGTGTCTGGATTTGTATAAGTGAAGACAAGCCTACTTGACAGGCCCTCCTTGCCGTTGTCTCGTCCAGCTCCACTGTGCTTGAATTTTCAGCGGCAATACATGACATCAGGTGTGGAGCTGGGAGCCCTGGATCCTGACATGTCTACGTCGGAGGATGACTCCGATTATGAGCCGCCACCTCTCGATCTTGGGGGACCCCTGTTTGCTTTGCCAATAAGAGGTGATCCGATGTCTCATTTTTATGGCTCCAGGGCGTATGAGCAAGCTGGAGCTCAAGGTCCTGATGAGGATGACTCCGGTGAAAGGAAATCCGCCTTGAAAAAGCGGAGAGACGCCGAGGAGGCGGAGCTGCTGGGTGCTTTGGACTGGCTTGATTTCCAGGAAGGTAAGTTGGGTTTCTATGGCTGTAATAGGAGGATGGTGGGAGGCGTCTAGACAATTTCCCATGGTTTCTGCAATGGCTTTTGGCAGGCTTGTCATCGAGAGGAATGGCAGGCGTGTCCGGAGCCCAGCTACCGAATCAGAGGAGACCCAACGCTGGTGGTGGTGCACTGAACAGGCAGGTCGGAGGGACTCGAAGCAGTTTGCAGCCACGCGCTAATCAGCATCAAAAATTCAGCACCCATATTCATACCGGACCCTTGGAAGTAAGTTTGAATAGCCCCAGAGGTTTCCTTGTGGGCCTTCAGTCTCGTCTTGCAGGTGTCTTCCTTCAGTCTCGTCTTGCAGGTGTCTTTTATTGCGAGTTGTGTGGTTTTGTATTTTGCTGCTTCGGTGCGTGCCGACTGTTGAGCGAAGCAGGTTCCTGTGCGTGATGTTCCTGTTGTGCACCTGATGCTCTTCCTCAAACTTGGTGAGATTGTGGAGAGCCGTGTGAGCGTAGTCTTGTTTTTGATCGGACTGGGGTGTGGGTGTGTTTTGAATTTGAAGCAGGTGATTGTTGAGTAACAGCAGCTGTGTTTCTCCAGGAATGGGAGGGCCCGGCCGCAGTTAATATGTCTAACTCCGTGACAACAACTGTCCGAGATACTGTTCGGCGACAGGCACAAGGTATCGTGAGAGTGCATGAGAAGGCTGACCGAGCAACTCATGATCAGGTCTGTGTTAATGCAGTCTTTTCTTGTGCTGACTCTTTGTTCTCTGCTTATTTCTCAATGATGAAACTGTACCCTGTTATGTGCGATGTTCTGTCTGTCCAGTTTGTCATGTATCTCACAGAAACGTGTGTGGTTCATTCCAGGTTTTGGACCCACGTACTGCTATGATACTTCACAAGATGTTCAATGCTGGACACATCGATAAAATCCATGGTTGCATCTCAACAGGCAAGGAGGTAAGTTTTCTTGGAGGCATACTGCCAACCCCCCGCTTCTTCAAATGATTCATGGAAGCCTCTTCAGGAATGTGGCTCCTTTTTGTCTGAACCCTTTTTTACTTGTAGTTGGCTTCTGCTTTCCTGTGAAACAGGCAAGCGTTTTCTATGCCACGGATCCATCCGGAAACGAGCTAGCTGTCAAGATTTACAAAACGTCCATTCTTGTGTTTAGGTGAAATTTTGCAGCACAGCTGTCTAATAGCTGAAGTAGAAATATGTTGCACACGTGTTTTCCAGCTCACATCGTTTGCAGATAGCTCTTCAGGTTGTTTGGTCCTTCTCAAAAAGTACTTATGATTTGCAAACAGGGATCGTGCGCGGTATGTTGATGGAGACAAACGTTTTAGAAATACCAGTAGACACAACCCCAGGAAAATGGTGAAAACTTGGGCGGAGAAGGAAATGAGAAATCTGTTGAGGTATGAACTCAGCAGTGCCTGGCTGCTAATTTGCTGTGTTCTTCGGAGAGCGCTAACTTGCTGCGTCCTTGGTTACAGGCTGACAACAGCTGGGATACGGTGTCCGGCTCCATTGCATCTTCGGTCTCATGTATTAGTGATGAGATTCATTGGTAAAGCTCACCCACTAGTCACTCACTAGTCATTGTACTTAGGCTCTCTGGCAGGGGCAGAAACAATGGCCTGGGAAGCTTGTGGTTGACCTGCTTTATGAATGTGTCAAGTGGGGCCGTGCAGGAAACCAAGGCTGGGCAGCCCCAAAGTTGAAGGATGCCGTGCTGACCAATTCGAAATTGTATGAATGCTACTTTGAGGTACAGCCAAGGATGCTCAAGCACGCTTTCTTTATCATGCTGTTTCAGATTTACTGCTAGTATTTGTATTGGATCCCTCTGGATGTGGCCCCATTAACTTGTATGCCTTGTGTTTGGCTAACTGCAGCTGGTACTCACGATGCGGACCATGTACCAGAAGTGCCGGCTTGTGCATGCTGACCTTAGCGAATACAACTTATTGTACTTTGAGGTGAGCTCTCGGGGTGGATTTGGTGAAAACCTCTGTGGGTAAGTTTTGGATAAGAATGCCACCATGGTTTCATCTCGGAGTGTGTCATGAAGACACGAGCTGAACATGGAATTCTGTCTTGTCTTTGGACAGGGTCATATCTGCATGATCGATGTCTCCCAATCTGTGGAGTTGGATCATCCACTTGCACTGGACTTTCTGAGGGAGGACTGTTTGCATGTCACGGTTAGTTTTTGTCTTGAGCCACAATGATCTCTCTAGTTCCAGTGGCAGTGAAGCTCATTTCAGTCAACCCTATTTGAGGGAAGCTCACCCACATTGCTGCATGACCAGAACTTTTTCAAAAAGGCTGGGGTTGCAGCAATGAGTGTGAGAGAGCTATTCGACTTCGTGAGCAATCGATCAATTGAGGAGCATGAGGTTGAAGCATATCTTGAACAGGTGTGTATGTGAACTGTTGGAAGTGGAAAGGGCACTTGTAGCAATGTACTGTCACAACGAGCTGACTTCACACGGTTCTCGTCTAGTGACTTTATCCTTTATCCGGAACAGGTACTGGCAGGTGTCCAAGACAAGTCTGATGAGGCCACGGCTGAAGAGGCAGTGAATGAAGCAGTGTTCGTGCAGGTATATGAATAGCAAGTGTACCATGTCGCTGTTCGCCAGTTTACGACGTGCTGAGTCTTGGAGTTGATTCTGAAGCTTTGTGAAATCTGATTCTTCTGGCGGGTTGTGAATGGCAGTCTTTCATCCCTCGGAACTTGGAGCAAGTGATAGACTACGAAAGGGATTGTAACATGATTACAAGTGGGCAGGCCCCAGGTGGTATTTATTATGAGACTATCAACAATCTCCTTTCTAGAGCGGGAGATGACAGTGGGGCCGACGACGAGCAGAGTACAGAGACACAGGTGCACAGGTCCTCTGAGATAGGTGCAGAGGACGAAGAGAAGAAGGTAGACAGGGTTGCTGCTGAAAGCTCAGATGAGGAATGTGATTCACCTACTTCCTCGAGCGATGAAGACGGCGAAGACGTAGGTCCTGGGCTGAAATTATCCAAGGAAGATGTCAGGCAGGCGAGGAAAGAGCATAAAAAGCAGGTGAAGGCTGACAAGCGAGAGGCTCGCAAGAAAAAAGTGCCCAAAGCACTGAAGCAGAGGAGCAAGAAAGTAGCTGCTGCCAGAAAAACAGGAAAACGTTGAGTTTGTGATCATGGTGGTCAACACAAGGCCTTCAACTGTATGTTCAGTCCTCGCCTGCGAAAGTGCTTCAGGAGCTGAAAGTTGATGCAATGGAATGATCGTCACCTGGAAGTCCTAAAATGTACCGGCTAGGCAACAAATGACATGCCAACTTATTTGCTAGCATCCAATGGACGAGGATGTAAAAGTACAGAACAAGAGTACACCACACGTTTCCCTAGTGCGTAAGATCCCATCGATGAAGACAAAGCCGACGTCTATCGGATGATTCTATGATCCCAACATTAAGGCAAAGTTAACATCAAGTCTACCAAAGAATGGCTGAGTGTGGCAGGTAATGGCTTTTGCCCATTCTCCCATGAGTTTAGCTTCAGACAAATCCCACCCGCTCAAAATGTGGAGACAAACCGTCGTATGCAGACATCCTGTCCACATGGATTTTCACAGTTTAAGCCTCTACACAAACCAGTTTTTGCAAAAAGTAAGAGCATCGGAGGAATGGATTATACATTGCTTACAAGGCTAGAGGTCTCCGAAAGGGACAGATATTAGAGGAAGCCACACATTGCCTTGAATAAAATTGGACACGCTGTAGGCTTTCACCTGAGCCTTAGTCAGCTGGCGAGACCATGGCACCCTGGCAGACAAGTTCCGAGCCCCCGGCCCATAACTTGCAAACTCCCCGTAGAACAGAGTGTCGAGCGCAAACGTGCCATCCCAAGGAAGCCATCCTTGCGGTTGTATCATGGACTCAATCTGGGTCCTGCTCAGAATAGTCCGAGAGTAGAGTTTCCAAGGTCTCCCCAACCAGCCCTTGAAGTGGGTTGGGTTGGCATAGAACCCCTGCATGTAGTCAATAGTGCCGTTTATACTACAGTTCTGGAACACATACCCGGTGTTCTGGGCAGGGTCAGTGCGCCCTTGTGCCGTTATAGTACAGGTCCCCACCTGAGGATCCCCTGGCCTGCACTTGAGGTCGCACTTCTGAAACACCGAAGCGGAGTTGCCAAAAATGTAGTCAATCGTCCCCACCACAAGGCAGTGAGTGAAGAATTGACGCAACGTGTGCGTGTAAAGGGTATCTTGGAATCCCACGAAAGAGCAGTTCTGAAGCGCAGCCAAGTCACTGTCCAGCCTCAACGCCACTGCCTGGTGGTTTGCAAATCCAGCGGTGTTCTGAAACGTGACCCCATAGGCCAAAAACCCATCTGCATTCACAGCTGCGGGACACAATGCAACACAACATTTCCAATCAGCACCCGTCACACTAACATTGAAGCAAGGAACGGAACCCAACACCCGCCCGCTTACCAACAGTGGCCGAGTTGTACGTAGTCACATTCGGCATCATCACATTCTTGTTGTTGGTGATGATAGTCTTGTTCATCCCGTCTCCGAGGAACATGAGATTGGTCCGGTTGCTGGGCACGACCACAGTCTCCACATAAGTCCCGTTCTTGATATAAATCACCCATCTGGAGGCGCTGTTGGCAGGGGCTGCGTTCACGGCGTCTTGAACCGTCCTGAACTGGCCCGTCAAATCATGAGCAACCGTCACCGACGGCACCACGCTCCCCAGCGGCGCCGCCTGCAGCAGCCGCCGGTCTCCCTTGCTGAGCCAGTGCGGGTACCCATCGCCGTCCAGATCCAGCAGCCTCCTCTTCCACCCATTCCCGACAGGCATCAGCCGGGAGTCGGTTTCCGGCAGGTCGCCATACCGGCTCCGAACCGACTCCAACGCCGCGGTGCTGTACCCCCCTCCGTCCGGACCGTCCAGCCCGTCGCCCCGGTCCGAGCCGGGCGGGCGCCACAGGCCCGGGTCCGGCCCGAAGCTGGCCAGCGCGCGCGTCATTGAGACCGAGTTGCTCAGCATGGTGATGGTGTCGTTGGCCTGCCTAACCATGGTCAGGTTCTGGTACGTGTCCGTCACCGGGGGCTTGCTCAGCGCGTTCCAGCAGTCGGTCTGCCACGTCAAAACGGCGCTGCGCAACGGAACGGGAACGGGAACGGGAACGGAAAAGGCCCGGTTTGCAAGTTAACACCAAAGCTAATACTAGCAATTTTAACCGGAACGATTGGAGCCACAGGTCAACCAACTAACCTGAGCCAGTGCACCAGGACCTCGGGGTCCTGGTCGTCCCACGAGGCGGTGACGGTCGCCAGTCGGGCGACCGCCATATCCAGCACCTCGGCGCAGTCGGCGGCCACCGCGGACACGTTGTTGTTCGGGGCCCGAGGCAGCAGCCAGCGCGAGCTGTCCAGAGTGACGGCCACGCCAGCGCGCGCCTGGTCCACCGACACCAGCACCAGAAACTCCGCTGGGCCACCGCCGCTGGACCGTGGGTCGCCGTTCAGCGACGACCGGCACAGACCGGGTAGCGGGTCGCCTGGCACACCAGCGTGATGTTGGTACCGGGCCCGACTCCCAGCATCTTCCGGTCAGGCCGGTCAATCAGGCGCGGCAGCAACACGCCCAGCGCGGCAGCGACCCCGCCGATGACAGCCAGTACCAGAACCGCAAGCCCATACCGCGCGACGCGCGATCGAGCGCGCGGTCTCGGTGCTGCTCCTCCCTTGTCCGTCGCGGTTGCGGCTTCCTCCGGCTCGTGCTGGCCGTCGTCCGAGCTCACCGACGCCGCCTTGTTCGCACTCCGCCCCATGGCGTCACCGCCGAGGCCGGACTCCAGCAGACTGTGTGGAAGGATCAAGACTTAGCGCGCCAGCGAGTGCCGGGGGTCGCCTCATGCAGTGCTTGTGCAGTTGGTGTTGCTGGTGCTGCCTCCGGTGTTGATCCTCCTCTCTCCCTCCTTTCTATGACTGATCCGCCACTGGTGCTGCGAACGAGGCGGGGACCGAAGAATACAACGTCCTCGAACAATGTGAGTAGCTGGCTGCACCTGCACCCGCACCCGCACCCGCACCAGCCTGCAGCTGCTAATTTTGGAGATGGAAATTGTTCCTCCCCCGTGCTTCTGAAATGTAGCAAGCAAGGCGTGAGAATCCATCTCGCGAAGGAAATCCGGGCAACATGCAGCAAGGAATGTGAGAAAAAATCAAAGAACGGACTTCATTCCCCCCCTCGCCTCCCAAGCAATATGAATCTGATGATTTTTGCAAATCACATGCAAGAATTCTAACATGAAACCAAACCTTTCGATGCGCAATAAAATCTCAACTATGAGCACAGCAGAGCAAGGATGAGGATGACAATGCAAGGAGGAAAATGAGCGCGGTGAGAGGGGAAGAATTGAGGACCTGGATCCAATGCAGTGTTTTGCCAATTCTCCGAGCAGGCAGAGAACGAAGCTCTCAGTGTTGCCTCCTCACGGGACCTGGAGCTCCGGTTCGTGCTCCTGCCCCTGCTCCAGCTCCAGCAACAGGTCTGATGAGCGGCATGGGCGGAGGGGTGGACAGATATAGGCGCAGCAAGGAAGGGATGTCCATGGCAGTTGCGATTGTGGCGGATCACAGGTGCAAGAGCAGTAGGGCAGAACCAGAGCCAGTGCCAGAGCCAGAGCGCAGCCTTCGCATCTGATGTGAGAGTGGTGCGTGTGGCGACAAGGGCCCACCAGCTAGCTGCCTCCGAGCTTTGGAAGTAGTCCTGCCTGGCTTGTCCGCTTTGTTGGTGCGGCCTGCAGGCGGCAGGAGGCAACCAGGCTGCAGCCGAACCTGTAGAGTGGAGACACTGTTACTGGAGGCGGGGAGACTGTACATACTTGTAGCTGTAGCTTTCCTCCTCCATCACGTTCCGTTACGCGGATATCTGCCGCCAGGACAGGGGCAAGGGGCGTGGAGGGTAGCCGTGGCTGGTTTCATGGCCGCCGGCACACGTGACTCACGGCTCATCAAGCAATCCACCATCACCTAATCACACATCATGAGCAGGGCAGCTTTTCCCAAGCAGATGCAACCTCCGCTGGGACGGGGAGGCCGCTTTGATGACGCTTCTCGCTTTGTTTCAGGAATCTACCGTCCATGCCACTGAATCCTTGAGATTAGGGCGTGGGGAGGAGAAGCCTGCGGAAACGGAGAACGACCAGGACGCCATGTGCTGCGCTGCGCCAGAAACTTCAATCTTTCCGGGAACATTATACAGTACGATACCCGGCGGTGAGCCCGAGTTGCCAGATGTCAGGCCGCCCCTAATTCCAAATACCGGGTTAGAGGCACATGGACACTGAGGAACACACATCCGGTGAAAGACATGTTGCTGCCATCCGCACTCTGACTCCCGGGGGACCCTCCACTGTTTTTGTCACAGCCACACCAGGGGTGGAGAATATAAAAGGTATAAAGTCCTGCTACTCACTGCATAAAGCTTCTAGAGGATAAGCACCGGCAGGCACTCTTATTGCCCTCTGCAGTCCAGGATCCCAAGAACCCAGGTACTTCCTGTGCTGGCTTGGTTGGCTCCTAGGAAGCCTTCGAGTCCGGACAGACACACGGTGAACACACGTATCCCGAGGAGGTTACAGGGTTCATCGGACTCGCACACAAGCTTGCAGGCCAATAGTCCGTCTGCTGCTGCAAGAGAGCCTCAAGGTCCTCAATCCAGGCTCCACTATCTGCAAATGCAAGCTGGCACACAACCTCTGGGAACAGGACTGGATGCCTTCACAGTTGGATGCCAATGGCGTCCACTATTATCGGAGGAGGAAGCATGGGGTACTGACATGACAGGAATATATTGTCCACATGTGCAGTTTGCGGATGATCCACACCTGATTTGGTCGGTGAGACCTGCAATGCGTGCATACTCGTGCTCCTGCACCATCCAGCAGACACTATTAATCTCCCTTCCACCCACCGCTGTCAGCAATGTGAACACATTGACACATAGTTTGATGGGGCAACGGTGTACCTCAGAAGCTGGTAAATGGGGATCGTCGGGCAGCATCAAAGCAAGAAAACAGGAAGGAAGGAAACCCTGCCGTGCCCTGCCTTTTTATACCACATTGTGGAGAGGCAAGCTGCCAGTAAGGAACTATGCTTCAGCTGAACGAGTGAGTACAAAGCCAAGAGAGACATGGGTTCACACTGTTAGGTACCCTACTGCCAGATCATGGTTTCTCCATTTCCTGCAGAGAATACTCGTAGTGAAAAGTCCCGCAACGCGAAGTCCTTCACTTCACAGAACTGATTATCCCAATCGACTGGCTTCACTGCTGTGTTTCCCAGTCCTGGAGCCCGGTCCTTGGAGTCCAGCCTCCTCATCTCCGTCCAATCTGCAACGTATGTTGATACTCTCCTCTTGAACTTGGTTTTGAACTCATCCCACACCTGATACTTATAGTGATTTATCACAGCACTTGTGACATGGACGTGGACTGTGTGATATTCTGGGCCCAAGTCAAAATGGTGGACGTAGTTTTTCAGAGACTTGTTGATGCCATCCAGCAGCACGATAGACTTATGTCTCTGCTCAGCAGCCATCCGACATGTGTAACCGACGGTGACTCCTCTTATGGGATGTTCACTTAGCCCAGAAGGCCCAAAGTCTCTACACCTTATGGATATCTGCCCAACTTTCCTTCTTCCTTTCAACATCGTGCTCTTTTCCAAAATAACAGAAGCCAAAGGGGCTCGAAATGGGGAAGCGGTTGCTGACCGGTTCTCAGGATCTCCACGAGACGCTTCATTCTGAAATACTAAAGACTCCGCAGACATTTCTTCCGCAGAGACTTCATCATCACCTGAATCCTGAACGACTCCTTCCTCTGTCATCTCTACATCTTCAGAGCGCACTATGCCCCCATAAGTTTTTGCAGACGACGACAAGCCTCCTTGCACAGCAGACAAGCCTGATTCCGGCTCTAGGACAGAGTCGTTCAACCACTGTGCCGGGAAAGCGAATTCATCCACGTCAATGTACATCATCCAGGTGCACTCACGCGCCGACAGAATTGCACAGTGGGAAAAACCAGCTTCTTGGGTCTTGATCCAAGGCCAAACTATTCTTGCAATCTTGTGGCCACGGAGGGCCAAATCTCTAATAACCTCCTCGATTTCATCGTCGCTGTTATTGTCATAGAAAAAGAACTTCTCAACCCCCAGGAAGGCATGATAAGTCACCCACTCTCTCAGGAACTTGGCTCCGTTCCAAATCACGTTGCAGGAGCACAAGAGATGCTCCTTCATCTCAAACCGAGGTCTCACACCTTTTCCCTGTTCAGCAGCAGCCTTCTTGCTAACCCACTCCATCCTCCTGGAGCGTCTGCTGCCAGCAACACTCTTCTCGTACCCGCCGGCCACCACTTTCCCCTTTCTGTCGACAATATCAAGTGATCTACCCAAGCCGCTACCCGGCCTCACATCATTATCTCCGGGCTCGTAGTACATTATGGATGGCAATAAATGAGCATCCAACTTCAAGGTCACCAACCTATCCACAAACCTCTGCCTCACTTCACCGGGCGGATGAGGACATCTGAACACCTCCTGAGCAGCACTGGTAACAGACACTTCCAACTCCCCATCATAAACACACTTGATCCTCGACATGTCTGCAATATCCCTCTTCTTCCGCATAATTCCCTTGGCAAAAAGCACGATATCCTCCCTGGTCGACCAGAACTCGTACACCAAATACTCCCATTTCAAAGGCGCCACATACGGGACCCTGGACAACGAGTACACCGACCCCTTATCATCCTCCACGAAAATCCTCCGCGCGCTCCAGAACACACCCGCCGGAGGATATGAGCACCTAACTGCCGCCCTCCGCGTCCTGTACAACTCCACCCCCGTCACAGCAGTGTAGGTCCCGTTCCCGAAGTAGCAAGACAGCCACTCCTTCCCCGGCAACACCGACCGTTCCGGCAACCTCAGCAGCAGCAGCAGTTCGTCAGGATGCGCAACCACGTCCTGCACAAACGCTCCTGGCAGCTTCAATTTCCCGGATTCCTGAAAAAACATCTCATCCTCCAGCTTCTTCACCGCGTTCACCTCCTTCCTCAGATGCAGCCTGGGCTTGGTCAACATGGGAGCGGAAGCCGACCCTAGCCACACCAAACACGAATTGTCACAACGTCAGCTTCCCAATCCCCCACAACACACAACCCGTGCGGCATCCACAGACGCAAATAACTACCAGCAGTCTGCCAGCGTATCGTTCCCAAGACGGTGACCACGCAGGCCACATAGAGGAGCGCCACGCACTTCCTGGACCCGGCCCCCTTCCGCGAACCTGCACCGCCCTCCTTGGCCCTCCCAGGCCTTCCCGACCAAGACATGCTGCGCTGCGCTGCACTGCACTCCACGCTCGCCTTCAATCCTTGCTCACACAACCTGAAGGCTGTGCATCAAACGCAGCATTCGGCGCTGAAGCCCACGCATGATGCGAGGAGAAGAGGGGTGTGGAAATTCCGGGCGCAGGCGCTGAGCGCAGCGGCAGAAGCAGCAGCGACGGCAATCTCGCTGATGAGGCGCCTTCCGGACATTGGGGTGTGCCAGCCGAAGCAGAAGCAGAAGCAGAAGCAGAAGCAGAAGCGGAAGCCGGGAATGTTGGCGTTCCAAGAGAGAGGAGAGTTCGTGGTTGGTAGTGCGGAGACAGAGGCAGAACAGTCCGAGCAGAAATAGATGCAGGAGTCGGAGTGGGAGTCGGAGTCGGATCAGAAGCCGCAGGATCATCATGTGGAGACGAGTGCGGTGATGAGTCTCACGAGTCGGATGCGGAGTCGGATTCGGAGTCGGCCGCCCCGGATTTCTCCGGGTCAGCATCTGCTGTTCGGCAGGTTTGCCGCGCGGCCGGAAAACATGGGCCGGTTCAAACGCGGCCCTGTTCCCGTTGCCATGCCCCAACGGCACGCCCGGGGCCCCGGTCTCAACGTCTGAACGGCTCGCTACAACCCGTTCATCGAGTTCTCCCCCGGGATTGTTTTGATTTATTTTCAAAATACCAAATTAAAAAAAAAAATCGAGTTTGCAGGCGTCAGCAGACGTGGATCAGTGGCGTTTATTGTTAACACGGCCTACACAACTGCCCTTTCAAGGCCCTTTGAGGATCACAAAGACCAAAATGGTTTCGCGCTACGCCGCTAGCCTAGTAGTGCTTGAAACTGCAGGCAAGGTGAAGACGTTTTATGAAATCAAGGAAGCATCAGGACTGAGTGCACAAGAGTTGTGCAAATCGGAATTAGGGAAGCATCAGGATTAAGTGCACAAGAGTTGTGCAAAACTATGCACGCTCTCAAAGAAAAAATAAAGATACTAGAGATGGAAAGAAAATCATAGGTGGAATTCCAGATAAAGGGAAATTTAAGAAAAGGTTCAAACCCTCGAAGAGAAAAAGTTCCGCTTAGAATCCAGCAGTTTGGATTTGAGGGTTCGGAGACTATGTTTAATTAGTTGGCTTCCAGCTCCCATCACTCTTGTCCACCCACAAGCTCCTCACATCGTGCAAGACATTGAAATAAAAAGGCACGGGAAAAGAAGCATTTGCACCCGAATTAGTAAGAAAAGATTTGAGAGTCTTGTTGCAGGGTGTGAGCAAAAGCATAACAAAGCTTATAAAACACAAATATCTCACTTATTAGAGTTTATCGAAGACCCCAGTAGGTTCAAGCGTCAAAGTAGCATTGTGGCTACTTTGAGCAATGGTCGAAGGTTTGTTATTACCGTGTAATTGTTGAAAATGCTCAAATAATTAGTATTCTTGTTTATGGAAATATCAAGAACACTATTCATATGACAATGCCGCAGCAACTTGCGAAGATGTTAAAAAATGCTCAAACAATTAGTATTCTTGTTTATGGAAATATCAGGAACACTATTCATACGACAATGCCGCAGCAGCTTGCGAAGATGTTAAATCCAAAGTGGCTCCATGGAGCTTATCTCTAATGATCTTGCGAGTTCGTATTCATGTTAATCTTTGGATGCGAGCCCCAAGAGGATTTATTAGAGGAAGAGCTTAATGAACTGTTAGGTGACTAAGCTCATTGAGCTCACAAGAAGTCAAATGAAGTTGTGTATTGATCTACTTCACAATGACTTGTGAAGCCATCTGTTTCACAATGACAATGTAATCATTGCTCGTTGTGTATCATCTATTTCACAGTGAGTTTCACATTGTCATGATAGCACTGTGAAGCCATGACTATGCACATTGCTATATAATGTGTTTTATAAGGGCTGTAGACAAGTAGCTTACGTAGATTATCAATATTATTTTAAAATCCATCAAATGTGTTTTATAAGGGCTGTAGGCAAGTAGCTTACGTAGATTATCAAGATTATTTTAAAATCCATCAAATGGATGTTTGCACCATGTTCTTATATCGAGAACTTAAAAAAGAAATACATATATGTGGCAGCCCGAGGGTAATGAAGCTGCTACTTGTAAGCTGCTTTAATGTTTGATGGAGTAAAAGTGCTACTGTCCGGTATCATAAGTGTGCTGGTCTTTTTTATTCATTGGATTTATTCAAAGCCATGATGATGATAATATTTATTGGCACTACCATACCCCAGAGGAGGGTGATTCGATGTTAATTAATTAAAATTAGTAAAAGTTAAAAATCTAAAAATCACTATACTTCAAACGCCGAATGTGTAAAAATTTATGAGATTAAGATGCCGAAAACAAGAAAAAAAAGGTAAGGAGCGGGCTGACGGGGTTTGGGAGGCCGAGTAGACCTGATCGAGATCAAGATCGCCCGAGAACGCACGGAACCCGATCTCGATCTGGGCCTCACTCGCAGCAAACGTCTGCTGGACAGCTACGAGCCCCTCACTCGCAGCAAGTGCCTGCTGGACAGCTACGAGCCCCTCACTCGCAGCAAGCGCCTGCTGGACATGTACGAGCCCCTCACTCGCAGCAAGCGCCTGCTGGACAGCAGCAAGCGTCTGCTGGACAGCTACGAGCCCATCCACGGCGTGCTGCAGTGCGAGGGCGAGGGCGAGGCAGCTGAGGTCGCAGGAAGCAGCAACACATAAGCAAGCACAACAATGTCCCAGTTGTAACAGAGAAACGCATGACTAAGCATGCTCCAAGCAGTGACTAGGCATGCTCCCAGCAGTGACTAGGCATGCTCCAAGCAGTGCTGGCCGGCGCCAACCTAGCGTGATGAAGGTTCAGGGTCTCACAGCAGCCCCAACAAGTCAGGTGCACACTCATGGCAAGCTAGCTCTGGTAGGAATGAAAACCTTTCCATGAATGACTTCGCTATATTTTTGTTTTAAACCAGCTTTTGAATAGCCTAGCAGGGGACCAAGAACAAATTGAATCTAATGTAGAATGCTACGACTCGAACTCCAAGTGGAATGCTACTAGGTACTCGATCTCCTATCCCCATTGTATGGGACACTCCCTGCCGAAGCCAGATTAGCTGCCCGGTTGCTTCCGAATTCCCTTTTGTTGGATTCTCTTGCAATTCGACTTCCAAACTGAATGAGACGACAGTGAAGTCGTCAGAACATGCAACCATTTCAGCAAACAGTTCGAAGTAGGAACAAGAGGGCTACCTGAATAGCCCGCTTGGGCAGAGAGGAAGCGCCTTTTAAACCCAGAAGTGAAGCTACCTGCGCGCATGCATTTTGTCCTTTTTTCAAAAGTTCTTGAGTAGGTTTTTGTTCAACGATGTGCAATAATTATGCATCAAAGCTAACCTCTCGCAAGACCCTCTTGTCGCCCTGTCCTTGTGGCTTCGTTAGATCCGCTATGTCCGACAGAGGAAGGTCCAACAACGTTTCCATAACTTCCTCGTCCAGGAAAGGAAACCGTGCCTGAAATGACCAGCCCATGATCAACCAACTGCTCATTTGTCCAGACAAATGAATGCGAGAGACCACGACACAGACCTGCAAAAACTGCAAAAAGAAAAAAGCAAGCCTGGAACATGCACATGAAAACATTTTACACCAAGAAGAGTTTGTACTCAAAGCCTGGAAGCGTTGTCTACCTCTTTACCATTGTCCCCAATGCAACGGTCATCCCTACCAAGATTTCTTTTCCATATCCTCTGTACGTCGACTTGCATCTCTGCCTGTAATGCTGTCCATCTGCAGGTTTGCAAGCTATCCCATTAGATTCTGATAGACTGCTGTGACGATCACTGCGAACCTTCCAAAACACGAAAAACAAGGGTTTGCTTCACATTACCCTCCTAACTTAAAACTGGTGCGATGGCGCCCGTATCCGGCACACTGCTCATCCGCGCCTGCACCAACTAGCAAAACCCGTGCTTTTGATTCGTAAGCATGTCTGCCTAAGGTCGCCCAACATGATTCTCCATTCTCGCTTTCGCCAATCACAGATCCCCGGCCACTTGCTGCCAGCCACAGGGCAATTCCGATGTTGAAGTCCTGTAGGTGCAAACAGATTGATTCAACTTGGGGATCCGTTTCAGCTGTACTTGCTGACATCCTTTTACAGTGTATCCACAACAAGTTCGAACCATCCAACTGACCATGTGTGTTTTTGCTGGACATAGTAGGGCAAGAACTTGATTTCGCACCCTATCAACTTCCTCCATGTCTGCATCAATTTCAACTAGTGTCCACCTGCCAAGTCTCGACAAGCGAGTCCCTTGCACAGTGTCACTTTGCGAAACACAAGGAGCTCTTTGCAATCAGGAACTTGAATGCCGAGTCAAGGGGAGGGAAGAACAGCTACCTTCTTTGCGGAGAAATCATCTGCAGTTCTGCCAAGCCCGCAACCGCTGTCATCCTGTCTGGTGCTGTAGCTCCTTCGAAGCTTACATTCAACAGATCAATGCCCACTGAACAACAAATTCGACTTAGTAAGGTCAACCCTTTATGGCGACTAGTGAAATTTTCATATTCAACTCGAGGCGTTTGCACCCACAGTGGAAAGGAAGCGACTGATCTGCCAGTGCAGCCAATATCATAGAATCGAGTCCACCAGAAAAGAGTACTGCGACAGGAGCATAGGGCTTAGGCGAGGTTGTAGAAGTACTCCCCCCCTGTCCTGCACAACCTGCATGAAAATACTGGTCACTACAAGGAGTAAGATTGCATCCTTTAGTCCACACTACTGACATCATTTCGGATACTTTCTAGAGGACTTCGTTGCATCAAGACAGAGTTACCACCTTCAAGTCCATAATCTTCGTGACACGGAGTTGCACAGCTCTATGCAAGCATTTCAATACTTTGTGAGCTGCTGTAGACACTGGGTTATCTTTGTTTACCACTTCATCACGCGTTTCTGATGCTGTGCCTACCCTAGGCAATGGGGAGACTTGCTGCCTTTCCCAGGCAACAAGCTTTCTCAGCAGCGGGTCCTGCCATTGATGAAGCCGGAGAGCACCATACACCTCAGCCTGGAAGGATATTGTCTGGCTAGCATCAAGTTCTGACCTTCCCAGATTCCTTGATTCTGGAACTTTGAGGCTGATGGTGTATAATCCACAAGGCAATTCAACCCAGTAGTCTGAAGCACAACTGGAACTGACTGCAGGGCTATTGCAAGTGCCATTTGTACCAAGCCCTTCCATTTGCGCAGGCGCAACTGATGAGAGCAGGAACCGAGCATCAGAGGTCGATGGCCAGTGCACCAAAAGACTTCTTCTGCCAATTGCATCACGCCCGAACCACACAGTCCGAGACCTGGCCTGGCACATAACATCACAAAAATCGCGACATTCGTTTGACAAGGTTCCCTCGTATCACATGTGAAACGAACAACAAGTGAGAGACGTCTCTCCCCAAGTGCAACAAGACGGATCATTCACCTGCCAATATATCAGTGCCCACGGACCCCTTATACTCGACAGTAACCGAGGTACGCTTGTCTCACAAGAGCAAGATGCTTCATCTTCATTCCTCGATTGAACCGAGCAGCAACAGCAGCCATGTAGGGCAGCCAGTAAAGCAGCACCGTCATTTTCGTCATCCCCAACCGGAAGCCCATCATATATCTCCCCTGAAGTATGCAGCCTGCGCCTCAGTCCCACAAAAAGCAAGCCGCAAGACGACGAACAGAATCTAACACGGAAACGCATTGGCACACACCATTGTACGCCAGAATATTATCACCCACATCCTTCAGTGGTTGCGCTACTGGCTGGTCCCCTCGCAGCTGCAGCGACGAACCCACAAACTGCAGAGACGGCGCGTGGGCATCCCCAGCCGAGACTAATCCCTCGCTACACTGCTCATTCCGCGTCAAGAGCACGGTCTCCACACCAATCTGATCCGGCCCCCGTGATTCCAAACATCGGCACAAATCCTGAATCGTAGGCCGCAACCCACCAGCACCCTGTCCGGCAGCAAAAGCCGGTTGGGACTCTGAGCACACACTTCGAAGCCTGCTTCCTGCTGCTACAAGCAAACCGTCCAATTCCCCTCCGATACACACGCCCGGTGAATCGCAGATCTCCGATAGGCCGCTGCGCAGCTCGCCGACAATTGGCACACCCGCTGCTATCAGCCCAATCCCACACATGTTCCCAGGCGGGACAGCCTCAGGCCTGCCCGTGCCCAGGGCCGCGACCAGATCAAGACAAGACAGGACTGTTGCCTGAAACCCTATCCCAGTAGTCTAAGCTGAGCTGAGAACAAAGAACAACCTCAGGACAAGCGCGGAAGCGGGAGGCACGGCGCACTTGGCGCGGCTGAGATGGCTGGGACTGTAATTTTGCCAGGAGACAGGAACGGAGGATGAGACCCAGCTGGGACTTGGAACGGCTTTTTAGTGGACAGGTGAATTTTTTTTTGGCGCCCCGGGGGTACGCATCCAACATCTTTATAAGCCTCTAGATCCAGAGTCTTCAGGTTGGGAGCCATCTCGTCGTCATACACTTGAATCTCGTGATGACAAAAGGCTGTCATTCTCTGCCAAGAGTACTGAGGATTGCACATGAATGAAAGTGTAAATATGCCAGTACGGTATCACATCGTACATGCAGCGCTGGGAAACCCAAAGTGAAAAGCCCATGAGGCCTGTAAAGAGCTCCACCTCTCGAGGTTGTGAAGGTACGGTAGTGGAGCCCTTGAGCTGTAAAAGTGAACCGGGAGGAAGCTCGCTTCCACGAAGCACACATTCTCGGGAGAGATCGCTACAAACTTTTAGATTTCGAACAACATGAATGCACCAAACAACAAGGTTGCGAGACAAGGAAACTACATACATATGTAGACTGGAGGGTTTGGAGGACTTGGCCGGATGAGAATGTCGAAGACGCATGAGAATGGAAGTGAATTGCTGTCATCGGCAAGTGAAGTGACAAGTGAAGGATATGTATTGGGCGATTCCCGAAAAGCTAAATCTGACTGCCTGGTGCGGAGGCATGTGAATAGAAAGTGTATGAGTGGGCAAGCATGTGAATTGAATGCAAGTGTGTGTGGGCGTGGCGTTGGAAGAAGGGAAGACGATGATGGATTGCCCGACGAATGTACATAGTACGAAGGGCCGGGTGTGGGAAGATTGAGATAGTTAATGTGTGGAAAGGGCGGTGGTAGGTGGGGGGGGGTCAAAGACGGGGAAGACCGGCATGCGTCAGTGTGGCGAATTAGCATGAATTTAAAAAAAAAGGGGCCCGGGTTTGGGCCCGGGTTTGGGCCCGGGCCCGGGCGGGGCCTGCTTTTCGGCGGGCCACCGCCCTTATGATGCGGGCCGGGGCTTGGGCCCGGGCCCCGGCTTTGTACCGACGCACTGCTCTGGCAGCGCAAGTTGCAGGTGGGTTTTCCGAGCTGCGCGGTGCGTGGGAAAAAGGCGAAAAGGGGGAAGGGCGCGGCAGCAGGCACCAGGCAGCAGGCAGCAGGCACCAGGCTTTGTGCCAGCTGCGCTCGGCCTATCCGGTGCAGCCGGTCATCCGGTAGAGGTGAGCCGGTGATGTGATGTGATGTGATCACAGCGTAGCATGGAGCAGCCAGCAGCTGCACCGGTGGTGGGCGAGACGAGACGAGACGAGACGAAACGACTCGGGAGTCGCGAGCAGCAGCAGGTGCGAGGGCGTGAGTGCCCGGGCTTTACGTCCCCCGGCTGCCATGGGGAGGGCGCGGGGAGCCTGGCCCCCGCTTACGCCTGTTGGCGAGCATGAGGTGAGCAGTCATTGCTGACGCCTGCGAGTGAGCGAGCGAGCGAGGCAGACGCTGGCGCTCTTCTGGGCTGCGCTGGGCTGGGCAGGGCTGTGCTGGGCTGGTCTGCGCAGAAGAGAGTGCCAGGAACGGCAGCGCTGCAGCTGCAGCTGCGGCTGGAGGGGCAGGGGCTCGCAGCGCCCTAGGAAAGGCCGCTGCGGAAGGACGGACACCAGCACAAGCAGCAGGTGTGTGACAGTGTGTGAGGTCATAAAGACCCCGCCTCTTGCTCCCCGCCATTCAATGCCCCTGCCTGTGCCTGTGCCTGTGCCTGTGCCCCTGCCTGCATGCGCGCCTGCCAGTGCCCGCCTCCTGCTCGCTGCTCAATTGCCCTCCCCGCCTGCCCCGCCTGCCGCCAATTCCGGTTCCCGGATCTGCTCGATCGCCCTCCTGCCTGCGCCCTGGCCCGGCCCCGGCCCCGGCCTGCACCTTGCGGCAATTGGTGAGCTGCTTGGCGCCGGCTCTTGCTTCCCGCTCCTCATTTCGGCTTGCCTGCATTGTGTGAATGCGGAGGGCTGTCGGCCTTGTGGGCGTTTTGGGCGTTGTGGGCGTTGTGGGCGTTTTGGGCTTGGTGGGCGTTGTGGGTGCTTGAGAGCGTGAGAGAGAGTGTGTGTGGGGTGCTAGTCGCAGTGAGCGGAATTGCCATGACTCCGCTCCTCCTCATGCCTGCGCACTTCTTGGGAGGGGTTTCCGTATAGTTTTTTCACATCTCGCGGCTGCCTTGCTCTGCAGGACTGTGCCTATGAGAAAATGCGGTACAAGGATCTGTAGGTAGGGAGAGCAGGAGGGTGTGGGAGAAAGGTGGAGGGATATCGACAGTGCCTTCCCGGCCTACCTTGTATGTAGCTTGATTTCTTCTCCGGCACCAGGCAACGGTGCCTCGAGGACAGCTCTCCTTCTTTTCTCCGCTTTCGCCTTCCCCTCCTTCTCCCGCTCTCTTCTCCTTCTGTTTATCCTTCTCCTGCGTGTGCTCGGGTGAAGGTTCTGAGGTGCTGGTGCTCTTATGGTGCCCTCTCTGAGGAGGACTCTCCGCATACCTGTCCCAGGCACAGAGGAGTTGCTCCTCTTTCGCAGGTTCTCACCATGAGTACGTCGGCACAATTGAAGGATTCCTCCAGGGCAGCTCTCTATCATGCCGGGAACGAGGCTCAAGGAATGGTAGATAGGCACAGGGATGGGGCGATTGTGGAAGGCCCCAGCCCTGGGGGAGCTGGAATTGACGAGTTTCTGGCCAATGTGGGTTACAGTGTCAAAGGCTCAGCAGACCTGGATGATGTGGCCCAGAAGTTGGAGCTGCTGGAGAATGTTGTTGGCTCGGCTCCGGAAGGGAACATTTTGCAGCTGCTGAATGAGGCCATGCACAATAATCCTTCGGAGATCGCGGCCTGGATAGAGACGATGATCAAGGAGCAGCTCTCTGGCCCGGCAAACGTGTCTGGGGCTGCTGGTGTGTACGCTGGAGGTGTGGCAACACCTGGCTTGTCGTCTGTTCCGTGTACCAATATGATGGCAGACACCAGCAGCCCCTCCACCTCCATGCGCAACATCAGTGCAAGTTCCCCCATGAATATGGCTTTGGATCCAGTGGTTTCTATGGCCGAATCCCAGAACTGCCTCCCTTATGCAACCAAATTGCAACAAGGCTTTCAAGGGCAGCCCAACATTTTTATGGATAAGTATGATGGATCCACAGGCATGGTAGGATCGACGGGCCTTCATGGACCTCACGACGCCTCTGTCAGTGAGACTGTGGACCAGCAATGGCAGCCTTCTGCGAACCAACTTAGTCACAATTATTATCACGGGAACTCTCACCCAGTGTCATCTTATGGGGTTGTGGTACCGTCTGGCGGAGGCCCTATTGGTGTCCCCTCAGGGTTGCCGCAGCAGATGATGGGCGCTAGTGACCCTTCGCAGCAACAAATTCTGCACCGACCCCACCATTCAGATGCTGGAATGTCCAGATCCTTGAAGAATCCGGGTGTGCACTCTGCTGACAGCCAGATCCTTTCCGACCCTTCGTTGAACAGTCACATGAGCATGATGATGGAAGAGGCTGCCAATCCTATGGTAAACAGACTGCCTCAACATGAGCGACAGGACTTAGGCCCCTCTCCAGCAGACTCTCAACAAGTAGATGCAGCCCCACAGCAGCAGGAGGAGTCAGGAGTCAGGCTGGTACATCTTCTCGTGACATGTGCCCAAGCTGTGCAGACCAATGATATGGTGAGAGCTGATGAGACTGTGAGGCAAATTCAAGACCTGGCCTTTTTGTCACGAGGTAGCACTGGCCCCATGGAGAAGGTGGCTGTCCACTTTGTGGATGCGCTGGTGCGCCGAATTTATGGCTTCAACAACAATGACTCTGTCGTGGGTATGCGGACTGATTGTCTCTCTGAACTCCTCCACTTTCAGTTCTATGAGATATGTCCATACCTCAAGTTTGCGCATTTTACCGCCAACCAGGCAATCCTGGAGGCCTTTGAGGGTGAGCAGAACGTGCACATTATCGACTTCAACCTCATGCATGGGTTGCAGTGGCCTGCCCTGATCCAAGCTCTTGCCTTGCGGCCCGGGGGCCCTCCATTTCTTAGGCTGACTGGCATCGGTCTTCCTCAGCCCGGAGGAACTGACGTACTTCAAGAGATTGGCACAAAGTTAGCCCAACTGGCAGGATCTGTGAATGTGAAGTTTGATTTTCGGGGCGTGGTTGCTACCAAACTTGACGATGTCAAGCCATGGATGCTTCAGGTGCGGCAAGGCGAGGCCGTGGCAGTGAATTCTATTTTACAGCTGCACCGTTTGTTGGGACCTCATCCTGAGGAAGTGTGGCAAGTAGGCAATCCTTGCGACATCTCTGCAGTGAAGGGCCCAGTCCCAGCCATCGCGGAAGTGCTTCAGTCTGTGCGCAGCCTGAATCCCAAGATTGTCACTCTGGTGGAGCATGAGGCAAACCACAACTCCCCCGTCTTCATCGACAGATTCATGGAGGCTCTTCATTACTATTCAACCATGTTTGACTCGCTGGAGGCATGTAACCATACACCTGACAGTGGAACCCAGGTTCTTGCGGAGATGTACCTGGGCAGGGAGATCTGTAACATAGTGGCCTGTGAAGGGCCAGGCAGGGTGGAGAGGCACGAGAATCTGTCGCAGTGGCAACTTCGTATGTGCAATGCGGGCTTCCAAACCCGGCACCTGGGCGCAAATGCCTACAGACAGGCAAGCATGCTGCTCTCCCTCTTTTCAGCTGAAGGTTACAGTGTAGAAGAAACAAATGGTTTCCTTCTGCTCAAATGGCATGACCGGCCACTCATGGCAGCCTCAGCTTGGCAGTGTTCCCAGTGACCAGCTGTCCAGCCTCACGAGGTCCGGCCGGCTTGTGTTCTCACTGCCAGAGTAGCCTACGGCAGAAGTGCCCATAGATTTGTCTAAGAATTCTTAGTTGTTGTACTACTATCTAATTGGAAGGAACGTGCTATGTTACCTCTTAAGCGCTCCTTTTTGTAAGCTTAGTTGGTTGCTGCACAAAGTTGTTGAACTGATCCACTGATGAACTTGCTTCTACAGGCGAACTGTAGCTCCTTATTACCTTGCCATTATTTATTATTACATTACCGTTGTTCATAAAAAGCTGCTTCTGTCATCTGCGACGACGCTTGCCTCTCTGGCCACGCTTCCCGTCACCTGCGTTTGGCCATACAGGCCCGATCCACCTAACATCGCTTCAGTGCATCATTTCTGGGTCTCTCTGTGCTGCAGGAAGAGTACTCTCTGCACAGCCAATGGAAGGGGTCACTTCGCTCAGATCCCATCGTCGCACCAATGCAGATGGCCACCAGCGCAAGCAAGCAGGAGTCAGGAGTGGGAGCGCTCTTCACAAGGCAGGCCTTTGACGCCAGTTGCTCTGGAACACACAGCCGTTTCTCATCACTCACACACTCTCGGTACGTAAAAGTGCAATTTGGCAGTGGCTTCCAGCTGTGGCCAAAACCTTATCTCTCTCTCACACCCCGCAGGCTGCCGACCTGACATCGGCCACCATTTTTTGTATCTAATAACTCATGCGGGAAACCCGATTTGGGGGCGAGTGCCAATACGACATGTACAAAATGAGGGCATGGGTCATGCCGCAGGCCTAATATACATCAGTACGGGCTGCAAGGCCTGATACCCACAACTTCCTTAAAAGACTCCCGGAGCCGTTGTTGCGCATCAGCTTGGTCTAAGCAGTGTGCGTGCCGACGTGGATCCCAACACCCCCAGTGCCACTTTCCCAATCATAGACCCCCCAGAAGTATATTCTGTAGAGGGTGGATTGACGTGCCAAGTCTGCACGCGCAAGGAATGGTGAACGAAGAATGTGACGGGACTGCGAGTACCTACATGTCAGATTCTGCCGGCGGCAGACTGCACTCCCTCCTGGGGAGTCCATCTCTCGTGGGAAGAACGTTTTTGCTGGATCATCTCTTCTTGGAACTCTGCCAGTCTCCTTTCCCGTATCTCAATTGGCTGAGGAGCCACTTCCTCAAGCACAGCATACTCGTCCACAACTTTCATGAACTGAGCTTGTCTGATGGTCTTCTCTTCAACCAGACAGTCAATCAGCTTATCTACAAAAATGCGGTTCCGCTCCAAAATCTGCTTACAACACCCACACAAATTAATGCCTGATGCGGGCTAAACTCAGAAGAATAAGACTCGTCAGGTGGTGGCTTGTAAGTTACCTGCAAGGCCCTTGCATAGCAACTGTTTACGATCTTCAGGGCTTCTATGTCAATTGCCTGTGCCATGTATAGAAAACATCAGAACGTGTACTCAAAACATGGTGATCGCTGGATAGAAAGCACATAGGCACAACTTACCCTGACTTGATCCATTTCAACCCAGCAATCGTAAAGCCCATACAAGTCTTCACGTTCCGAAAGCCCAGCAAACACCATCTCTCTAGCTGTTTTTCTTGCTTGATCAACCGTGTCGGCCCAAATAGTGCTCATCTGTAGTAGGCTATGACAATTATATATCCTGGGAACTGAAAGGTTTCCTAGGAATCATTCAGTTGCTAACCACTATTAGTTTGAGTCATACCTGGTCGGCACCATTCCACAATTCATCAGCTGCACGTGGGGCCAGCTGCACCGTGATATACTCCAGCATGTTCTGTCGACTGGCAGATCGAGACACTTAAATCAGACATGACCAGTATTAGCAGTCACAAAGCACCACGTAAAATAAGATGATCCAACTATACCTGACGGATTGTAACTCAAATTTTGAGCGATCTGGACGGTACCGTATAGCTCCTTTCTCCTCACCCATTCTCGGTATGATGGTCACCTGACCATCACCAAAAGCAAAAAGTCAGTTCACACGATCTACGTAAGGTTCAAGCTAGTTTATCAACTAATGAGTACTTATGCTCTTCACCAGCTTGATATTCTTGAAGTCGGGGAAATTCACAGCCACGGCAGCCATGGCTGCCTCATTCAAGGCAAGCTTCCGCAACAAAGTTTCACTGCGGGGACGCGGATCTGGATGCCCACCTTCCTCTAATTGAGCAGCTTCCAGCAAGTCATCTGTGGTGATCTGCAATAGAGAAGATAAAATTCCTCAACTGCTTCCTTTTGAGGACAAGTATGAAGGGGACAAGCGGACATCACATCAAAGGACAGTGTCAGCTGCCCGCGTGGTTACCTCCGTTCGACCATCGCGCAACACCGCCAGAGCAGCAACATCCAATACGTTTGCAAGCTGAGCTCCCACCATACCCTCAGTCATTTCAGCAACAGCAGTGAAGTCTACATCTTCACCCATTGGCTTGTTCCGAGCATGGACCCTCAAGATTTCTTCTCGACCTTTGGTGCCCGGTTTTGGGATGTATATCTTTCTGTCAAATCGGCCTGGTCTGACAAGTGCTTTGTCCAGAATATCAGGTCGGTTTGTGGCCGCTATTGTGATCACGTCTCCCCTCCCTTCAAACCCATCCAGGCACGTAAGGAGCTGCAGGTAACCGCCGTTGACATCTTAAGAGTGACCAAGAAACAGAAAAGTAAGCAAGCCACCTCTAGACATCATAGAGTTACCTGGTTCAAAGTAGCATCTCGCTCCTGCCCACCAGAGCCACCTATCAAACCTCGCTGTCTCCCTACTGCATCTAACTCATCAATAAAAACCACTGCTGGTGCCTGCAAAAGATGCGAACAATTACTTACTTATCCTCCATTCGACCAAGCATTTGGGACTTGAGGCAATAAATGTAGTCAACAACTGAAAACACCTCAACAAAGGACTCTGCATCCGTAGGTGTTTGGCTCCTTACATTCTCTCTAGCTTCATTGTAAAGGGCTCTAACACGAGATGCTCCAACTCCAACATATATTTCTACAAACTGGGATGCTGATATAGAGAAGAAGTTGACTCCTGCTTCTCCAGCCACCGCCTTAGCAAGCAGTGTTTTGCCAGTTCCAGGCTCTCCGCAGAGTAAGATTCCAGCTGCCATAACAATCAGGCAAGTTCAATAGGCTACAACAAGAAGTGGACTGGTTCCACTTCAGTTACTAACTGCCCCTTCTTTTCCAATTTTCCATCCCAAAGGTGAAAGACTCAGAGGAAGACAACCTAGCAGCCAACCCGAACTCACCGGGAATTTTGCTGCCTCTTCTTCTGTATTTCTCACCATAGGTGAAAAAATCCACAATTTCTTCCAGCTCCTTCCTGATATCCCCTAATCCTGCGACATCTGAGAACTTAACATCTGCACCCAAGTCAAGGTGCTGAGGCCGACGCCGACTTTTAGCCTGTCGAACACGAGCACCAGATTTCATAAATTTGAGTCCCATCTTCAGGTTAGGATTGCTCTCAATCTCTTCCATCCTTTTCTTGTCGTCCTCACCCATGCCCTCCTTGCCCCAACTCTCTGAAGTTGAAACTGCCTGTATGGTTTCCATCTCCTCCTCCCACTCTCTCATTTTCTTTCGTTCCTCCTCATCAGCCTTTTCGATTTTCAGACGATCCTCGTAGTCCTGCTTCCGCTTCTTCACACCAACAACAATCGTCTGGTAGAATAACCAGAAGAAGAAGACGCCCATAGAAAACCTAAAACCCTCATTCCGAGCAGCTTGAAACCAGAAGTTGTTCCACTCTGCTGCTTTTTGAACCTGTTCTGCCAACTGCCGCTTCCGTTCTTCCTGCGACTTCATGCTCGCCTCGGCCTCCCTAGCACGCTCCTTACTAACAACTGCTCTGGCCTTGACTTCACGCTCCCGCCTGGCAGCATCAGCCTTGAGCTTCTTAGCCTCAGATTCCCGCTTGGCACGGGCAGCCTCCTTCTCCTTCCTAGCTTGCTCGAGCTGCTCCAGACGCGCACGAGCTGCTGCCTTGGCAGTCGACTCCTTCCTGCCATGCCCTGATTGCTGCTGGGAGGGTGCCTTCCCGATTTGCCCAATCCACCCAGCCAAATTGGTGAGGAAAGTAAGGGACGGGCCCTTGGTTGCCCATCCCAGCAACTCTGGCTTGGGCGGAGCAGGAGTGTACGCCTCCATGACAAGGTCGTCCATCTTCAGACTGGCCCAATCCTCCCAAAACTTGCTGTCCCTCTCTGGTACAGGCAAAACAGTCCTCACAACCCTGCCATCCTCCAACACAACCAGAACCACATCCGGCCGTCCCTTCAGAACCGAGCCTGGGTGCTTGATGATGTGCTTCAACCTTTCCTGCTGCCTAAGCTCCACAACATCGGTGTAGGGCAAATGCTCCTGCACCTGCGGCAACCCCTCCGTCCATTTCAACCTTTCCTCCACACCCATCACCTCTGGCGCCTTCTTCCCTTTCCTCCCCTTCCTCACCTGCTGCTGCTGCTGCTTCTCCTTCTCATCTCCAGCTGCCACTGCAGCCCGCACCCCATGGCCAACGCAGACCAGCCTCACTCTCCTGGCCTGCTGCCTGCTCATGGGAGCTCCGAGCGTGGGTCGCCAGGCCCCCAGCCCCGAAGCAGACACGGCCTGGGCAACGGCAAAGGACGCCATCCTGTTGCTTTGCTCCGATATCCAACAATTCACGAATTCAACACCCACATTGTGCGGGTTCGACTGGTCCGAGGCCCTTCAACCCCATACAACCCGCGGAGGACTGTTGATTCTCAAATCAAACCGGAGCAACATTTGTCACTTTCATCAAACCTGGCAAGAACTGCAGGCCTGCATCCTCATCTCCCGTGCCCGCCGCCATCCCTGAATCCCTGAACCGTGACATTGAGCAGCCCACGACCATCGATTCCCAGAATTCCCCTTAATTTTTCTTGCGCAAAGACAGGACGCCCGTCTCCTGACCAGGGAGGGGTTCAGGGTTTACGGGCAACGATTTTACCATATTTGCTCACGTCCAAAAACATATCAATTCACAGGAAGAAGCCATACAGGTTCAGCGTCCATGGGGAATACGATTCTATATTCGCTCAGCGAAGCAACATTATCTTGCGTTTTTGCTATATTCCACCGTGGATGTACTACCTACCAGTACCAGCCAATCTAGTAGTGGGTAGTACTGAATACGGTGGGTACTGTGGGTTTGGGTGGATAGGTAGAAAGGTGAGGCGTTCGATCTCCTCTCACAGGGCGTTTCACCAGCCGGTCCTCGTCGCCCACCTCGTCGAGGAGCCATTTCCAGCGCGCACTGCCAGCATTCGGCGGGCAGGTCTGGTGCGATCTGCGGCCGACACTTTTGGTTGTGTGTTGTTTAGATTTGTGTGGAGATGTGCTGCAGAATTGGCTGGATCTGCATGGATTTCGGGATGCGGCCGTGGCCTGATGAAGTGGGCTGCGCGATGCAGGTGCGGAGAGGGAGAGGGAGAGGGAGAGGGAGAGGAAGGGAGCAGCCATGATGCACATGACCTTCTACTGGGGGAAGACGGTGACGTTGCTGTTCGATGAGTGGTTTGTGAAGTCGTGGCTAGGGTACTCGCTCTCGCTGGTGGCCCTCTTCCTGGTGGGGGTGTTCCACGAGTGGTTCACCAGCAAGCGCACCTCCTTCAGCAGCGCTGTGGAGAGCAGGGCGGCTGGTTACCACGAGAGCCATGGCGAGGAGCACGGCCACCACGTGCCGCTCATTGGCAAGGTGCGGGCGCCCTCCGCCTCGCAGGCGCAGAAGCTGGCGGAGGCTCTGCTCTACACTATCAGTGTGGGAATTGGCTACCTGCTTATGCTGGCGGTCATGTCGTTCAACGGAGGCGTCTTCATCGCCATTGCTCTCGGGCTGGGGTTTGGATTCTACCTATTCCGCGCTGGCACCAGCCCTGGGGACTCTTCTGATGCCTGTGCTGCCACTTAGCGCATCGAGAGGTGGTATTTAAGTGCTCCGAGTGAGCTAGGCTGCTAGACTGCCATGGGTCCAGATCTAGCTTCTCTCGCTCCCGTGGTCGAGCTGGGTGCTGTGCAGGTGTGAACTGTGAAGGTTATGCCTGTCGTGCACGCACGCAGGGGATGTGGACAGAGTCCCAGCATTCCTCCTTACATAGTTGTACATATCTGTAATCCCAGTTTCGATGTACATAAACATGTGAGCACAGTAGAATTCCTGCACTGTGCAACAAAACTCTTCCTCTGTTTCCTTATCGTAGTACCTACAAACTACCTAGGTACATGAGTGTTTCCACTGCATCATACGACAATAGTAGACATTTCGCTATATCTACCTTTTGCAGCTCTGGAGTCTGGCCATTTTCATCCGTAAGCGGCCAGCTTGTCTGGAGCCCAATTGGATCCTCAGTCACTTTCCATCCCGTCATCCCCTCACGTCAGTACGCTATTCGGAACTCAAGCAAGTTTACACGAGAACCTTGACATTCAAAGCCACTCGACCGGACAGAAAAAGTTCTGGGTTGCCAAATTGTAGCGCATCCAGCTTTATCTCTGATCTGGCTTTCCCACAGGATCTCAACCTTTGTTCATCCGCAATTATTCTGTCCCCTGAAATTAAGGGCTGTGACTTCTACTGCTGGACAATTAGCCATCAGTCTTTTTGTATTTCAGTCAATTAGCTAATCAGACTTTTTGTATGCCCCTGTCCATCATAACCTACCCTCACTTACGGCCCGAGAATGGGAGAACGTCACTGTCCAGCACGTTGATCCAGTTATCTCCATCCCAATCCCAATCATAGAACAGGCTGCAGGCTAGGCCGGTAGCGATCAGGAGGTACAGAGTGCCCAATTTCCTGATGCACTTTCTCTCGTTGATTGCCAATATGAGGAAGCATCCAATCTTTCCGTCAAGCTGCTGTGCCCCTATGACACTCCTATGTCTCGTTGTACATCCTTGGAAGACCTGAATTATGGTACAAGCAGAAAAAGTGGATGTCACATCATGGACACCCCACCTTGGTCTGGACTTCTGTATAGATACATCGCCATCTCCTGAGCCCCCGCGTTCTTCATAACCTGGACTCACTCATGGCACGGACCTGGGATGGTAGAGGGTTATGATCAGCTGTCCAGCATCTTGGTCCAGTCATATGCATCCCAACCCCAATCCTTGAGAAAGTCTTTCACGGACTGTTGGGGGGGCTCTGCAGGTAGTTTCATCAAGCCTTTTAGTACAGAATGCCCGAAATTCTTGCCCCTGAAGTTGCTCTCGTCATCAATCACATGGACAAAGCCTCGCTGGAGTCCGAACTCCACATGGAAATAAGGGAAGTTGGCAGGAATAGACCCTCTCAACCCCTTCTCACCTGTCTCAATACACTTCTTGGAATTGTGCTGACTCCATTCCTCTTCCGCTTCATCAATTTCCTGCACAACGTCATCCAGGTCAGGCTGTTTCTAAACTGCCCACAGACCCCTGCCGATTAGGTCAGGATCGGACAAAAACCACTTACCTTCTTGAAGAACATAGGGGCTTGCTTTGCGGCTGCAGGTGGAATGGGGACGCACTCCACGATCGCATGCCGCCTCTGGCGAGCATCGGCGAACGCCAGCTCCAAAAAGAGCACATCCTTGCCCTTGGCCGCGAACATCTGCAACAGACTCTTTTTGAAATTGCGCATGTCCTGCCACACGGCCTCCTCCACATTCCTGCTAGACACCTCATGCTCCAAGGGGATGATGTAGCAGTGGCCCAGCACTAGCGGCCCCCGTGGGGGCAGCATGAGGTACGAGTGATTCCCTATAGCCACAATCAAATGTTTTGATGTGCTCAGATTGTCGCACTGCTTGCATATCTGCCTCTGCAGGCTCCTGCAACCCAACCTCATATGTCAGCACCAGAATTTCGCTCAATCAAAACAATGCACCTGAGCCGGCCCGCAGACACAGCCAACACGACAAGGTACTTGCTTGGTAGCAGCCATCTTCATCTTCTGCGCCTTCTCCTTCTCAGGATCTTGGTTCCGCTGCTTGCGTTTCTTGGACGAGCTTGGCACAGCTCTGTCATCATCTTCGTCCAGATAGTCCTGTTTCCGTCCCTGCAAGCTCCGCAGCATCGCCTCCGTCTTCTTGCCCATCTTCACCAGATGTCACTAAAGCTCAAAAACACTAACAGAGGCAGATACTGCCTGCATCCATATATAGGTAGCGCATGGGGCTTATCGAACCGTGGTTTCCATTCTCGGGAACACTTTAGAAGAATAAGTACGTAGTCTAACAAGTTTATCATTTAGCGGAGCTAACAACTTTACTACGTATAGTCACACATACCTAACTACCTAATTAGACTTTAACAAGAAATTGGGTACAGTTTGCATTAAAATGTGAAGATGTCTAAAATGGTCTAGACACAAAAGAAGAAGACGAGTTATCCAATGCCGCAAAGGTCCAGAGACCGTGGACTTCGTGAAGTAGCCCATGTCGTAAAGTGGACTACCTATGTAGCCCATGTACGTATGACTAAATCACGACTAGGTCACATCTAAGACCTCGAGAGCTCTCCGCAAAACTTCGCCGTACCACAATGAGTACCGGTACGCAGATGGTTAAAACACTCCCAGCAAGGTGGCTGCGGCAAAAATTAAGAAAAGGACTCCTCCGATGTATCCAATCTACGACACCAGCAGATGGGTGAACAAAGGTATTCATCCAAAAGGGGACTGTAACTAGACGGTCAGCTGTTACAAGCAAGAACGAAATGAGAAACCTTACCACTTTCTCCGATATATGCTCGGCAAGAAAGGCCCCACCGATGACAGCCAGGGCGGTTGCCAGAACGTGACCTGCAATGGCTCCGGATGCGACACCCCACGGCGACTGCCAGGAGAGCAACTCACGTTTGAATCATGAAAACTGTTAAATGTCCACAGGAGCCGTTGATGATGTTTGGGACAAGTTACCTGAGCGGCACCAAGGGCTACAGTTGCCAGCATTGATCGATCACCCCACTCCTGGATACGACCACATCCCATGTCAGAAATCAATTCAACTTGTATTGCGAACTGGCGAAACACCAATGAGCTGCTTACCGCTACAAATACTAGACTGAACGCTTCCACGAGCACCTCAAGTGGGGTGCTGATTTTCTTCTCACCCTGTAGCCAGCATGTTACATCGCAAGATAAGGTTTATTTATGCGAAAGATAATTGCTTGCTTCCATTTCGAAACACTAAGTCCCACCTCTGATTTCTTCAGAAACTCCTCTGCCTCCGCGAGTTCACCACATTCTGCACCCTGATCACCTTGACTGATGGCAGGAGCAGAAGGCAAATCGTACGCGGACTTGATAGACCTCAACCCGAACCAGATCAACAATCCGACAGCTGCATATTCTCCGACAGGAAGAGCTGGGTACACAGCAGATAAAAGGGGTTATGGATAGCAAAAGAGTATATGAGTAATGACTACAAAGCAGAGGAACGTATGAGAAGAGCTCCCTCAAGTTTTCACGCACTTGTCTGAAGTTGTTGAGGAACACGTTGACACAGCCTCCCAATGAGGACAGAGATCACTGTCATAAGGCCCAGGGCAGTCGATGCCCCCAACAAAACCTGCACTGTCCATCGGAATCATGACCTTCCATGACTGTTCAGCAGAGACATACAAGACCAGAGCACAATAGACCAAGGTAAGGAAAATACCAGCCCCCTTGAATGCCGCATAGCTAACAATGCCGCAATAAAGAATGTCTGCACGCATCGCCCTAAAGTCAGCAATGCAATGAATAGTTCTCGGCATGCAAATCCACTAGGCTAAGGGCAAGTTACGAAGGTAGACATCACGTCTTGCTCATAACCTTCAGAAGTCCTACCTTATCACCAATTTCAGATATGAAAATAAGGGCAAATGCTGCACTGAAGCCTGATTTGGCTATAGCTGCCACGAGTGCAGCGGGTCCCCCGCTTGAAAGAGTGACTACAACAGCAGCTACTAAGCCAACAACAATAAGAATTGCAAGAGCACCTACAGCCTGCAAACTCTGCTTCCTGTCCCCTGCGGACGGTTGTCTGCACAAAGGGATAAAACATCTTTTATCATCACAGACCAAGAAATGCAATGTGCAAAGTAAGTGCCTTATGCACCTGGAAAGGACTAGCACGCAACAAAGCAAGTACTGGCAACATGAGCCATTAGGACATCCGGAAAAATTAGAGACCAACGGTCTTAGCTACAGGACATCCTGAACCTAGAAGAGAATATGACATTACATGACTTGCGGTGTTGCTTGTTGGACGGGCTTCTGATCGTCTGCTGAGACGTCCGCCTCATTCCCTTCCCTATAACCTCCTGATCCAATGTCTGCGCTTGAGGCAAAAACACTGTGCCTTGTATATCTCCGAAGAGTCCCCGAATATCCTTGTAACATAAAACATGACAATCCATACCCGTCCTCAGTGATATAGCACTTTGCCTCGACGACGAGAATCGACAGGGCCATCACATTTGCTCCGAGACAGCACTCACCTAGGCCAAACGCTCGAAAGCAGCCGAGAGAGCTGCCACCTTCCAAGTACTCATTCCTAACCAGTCCATATCCTCTGTTGAAAACATAAGACGAGGTAGACTTCAGAGGAGGGACTGGCAATTCACAGGACGACCTGAACGATCCGTGCACAAGTTCTGGACCAGGCAGCAGCATAATCCATGAAAAGCCTATCTCTTCCACTTGCGCTCTCTCGCAAACGAAGGAACGAACTTAGCAGCTCATTCCCGTTCAGCACATTCTTCCAGCAAGCCCCTAAAATGCGCAACTGTAGAGCCGAGAATGGAGACATCCATCCCGGATACTCTGCGTGACTCAGCTGCTATCATTCTTCGTCACATAGGATTCCTGCCACACGCAGCACAGAGGCACTGAATGCGGCCACGTGCACGAGATGTGAGGCCGGCCACAAAAATTCTCCCGACCTGCAACCAACGGTAGGAAGGCAGGCAGGGGAAGAAAGAGAACTCGCCGGCTGGCACTTTACCCGCCGGAGGACAAGAATGTGAGGCGGCTCGCAACCTTGCTCCATCTCCTGCGACCCGGCTGGCCGCTCCCGGACCAGAACACTCCCGCCACCACCACCGGCGAGCCCGTCCAGCCGCAGCTGGAGGCGCAGGGCGGGCGGGCGCGGAGGCGGGCGCGGAGGCGAGCCTGAGGGAGTCGGCCATGGTTGGGGCGGACGCTCCCGCACCCGCCATCGCCAGCCCGGCAAGCTCTCCCTCCGCCCGCGCTATACGTGGTCCCCGCCTTGGTTGTTACACCAAACGCAGGTGCGCCACTTTTAGGCCTGTCGTCAATGCGAATGCAGGCAGGCAGCTTTGCTCCGGCTCCGGCTCCGGCAGCGCCCCTGTTGCGCCTGATCCAGGGCCGGGCTGCCAGGGGTTGCTGTGATCCCCTGTCCACCCGGCCGCGCCTAAACGGATGAGGTGGCGGCGACACGTGCAGTTAAACTCGCCGGCTTACGTTTAGCCGCCATCGCCGCCACTGAAGTTCCGGTGTCCACTTGGCCTTTTTAGGGCTAATTTATAATGCGGCCACCGCGCCGCGTTTCGTCACTTGGAGTTTGAGAAGTCACGTCTCGGTAGCCGGGAGGGAGCGATCAGCTCTGCTGGACGAGCTGAATCTGCGTCTCTCTTCTCCCGACGTCCAGGTTTCAATTTTCTCCTGCGAGCGACACAGTCGTTCCAATTTTGTCAGCCTGTGCTGGTTGTGGAAACGTTGTTTGTCTCCTGGCCTCTTCAGGTAGTGTTGGAAGCCGATCGGTCTGAAACGGGGAGGCCTTCCCGAGCGGTGCGACACAAGAGCACGCCGGGTTCTGGTGCCTGGTGGCCGGAATCCAAACACCAGTACAAGTTTTGTGTCTATTTTGATCTGCATGTGTATTGGGGCATCGGTTGTCTTGAAACGCATGCCTGCGTTGGAGGTTAATAAAGCTTGAGAGCTTCAGGTTTTCTTTGTGTGGACGTGTGTAGTTCTCGTGTCCAGATATAAATCGATCCGGCCGTGAAGCCAGGCAGGCGGAGTAAGTGTGAATGTGTGGAGAAGAAATTCCAGTCTCTCAAGAGTCGAGAATTTGAGAAGTTCCTCTCCCAAGTGCAGAAGTCGGAGAAGTTCCTCTCGAAGTGCAGTTTCAAGTCGAAGCAAAGTGTCTGGTGACCATACCCCTCCTGTGTCATTGGTGTCCTTGCTCATCGAACGTTCTGACCTGAATCCGCCTCTTGATGTCTTGATCAAAACCTTCAAGTTGTTCGTCTGTGTAGCGAGACATTGCGTCAGACTTCATTGTTCACACAGTTTCAGGTCGACTTCCTGACGCCAGTTGCAAGCTTGCGATTGCCAGCTGCAGCCAGCCAGTCGACGGAGTGCTCAGACGAGCAGTATTGTCTGTTCTGACAAGGATCTGCTTGTTGAAATTGATTGATTGTCGATTGTGTCGTGAGACAAGTTTCAGATCCTGAGAGCTGTCAAGTTTCAAGAAAGCAAGCAAGCTTGCACGCACGGCCTGCTGGTGGAGGGTGGAGAGCTCGAGCTAGGGTTGAAGCTTGAGAGAGAGAGCGTGCAAGCGGTTGAATCATCGCGCGTCTGCTTTCCTCCAGTCGGTTTCGTCTCTAAAGCTTTGCCCTACGTGTGTGTGCAATTTGTTCCAATTGTCGAAAAAAACATGCGTAGCTTGGGTTTGGATCCTGTTGGCCTGCCGCGAGCGCAGCCGCCCGCAGTTTACGCTTTTGCTGCACAGCCGGACCCGGCCCCGGCCCCTGTTATGGTGCTGCCGCCTCCTGTACATGTGCAGTTACAGGTACCGGTGCAGCCAGCCATGACGGAAGAGCAGGTGGAGACGCTGCAACGGCAGATATCAGTATACACCACCATCTGCCGCCAGCTGGCGGAGATGCAGAAGGCCAGTGTGCAAGAGCATTCTCAGCTGCCCGGAGTGGTCGTCAATCACATGTTTGATCATCCGTCGCTCGGAAATGGGATGCACAGAGTGAGCGCGAGACAGCGCTGGACTCCCAGCCAGAACCAGCTCCGGATTCTCGAGAGGCTGTTTCGGAAGGGCGGGGGAACTCCCAACAAGCAGCGAATCAAGGAGATCACGGTGGAGCTGAGCGCGCACGGAGCCATCCAGGAGACGAATGTTTACAACTGGTTCCAGAATCGCAAGGCCAGAGCCAAGAGGAAGACGGGGCAGTCGACAGCCATGAATGGAGAGTCGGATGGGGACACGGATGCAGATTGCTTGGATCCTGCCAAGAGGGCGCGTTTGGATGGAGGTTGTAGCGGAAGTGGCAGTGGCAGTGGCCATGGGAATGGGAATGGTAGGGCTGACATCTTATGACGAGAGTGGTCCATACGGTCTTCGTGCTTGGACAGTTACACAGCGGGGGTTGGTTTGTTTTGTTCTTTGCGTCTGTACATTTGTACAATGTCGCTTCCCCTTTGTTTCTGTGGGGAATTCAGCCCGTCTGTGTATTCAGTCTTCATAACTTGTGTTTTTCCTGTACAGTCCGTCGTTTAAGCGAGTTCAGACGTTCATGAATTCCCCTCCACAATCCACACCTACGAAAATCAGCTTAGACATCGAATCCTCTGATGGCCATCTGGTTCACAAGGTTCTTTCCCCTTTATCCTGCAACCTAACTTGTCTCCACATGCGACACATGTTCCGACATGTGACCCTATGCCGGTAAAGCTCCTGGTTTCTCCGATGCAGCAACATTTTGGGAAAGTGTTTCAGAAAAGTGTACATACCTTCCAATCAGAATGGGCGGGTTGATGTTCTTGGCTGCGTTTGTGGCCTTGATGCATACCCTCTGGAGCTTGGATCGCGTTCAGGGGCAGCTGGCTGTCGACTTCTACGCCACGAGCTGCCCAGATGTGGATGAAATTGTTCGGAACACTGTTGCAAACTTGATGAGACAGTCGAATGTGGTTGCACCTTCGGCGCTCAGGTTGTTCGCACACGACTGTCTCGTACAGGTACAGTTTCAGATCTTCGGTACATGTATATGCTGGTAACAGAACTCGGGGGGCTACTTGACAAAATTTCCGATTTTTTGTCTTGGCAGGGCTGCGATGGCTCCATCTTGATCGCCTCAGACAACGGCACCGTTGCGGAGAGAGATCACTCGGACAATCAAAGCATTCCAGCACAGGCCTTTGCCACTGTTTTCCTTGCAAAGGAACAGGTCGAGAAGCAATGTCCTGAGACTGTGTCGTGTGCCGATATATTAGCCATGGTCGCACGAGACGTGGTTTTCCTGGTAAATATTGTAAACACGAACATCTCTCAAGTCATGCATGTCTGGAGGAAGCTTGTTTTCAAAATACAAATAAGCGTGCAACCCTGGGTCTTCTCCACAGACAGGAGGCCCAAGTTGGGAGGTCCCGAAGGGTCGACGCGATGGCCTGGTTTCGCAAGCATCTCTGGTCGAAGGATTTCTCCCATCATCAACAATGGATGTTCAGCAACAATCCAAAATATTTGGCAACCTCGGACTTTCAGTGGATGACTTGGTCATTCTTTCCGGTATGCTTCAAATGCACTCTCCTTGATTACGAGTCTGCAGAGCTCTGCAGCTGCTTTCACAAAATATATTTCATCCATCCTGTTCTGTTTCTGCATTGTGCCTACAGGCGCACACACGATCGGGTTTTCGCATTGTGATCAGCTGATGAGCCGCCTGTATAGTTTCAACAGCTCATTCACCACCGACCCCAGCATGGATCTGCAATTCGCCCTAAACCTCCAGGTGAGTAATTTCACACGTAGTATAAGTAGTGCATACTGAAAGCAATTTGACGCACAAATGCCTGCAGACGACTGAGGGGACCAAAGTTGCTTTCTTCCAGAAACAATGCCCCTTGGTGGATGGCAACCCGGACACTACTGTACCGTTTGATGCGGATACATCGTTCACCTTCGACAACAAATTTTACCTCAACCTGCTCTCAGGCAGGGGACTGCTCTTCTCAGATCAAGTTTTCTTCACCGACCAGTCCACGAGGCCACTGGTATTCACTCTGGCTTCTGCTCAGGATGCTTTCTTTCAAGTATTTGCACAGTCCATGATCAAATTGGCCTCCATTGGAGTGAAGACGGGATCTGATGGTGAAATTCGAACAAACTGTTCGGCGTTCAACCCACATTTCTAGAGGCAGTAAAAGTAGCAACAAACCCATGCAGTTATTCTCCTCATAAGCTGGCTGGCTCTCCCATTCGTTTTGGGTGCCATCTCTCGAAGTCGGAGTCGTCAGGATGCTCCGTTTTCTCCTAATGCATCCGTGTTAGGCTGATTGAGGTGTTAGTCAACACATAAATATAAAATTATTAAACTAATTTCTTACATGTATAATAACTTCACAAAACACTGGCCAGGTTTTGCAAAGAGGGAGAGAGAGGAAGCAAGCAAAGAAGGACACCTTGAGGGCACCGCTTGGGGAGTTGTGCGTGCGTGAGACCATCTTTAGTGAATTGAATTGAGGAGATGGCCATCGCTGGGGCTGGATACGGCTCCCCTGCTTCTGCTTTTCGGGTAGCACGCCTGGCTCGAGTAGCACACGCCCGACTGAAGGCAATGCTGTACGCAGCTTCCACGGTGGGGAATTGCGGCTTCGCAGAAGGTCACGCCAAGCTCGTGCTGGGGCACCTTCCTGCTTCAGCCGTACATACGTGGACGTGGGATCCACCCACAGGAGTCTTGTCCACTGTGCTCCAGTGACACAGTCCTTTGAAACGATTGGACAGAAAAACTATGACAACCATGAAAAACTTGTCTTCGAAGAGGACCGGCAAGAGGGTGAGGCAGATTCCTAATCGGCGACCATGGCTTCGAGCATCGTAGAGCATGTGGTGTTGTTCAGGGTGAAGGAAGGCACTCCCCCCGAGACGTTGGCCGCTCTGCAGGCAGATTGGAGGGGCTTGGAGAAGCTGGAGGAGGCGTTGGAGCTCACCGCCGGGCCTGCCGTGGGGCCTTTGCGAGCGGGCTTCACCCATGCTCTCTACAGCCGGTACAAGGACAAGGCGCATCTGGAGGCGTACAATGTGCACCCCATACATCAACGAGTGGTGAAATTTGGGGGTACGGTCGTGGATGATGTGCTAGGAGTGGACTGGGAGAACAGTCCTGATGATGTCGTTCCCAGCAGCAAGCTTGGTGCCGTGCGCGTGTTGCTGTCCAAGCCCAAGGATGGCGTGAGGCAGGAGGATGTGGCTCCCTTGCTGGAGGCCGAGAAGCATTTCAAGGCCTTGTATGCGGTGGGAAGCAGCGTGGGTGTCAACTTCTCTAAGCACAGAAGCCGGGGCTACGAGTGGGCCTTGTTGCTGAGGTTTGAGTCCGTGGAAGATTTGGCCAAGTTCAGCTCGGACCCCAGACAGGTGGCTGTGCAAGAAGAGAAGCTGCTGCCATTTGTGGACGATCTGATTGTGGTTGATCTGGCTAGGCAGTACACTGTACAGTAGTTGATGTTTGTATGTGTGGAGGAAGAGATGTCCAGCAAGTTGTGATGATAGGGGATGTATGTATGTGTGGAGGAAGAGACAGCAAGTTGTGATGATGCTACTTGTGGATCATTGCATTTTGCATAGAATGTACTTGCTATAATTTCTGAAGTTGCTGAGTGAGCTTGGAAGTCGAACAACGTTGTCTGATGGATTAGAGCCTCCACCGCGAGTGTGCTAAAGTAGAGGAATTGGACTGGAAGATGAGCGAGCAAATTTTATCATGCTTGCAAAACCACAGGGCTGTTCTGGTGATGGGCACTTGAAGCACCACTTGAGCTGATCCCATAAAAACAGACTCTTGTGATGGGAAAAGCTTTGGAATGGTTAGTTGCGTAAAGCACATTAGCAAGCTCTTTCACTCCCTCCTCCCATCCTCACTCCCTCTCTCAGCCTCCATATACCTACCTATACATGGCACTTCCGGCCTTCGTGGTACTTTTTTGAAATATCCAATTTATATTATAAATGATATATCTAAAATCGTTTTAAGATTGCATCTTTTGGTTTATCAAACACATCCCCAAAAGTGGCCACAGCCCTGCCTGGGGTTCTGCCGTTCTGCCTTGAGTCGACCTTCCACCTCGATGGAGCAAGCTGAGGGGACGAGCTGTCCAAAGGTGAGGATGTGGAACGTAACCGCAAGCGGAACCGTGGTTTCCAACATGTGGAACTGAGGTTTCCGACAGGGGACGCCAGTAGTGCACATCTTGCGCCGTAAGCACCTACAAATTCAAAGTCTGTGAGTGGCCGGTGCACAGGGCCTAGCCTAGTAGCAAAGCGTGCGAGCTCTCAAGATTGTTCTTGTTGCATCCAATCGCTGGTCTGATACTACACACCAATCGTGGTGGACTGGACAGCAGCCAAGAGCCGAAAGCCATGGTGACCAAGGTCCTGACCGTAATCGAGCCCTGCAATATGAAAGATGATGGGATGGAGAACTGGATGCTAGACACCCGCGTGCACGTGGGCATCATCCCCGTGGAGCAGCCCTCCTCGCGATCGGACGCCACCAGGGACTTGGCCCCGCCGGAGCGGGCCTGGGACCTGGTCTTCGTCTACCGCGGCACGCAGCCGTCCAGCGTCACCAACTGGATCACCTACTTCACCTTCGTGCAGGAGCCGGTGGACGACTACATCCTAAGGCACCACAACCCCAAGGCGCAGAAGCCATCAAGCGGGCCATCAAGCGCCTCCATCCCCGCCCGATCGCCAGGCGCTCGGCCGACGCCGGCGAGCAGCCCGTCCTCAAGGCCGGAACCGGAGCGGGTCTGGAATCAGACCCAGATGGGTCCGGGCAGCTGGACGAGCTCCACCGGCGCATCGGCGAGCTCAAGAGGTCCATCCAGGAATTCGAGACGACCCACACCGGGCCTGTCCTCCTCTTGGCGAGCTCGCCCGGAGAAAGGCGCGGGGACGGGTACTCGGCGCCGGTGGTGAGGCGGCTCCGAGACCGGCCGCGGCAGATAGTGTGCACCGGGCGCCCTGGCCACCCTGGACGTGGTTCCCAGCGTGCCCCTCTCCGTGCCCGTTTTCGAATACCAGCATTATAAGATCTGCGATGTGCAGGCTAGGACACAACAACAACAACAACTTTATTTATGTCCACTAAGGATGGAGGAACTATCGTGGGACAGAGATGTCCAGCGTAAAAGAGGTTAAAAACCGAGTACACTTACGTATGAACTAGAGAAACAGTTCCTGTACGAGGGAAAAAGAAAAGAAGGCGAAGACTACAAGGAGTCCAACAAGGACTGCCGAAGATCGATCAAGAAGCTCAGAGAGACATAGTCCAGAGAGCCTAGGAATGTGGGAAGAAAAAAATCTGCGCAGCGAGAAGCCGGCACACTCAAAAAGAAGAGAGTAACGAGACCAATACTCCAAGACAGGCGTGATGTGAAAAGAGGAAGAGTGATTCGATTCAGGATCCAAGGAGCAAAGCTTGCAGATCCTTTCGTCTTGGGGAGGGGTAGGCTTAAGCCAACGGTCGGTCTCAATCCGGAGGTGGTGGGAGCTAACACGAAATTGACCTATGAGTGTGCGGAGTTTGAAGAATAGGGGAACCGAGGTAGCAAGGTGGTAGGAAATTTACTGAGGGAGGATTAACTCGGAGCTCGTCTTTGTAAGCGGAGTCTAGAAGTGAGAGGGGGAAAAGGAAAGAGGGGACCGGTGAGGCGAAGGTATCTTAATTTAAGGGCCCCGCGAATGGAGTGGTTGGGGATGTGAGAAAGGGGAGTTGGGAGGAGGGAGAGGCCAAGGTGGAGTCGAAAAGGTTCAAACTCAATCTTCTAAGCCGTTGGCAGCTTGAGAAAGCCAAAGAAAAGAAGCTTGTGGGTCAAGATTGAGCCGAAAGGAGGACGAAGGCAAGGAGGTGGTAAGGGGGATCCAAAATGGGATTAGCAGTATCAAGAACATGATAATTTTTGAAGGGGGGAATATAGTAACCCCTTCGGTCGAGATGACCACACGATGTACACCCTTCCCGTAATAAAGATATCCCTACTTTGATAATGCGCACACCCTTTCTCGAGGTCATACCTTTGATAAAAGACGACTTTCAAGTCTACACCGAGAACTGGAGCACAATAGGGTGTGGGCCTGCCCCATTTTTGTAGAATGCATAGAGGGCTGCCATTTTCATATGTTTATTACAACCGAAAACTTTTACTTTCAAGTGGTGGAACACAATGAAAACAATCCTGTACTAGCGGGAGTCTCATTTCAATGGTCGTGAGAACATTGCAACAAACAACTGCTAAAGGAGGAAGTGGTCATCAGCATCGACAATAGTCATTCAAGAGTGCGGCCTGGCGACTCATCCATGCCTTGCGCCGAAACTGAGTCAAGTACCACCGCCATATTCCGGAGGCGGTCCATATCCTCCGCCTCAAAGTTGTCGTTCTCCTCCATTGCTTGCTCGTCTTCAATAGTATCATTCTTGGGCCCAGTCGTGTCGGCGACCACATACATCTAGTCTGTGACCCTCATCCAAAAGGTCGCGATCGTGGTCTTCAACCTTCCGCACTCAATGCAACCACTTGGGCTTTAAGGCAATGCCAACGTCCTTAAATGAACAAAGTTAGTTGCCCATGCGCCCATGCAAGCATCCTTAAAATCAACAAAATTGAGTTATAAATGAGTTTGAACACGAAATCGATTCATTACTACACTTTGAATTACTTTTTGAACACGAAACATTCATTACACTTACCCAAACACTTGACCAAGCATGTTGCACTTTTTGAGGCGCTAAATATTTATTTTCTTGAAGATGAGGAGTTTACCGCCGGCCGCCCATGGGTAGGCAGGGAGGGCGCCGGCCGGCGCCCATGGGCGGCATGGCGCACCGGCGCCCATGGGTGGTGTGTTAGGGGAGGGCGCCGGCCACGCCCCATGGGCGGTGGCGTGTTGGGGGGCCGGCCGGCCCATGGGCGGTGGTGTGTAGGAGGGCGCCGGCGGCGCCCAAGGTGGTGGGCCGGCGCCATGGGCGGTGGGAGGGTGTGCTAGGGGAGGGCGCTACCCACGCCCCATGAGCAGCATGCC
The DNA here is from genome assembly GCA_010909165.1 of Anthoceros angustus. Classification (NCBI taxonomy): domain Eukaryota; kingdom Viridiplantae; phylum Streptophyta; class Anthocerotopsida; order Anthocerotales; family Anthocerotaceae; genus Anthoceros; species Anthoceros angustus. The sequence continues at coordinate 327,627 of MU008158.1, forward strand.
GGGGAGGGCCGGCCGGCCCCTCCCTTAGCACCATCCTACGGTGCATGCGGGTGAAGCTAGGGGGACAAGAAGGGGCGGTGTATCCTAGCAAGAAGGGTTAAAAGATTTGCGTCCATAGGTGATTGAAGAGTACAAGTGGTGGGAAGCCTTTGGGTGGACGGAAGGAGATTGCTATCATTGTGGAGAATAACATTGGGCTAGTGCTACGTCCTTGGAAGTGGTTTTCACGCGTAAGTGGATCATACACCACTTCAAGTGCGGATGAAGCTTTGCTAGATGAGGCATTATTGAGGGACCTCCCATAGCGTGATATGTACTTGGGGGCATATCAAAATGCCGGAAGGCAAAAGTGGGAATGGCGATGAATGGGGACATAATGGAAATCTTGAAGGGGATGTTTGGCGGTGTGCACTATGGACACGCATAACAGGCCATTCTGGATTGGGGAGAGTCATTGACGCGAAGCTAGATGCACCACGACCTCACTTTCTTATCCACTGGTATCGGACCGAGCACACAGATGCGTATGAAGGGAGATATGTGTAGGAATACATAGTCCGAGTGCCAACCCATCTGTCTGATGCCGAGGAAAAAAGGGAATAAGGTCCATTACCAAAAACATACAGAGGTGTTTGTAGATGAAAGCATCTGTATTATGGGTTTGTGTTGAACGACTAAACATGTGTATGCGGTGGACAAAAAGCGATAAGGGATAAGCTCTGCGAGTTCTGGCTTCATACAACACTGCGAGTCAAAGTGTCAAGATAGTGATGACAATGTTGAGAAGTCGGACCAAGTGATGACGAAGGATTGAACTCGTGATGAGTGAAATCGAAATCACTTTGTCCCGGGTCCCAGAGTGAATGTTGAACGCCTAGTTCCAAATGTTACCGTGTTTTGGAAATACCACATGGCTTTTGTTGTGTCCTTACTAAACCACATTTCCATCCCAAAAGCGAGTTCTGATCGTCCCTTCGGGGAAGCGGCCTTCCTCACCGCTCCTACTTTGCATTAATCCCTAGGTTCGAGTTTGCAACCACCATTCGAAACATTCTTTGGATGGAAAGTAGGAACTTTAGTGGGTGACACCCTTTTTTTCGGAGATGTTTTCCGGAATGCCTTAAAAACGCTATTTTAGAGCCCATCAAAAACCCCCTTCAGAGATTATTTACGGAAAACCCCCTTCGAGATTATTCACCCCTTTCAAAAATTATGATGTTCAAGGAGGTGGAGGCAGTAAAGAAAGGATGAGAGGCGAAAAAGGCCATCAAGTTCGAGGGGAAAGGCTGCAAATTCAGAAAGGAGGATGGGTAATGGAGTCGAGCGCTTACAAGCAATGTGATCGCGGAGAAAGGAAGATTGAACCCTTTCCACCTTCGCCCAAGAAGAAGGGGAAAGATCCGGGCCCCAAATTTCAGTGCCATACAAGGCGGAGGGAATTACCATAGTGTTGAATACCGCTCAAGATTGATATCCTCAAGATTCATCCTCAGATAAAGAACGGCGCAGCACAAGAGCCCATCCCCTTGGTAGCGGGGAGGAGGCAGGAGGTCCATTAAATTTAGGACCGAAAATAGTGATACCAGATAAGTATAACCATCTCCACCTCCCGACCATCATAATAAAATTTGCAATCACCCCTTGTAATCCCGAGTGTTGAACCGCATAATCTTGGTCTTGCAGATTGACAAAGAGACCCTTGGTTTTACAAAAAGGGATAAAACATCCAGCTTGCTCCGGAATGAGATAAAGAACAATATCATCCGTGACATAGGAGGATAGGAATACTTTCCAAATAGCCGAGCACCGTGGTCGCCAGATCAAGAAGCCATTCCTCAAGCTCATCAATATACAACCCAAAGAGATTTGGGGACAAAGGTCGCCTCGCGAACGCCAAGTTGGATAGGGATCCGTGGGAAGACAAACCACGGGAGTCTTGATTCGAGCAAAGACCCTTGTAGAGAAGGGTAGCAAGATGCCACAAATGAGGAGGCATCTTAAGAGATTGAAGTCATCAAAACAACTTATCCCAAGGCACGAGTTGAAAGCACGCTTAAAGTCAACAAAACAAGAGACGTGCTTCTTCGATGTCGAGCCCCTTCAACAATAGCCGGAGGGTAAAAAGATGATCCAAAGTATTCGACCGGGCGAAACCGCTTGGCCCCGAGCACGCACCTTAGCCTCCTCACCGACGGTCAAGATCTCCAAACAAGAGCTAAAGATCTTAGCATAGATAGACTCCACGGTGATAAATCGGTAATTAGAAGGGAGATAAGGGTCGCCACCTTGAGAATGGAGTGGATATCATTCTCACACCAAGGATCGTGGAAACCAAAGACAAAGCATCATTAAAAGAGAGGCAAGATGCGAGGAGAAGGAGGTAGAGTCAAGAACCGGAATAAATGTGGATACCATTAGGGTCGAGTCGTACCACTCGAGCCCGGATAGCACGGGCAACTAGATTGGCGGAAAACCCGAGACCGTGATCGAGGAATCAAAGGTGGAGGCAGGATGTGGTAAAGACTATGAACATAGGAGAGGAGTTCAGAGTGGCTTTGAGAAGAATGGGTGAGTGTGGAATTCCTTCCAAAAGGCGTAGCCACCGGGACGCTCGGCAGAGATAAGACGGTGTGTTCACTTGGATGAATTGGGACTTTTCATGGAGATGAAGGCTTTGTAAGGCTTGAGGCTTTGTAAAGAGCGGAATGATGGGATCCGGGAGGAGATTAAGTTGGCGCAAAGTGAGATGCAATTGAGAGCGCATGCGCTAACCGTGATCAAACCGTGGATGGCGGGGTTGGTTTGCACGGGAGGATGGCAAAATTTGAAAGGAAAAGTGGAGCGGCAGAGGTGAGAACAGAGAGGCTAAGTGGCAGCAAGAAAAGGGAGGTGGGGGAATGGAAGCAAGGGAGGAGCGGAGCAAGTGGAAAATTGGGGTACAAGGTCTTGTGGAAAGGTGAACTGGTGGAGAGACAAGGAGGGGAGGGGATCCCGAGGGGGCGGAGGAACAAAGATCAAAACAATCAGCAGCATGGTCAGACTCCAAACATGTGGAGTCCAGAGTCTAGAGCCTAGAAATACGCGAGAGAAGGCCGACGTCACCAATAACATAATCCAACTTGCTAGAAGAGGAACCATCGCTGCTAAAGAAAGAATTACTGCGCTGTCCGACCAACGGGGGAGTCCGTTGAAAATGACCATGTTGTGGGATTCAGCAAGACATAAAAGGGCAACACCATAGGAATTTATTGGATGGGTGTCAGAGGAAGACCGATTGAGCCCGAGGTCGACAGGATCCAGGTGAGAAAGTTTGTCGAAATCCAAGGAATCATAGATAGCAAATTGTTGATGTGGTCCAAGCGTTGAAGTCCCCAACGAGAAGAATATCAGCAATAGGGGAAAACTCGGAGATGGACTCAGAGAGATCCGTATATGGTTGAGCATATTTGGAGGACCTTGGAGGGAAGTACCAGACGCCAACATATAAGTCACGGTGAGAAGAGAAAAGAGCAGCAGCGAAAAACATGAATATCTGGAGAACGGCCTAAGAGGGCGGGTATGATGCTCATGAGTCTCTGATAGAAACACAAGATCCCGGCAATCCGGACACGGAAGAGAGCAGAATAGTTTGTGTGTGTAGTATGTAGGTTACAAATATGTCTTATACGTACCCGAGGGGTGGTTCAATAGGGTAATGCCGAAATAATTATTTTTTGAAAAAATAAGGTTCAATATATAAAACTAATAGAAGAAGAAGAAGAATTTTATTTAAGTCCACTAAGAACGGATTTCCGTCATGGGACTTGGGACTTGGTGCTTAACAACTTGTACCATGGTGTACCTAAACTGCTTCACCAAGGGCATCCACTCCCTTTAGGCACCCCATCTAAGTACCGATCTAAGCGCAAGATGCCTAAGCTACTTGGTTAGGGCATCCACTCCCTTCAGGCACCCCATCTAATCAGGCACCTCATTTAAGTACCAAACTATCCGCATGATGCTTAATCACAACGTTCTTATAAATGTGTGTCCATTTGGCCTAAGCTATTTGGGCACACATAATAATAGATATGTATAGACCGCTTAAACAGGCCCTAATTTTCCACACAAACCCTAGTTTCCCAAACAATCTCTAGTTTCCCAAACAACCTCTCAGCCTCATTCCGTGCATGTTGCACCAAAGAATAGGAATCCGCTGCTAGGCAATGCACACAAACAACGGTCATGATGTATTATGCAAAAAATGGACCCATGCCTTAATCAATTTCAAAAGAAGATACGGAATCTGTAAGGAGGTTGCGAAGATACTGAATCTGCCTTGCATTCTAGTGGCCAATAGGCCAATGGTTTTGGTAATCGAGAAAAGGTTAGTGACTCTAGCCTCAGCTGCCTCCTACAGCTCAAGGTGCATGCAGCCTCGCCCTCGAATTGCAGCACGCTATGGATGGGCTCGTAGTTGTCGACCAAGAGCCTACTGCGAGTGAGGCCTGATCGAGATCGGGATCCGTGCATTCTCGAGCGATCCCGATCTCGAGGCCTACTCGGTCTCCCAAACCCCGCCAGCCCGCTCCTTACCTTTTCCTTGTTTTCGCATCTTAAACTCATAAATTTTTACACATTCAGCGTTTTAAGTATGGTAATTAGTCAGCTTCACTAACCTCGAAACCGAGCTTTCTAATGAGTTCAGGGTCCCCATAGCAGTCCAGGATTATCCTCCCTTCAAGCTTTGATGCGACTTGAGGTCATTGAGGCATGCAATTGATAAAGAGAGTGCATTAGGAATGACCTGTGTCTAGAAATAATAATTTCAAGACTGGGCATCTCAAGAGGCTTGATCTAATCGGCACCTCATTTAAGTACCAAACTATCCGCATGATGCTTAATCACAACGTTTTATAAATGTGTGTCCATTTGGCCTAAGCTATTTGGGCACACATAATAATAGATATGTATAGACCGCTTAAACAGGCCCTAATTTTCCACACAAACCCTAGTTTCCCAAACAATCTCTAGTTTCCCAAACAACCTCTCAGCCTCATTCCGTGCATGTTGCACCAAAGAATAGGAATCCGCTGCTAGGCAATGCACACAAACAACGGTCATGATGTATTATGCAAAAATGGACCCATGCCTTAATCAATTTCAAAAGAAGATAATGGAATCAGAAGGAGGTTGCGAAGATCTGAATCGCTTGCATTCTAGTGGCCAATAGGCCAATGGTTTTGGTAATCGAGAAAGGTTAGTGACTCTAGCCTCACCGCCTCCCACTCAAGGTGCATGTACTGAATTAGCAAGACGCTATGGATGGGCTCGAGTTGTTCACCAAGAGCCTCTGCAGTGAGGCTGATCGAGATCGGGATCCGTGCATTCTCGAGCGATCCCGATCTCGAGGCCTACTCGGTCTCCCAAACCCCGCCAGCCCGCTCCTTACCTTTTCCTTGTTTTCGCATCTTAAACTCATAAATTTTACACATCTGCTTTTAAGTATGGTAATTAGTCACTTCACTAACCTCAAACCGAGCTTTCTAATGAGTTCAGGGTCCCCATAGCAGTCCAGGATTATCCTCCCTTCAAGCTTTGATGCGACTTGAGGTCATTGAGGCATGCAATTGATAAAGAGAGTGCATTAGGAATGACCTGTGTCTAGAAATAATAATTTCAAGACTGGGCATCTCAAGAGGCTTGATCTAACTGCTTGCAGCAAGCCTTCAAAATTTTTGATACCATAAATAGAACAGTGGCTTGAACCAGGATAAAACCACCTACCTATTCAGGCGAGTGATGGGTTTACATGGACAAGTAGTAGTCCTGGGTTCAGTACTGTTTTCTATTAGCTGGCAGAAGTATGGTTACTGGGTTGTTGGAGACCGAGCTTGTGTCATTTTCGTTGCTGGCAGAAGGTGTTCATTGACTACGAGCAAAACGCTCTTGGAAGTTGGAAGCTCACCGCTGCTCTTGGCCACCAATGCAGTTCATCTGCGAGTTATTTCCGACCTGCATGTGTCCGAAATCAGTTCTTAGTGAACTACTTATCAAAATCGGCTCTTCGTAAAGTGTTTACATCAAATGTGTCGTAAGACCTAATGGTATTGAAAAAGATATTTCCGTTCACGGATCACACGGCTACACCCTGTGTCATTTCGAAGCGGCTTTTTTTGCCGGTCCCAGTCAGGTGGTCACGGATAAACCCAGTGTCACTGGGTTCATCCTTCTCGGGCTCCAGCGAGCTCCCTTACGCCATCCTTGGGCTTCTCGACAGCAACACGCGCACGGCACCAAGCTTGCTGCTGGGAACGACATCATCAGGACTGTTCTCCCAGTCCACCTTCTCGTCTGATTCAACATTTTCCTCATCACCTACTTTCTTTGTCGGGGCCTGCGAGACTCGAGAGTTCCGAGTTTTGAACGACACAATCAGGACTACACTAGGCTATGATGTGCCACATCCTTGCATAGCAATCCGGATACCAACGTAAAGAGTAATCGCGGCCTTTATTTTTGAATACGGTTGGAATATTACCCTCTTTTTGCCCGTTCAAAAGTGATGAAAGAGATTGAAAATGACAACAATCATCCAGTCTGCAAGCCCAGGCACATCTTGCTGCTACAGCCCAAGGATGGCGTGAGCCAGGAGGATGCGACTCCTTGCTGGAGACCGAGAGGCATTTTTTAAAGCCTAGTATGCACTCGGAAGCAGTGGGTGTCAACATCTATGAGCACAGAACCCAGGGCTACGAGTGGACCTTGTTCAGCTCGGACCCCAGACAGGTGGCTGTGCAAGAAGAGAAATTGTTGCCACTTGTGGACAATCTGAGTGTGGTTGATCTGGCTAGGCAGTACGCTGCACAGTAGTTGATGTATGCACTGTATGTGTGGGGGAAGAGACGGCAAGTTGTGATGCTAGTTGATGTATGTGTGGAGGAAGAGAGAGTTGGTTGTCATGATGCTGGTTGTCATTTTGCATTCCTGTACTTGCTTGAGTGAGCTTGGAAGTCGAAAACCCTTGTCTCATGGATTAGAGTCTCCACCGGGAATGTGCTCGAATCCAGGAACTGGACTGGGAGAGAAGCCGATTTTATCATGCTTTATGATGTGGGAAGAGGACTCTTCCCACATTCCTTGGACCCCATTTTTCCGAAAAGAAACTGGCAGGACTCTATCCAGAGTTTTCAGACTGTGGATACCACGAGAGCCATAACGGCAGAGAGGAACAGGTTCTCAAGAATTTCACGGAATACTCAAAAGCTTTCTGAAAACGCTGTTTGCCTCGGATGAGGATCCAGAGAAGATGCTCGGGCAAGGTGTCCAGGATATTCCTCGTTCCTGGAAAGCTATCACTAGGATGGATTCAAGCTGGCGGTCTTCACGATTACATCCAGCCTTGATCGCTGGGTTAGAGGCAGATTGATAGAAACCTATCGATAACTCCAAAGTCGATGGTTCAGATGCTACGAAGGCTATGAAAGCTCCTATGTTGGTCTGCTACTTTGTCTGGATGATCTGCAGAGCTGAACTAGTAACCACTAGTACTGTAACACAAACGCTGCCACATATAGCATCCTTAAACCCCCTTTTATGCCTTGCCTGCTGCCCGTCTTCACCTATCCGAAACCCATTGCAGAAAGAATGTTCCAGTGTGACCTAAATTCTGGAACAGCATTGACGTAGTCACAACTGCGAAGGGAGGGTAGGTTCTTTCCCACATCCACATCATAGACGCAGGGACATTTCCTTCTCCATTCTACTGACATACTGGCAGTGCGCAAGTGTATTTTTCTCTGCCTCTCTGCCCATAAGTTGAACGGGTCACGCGTGATGGGAGGGTTGACAGGGTCGTGCATGATGCATGATGTGGGGGAGGGTTCATGATTCCCACACAAATCTCAGTAGCCGTCCGAAACGGGGCAGTAGGCAGGTCTACCTATCCGCATTCTAGCAAATTGCTGGGGGAGGTTACATTCTCAACACTGATTCCAGGGGGAGGCCACATTCAAGCACTGAATTGAAGGTGCAGAGGGAAGCGTGGCATGCCGAATGCGGTAGGCAAATCACAATGTTGACAACGCATTAGACTAGGAATAATAAGGGATTGCATGGGCAGAAATTATAGAGAAGCAAAGAGAGCCGTTGCAACCCTAACAAGCAAGCAGCCGGTCCGTGGTAGCTGGCCTGCATGAAACGGCTGTCTAACAAGGTTCCGTAGCAGTCGGGAAAAAGGAGGCGAAGTTGGCATCCGGGCCAGCCATGGGCTGCCGTTGGCACCCCAGAGTGACGTTCGTATGTCAGGACAACGCGCCTGGGACTACGATAGCGCTTGCCGTTGGCGTTGCCAGCAAAGCACCGCTCAATTGCTCACGCTCCATTTAAGCTGCTCCCTCGCAATTCCTGCAGCCACTTCGCTTCCGCCTCCTTCCCCTCTTCGGCCCTGCCTTGGGACCGACATTGCTTAACTCTCTGCTCCCACTGCTGAAATTTGGCTCCCAGGCTCCTTCGGCTCAGGTACTGGCCGCCCGGTGTGCAATGTGGCACCTTGCATTGCTCGCAGCTCGGGAATGCTTGTGGGCTGATTCTGATTCTGATGCTGGGCTGTTGCTTCCCTTCCCCGCGTGCAGAAATTGGGTGCTGAATTGTTGGGTGCTGCGAGCTTGGCAACATGGGGCGCGGGCCGGCTCTTCTGTGGCTGGTGGCGATTGTGCTGTGCTGGAATTTGTGGAGCGTGCGAGCACAGGATTCCCCTCTGCTGTACAAGGACCCGACCCAGTCGGTGGACGCTCGGGTTAAAGACCTGCTGGGCAGGATGACGTTGGCGGAGAAGATCGGCCAAATGACGCAAATTGAGCGCTCTGTTGCCAACGAGACTGTGATGCGCGATCACTTCATAGGTGGGTGCGAAATTTTTGTGGGTGGCTGAATTCTTGAGGTGGGCGGTGCTTGATCCTGCGTGCGTCGGTTGGGTTGGCCAGGAAGCGTGTTGAATGGCGGAGGTAGCACTCCAGGCGACACCGCCTCCGCCCTGGACTGGGCCGACATGGTGGACAGCTTCCAGAGAGGCGCTTTGAGCACCAGACTGGGCATTCCCTACATCTACGGCATCGACGCTGTGCACGGGAATAACAATGTCTTCGGCGCCACACTCTTTCCGCACAATGTCGGCCTGGGAGCCACCAGGTTTGTAACAAGACCAGTAATCCCAATTCCTGGGTTGCTGTTTCCTTCTCATTGTTGCAGTTTCTCTAACTACGGCGGGGAAATGTTGCAGGGATCCCGACCTGCTGTACAGAATCGGCCAAGCCACCGCTTTGGAGGTGAGGGCGACCGGCATTCCCTGGGCGTTCGCTCCCTGCATCGCTGTGTGCCGAGACCCGCGCTGGGGGCGATGCTACGAGAGCTACAGCGAGGATACCGAGACGGTGGAGAAGCTTGCAAAAATTGTGAGCGGCTTGCAAGGCTCGCAAAGCCCAGAAAGCAATGCCAGCCGGTTTGGATATCCGTCCGTTGAGGGCCAGTAAGTTGAACGTCCCCTCACCTTGAAGCTGTCGTTTAGTAATCCACAACTTTCGGTCAAGCAATTCTGACACGCTGTTTTTTGTGGCTCTCAGAAACAGCATTGCTTCTTGCGCCAAGCATTTTGTTGGGGATGGGGGCACCACGAAGGGAATCAACGAGAACAACACCCAGATTTCCTTCAAGTCTCTGGTCAGAATTCACATGAGACCTTACTTCTCCGCCCTGGACCAAGGCGTGTCCACGATTATGATCTCCTACAGCAGTTGGAATGGCAAGAAGATGCATGCCAACCGGTTCCTCGTCAGCCATGTTCTGAAGCAGCAGCTCGGGTTCAAGGTGAGCCAAGCATTTTGATGTGCAAGCTAGGTGTGCTCGGAGCTGGTGCAGTTGGGTGGCTTCCTCTTGTTCCTTCCGACGCTGGATAAAACGTCCTTCTTGTTTCGCAGGGCTTTGTCGTTTCCGACTGGCAGGGACTTGACAGGATCACCTCCCCTGCAGGTGCCAATTACACCTACTCCGTCCTCGTAGGTATCAATGCCGGCATCGATATGGTGAGTAAGGAAACTCAAGTCAGTGGGCAGGCAGCTTGCGTATCTCTCTCACTTCGTCACACAGCCTGAACAATGCGTCTCCTTTTGCTGCCAGGTCATGGTCCCCTACGACTACCCCACATTGATCTCGACCCTGACAGACCTGGTGAACCGAGGATTCATTTCCACCAAGAGGATTGATGATGCCGTCACCAGAATCCTGCGAGTGAAATTCATCCTTGGACTGTTCGAGCATCCTTATGCAGACCGGTCGTATGCTGGATACCTTGGGCAGCAGGTACGCTGACGAGCAAGACAACACCCGATCTAAGACCTCTTCATCCTTACGGTGTGACTGCTTTCTTCACAAATTCCTCACCTTCGTGTGCATCGATCTGCAGTCCCACAGAGACTTGGCACGAGAAGCTGTCCGCAAATCCTTGGTTCTGCTCAAGAACGGGAAGAACGCCAACGACCCTCCGTTCGTGCCCCTGGACAGAGCTGCCCCCAAGATCCTGGTAGCAGGCGCCCACGCCAACGACGTTGGCCTGCAATGCGGAGGCTGGTCTATCAGCTGGCAAGGAGCTGCAGGCAACAACTGGACCACCGGTACGGCAACCCAACATCCTCCTTTCCTTCCATTTCCATCCCATCCTCCGTCTATCTGATCATACCTTCCTCGTTTGTACCAGGTGCCACAACTATCCTCCAGGGCATCCACAAGGTGGTATCCCCATCAACCGAGGTGGTGTACGAGCCCACTCCAGACCCCTCATTCGCAGCCGACAAGGGATTCAGCTACGCCATTGTGGTGGTCGGGGAGCAGCCGTATGCAGAAACCTTCGGAGACAACCTGAACCTGACCATTCCAGCACCAGGCCCCGACACCATCACCAATGTGTGCACGCATGTTAAATGCGTGGTGGTTCTCATCTCTGGCCGGCCGCTGGTGGTGGAGCCGTATCTGCCTATCATTGACAGCTTGATAGCAGCCTGGTTACCTGGCTCTGAAGCTGGCTACGGCGTGGCGGATGTTCTGTTTGGCGACTATGACTTCGTTGGCAAGACCCCCAGGACCTGGTTCAAGAGTGTGGACCAACTGCCGATGAACGTCGGCGACAAGAACTACGACCCTCTCTTCGCCTTCGGCTACGGGTTAAGCTACCCTGTCTAATCTGGAGCTCTCGCTTGTGTGTACATACTGTAAGTAAGTGCACCAGATCCCTGCGGGCTCGTCTGCTGAACAGCTGCTTGTGCTGCAGTGAAAAATTTTGTATCCTTTCCATTCTTTAGGCGTCACCTGCTGATGCCATGTTTGAAAGAGAACCTAGATCCGCTTCAAGTAGCCGCATGCTTTCCATTCTGTGAACCCTTTGTGACAGCTTCTCACTCCTGCTCTAGCCGACACTTCTCAATGTTGTACAGTAGTGCTAGGAGTTTACAGATTAGGGTATTCCAAACAATAAAGTTTGTACGATATCAATTTGTATCCAGTAAACTGTGTACCAATGCTAAGCATTAACGTTGCAAGAAATTTCTGTGCTGCACTTGATCAAACATTCTTTGGAAGGAAGTCCACCAAAGCTCAAAAAATTTGTTGGCACCTGAATCAGGAGACAACTAATAAGAAAATGCAAAGCTGAAATTCGTGCACGCTTTGCACAAATTCGTTTTTAAGGGAAAAACGAGCTGCACATAGCCACCTGTTGGCGTGCACTACATATGCTGACCATTTCAATTGCTGAGCTTTAGAGCAGGGCACCACTCACTGCGTAACCAGCACGCCAAATAGCTAATCCAAGATCTCCTTGGTGACCTGCAACTTCAGTGCACAACAATCAGTTGGTATGGAGGGAGGCAAGGCAACTGCGCAAGGTCACTTAAGCACATTGTATTCTTTGTTCACATAGCGATCAGCTGCACCTTCAGAGTAAGAAGAATCAGCTGAGTGACAGGTATCCACTGCGGAGCAACCACAGACTTCTCAGATATAGCCCCTCCTGAAGCCCCTCTGGTGGCAAGTCCTCTGTCAAACCGGAGGTGGCTCTGCACAGGAACAAGACTTAACTTGCGTCACTCTCTTCTGCATGCTCTGCTATCCCAAGGTGGAGCACAGGCATGACACGAAGCACACAAGGCTCTGAATTCAGCGTCAGAAACGATACCAGTTCACTATCTGAAGCCTGCCCATCAAGTGTTCGCTGCCCATTCAGAAGATTGGAGTGGACATAAGTGTTCAGTACTTGCAGTACAGTCAATCCAACCTAAGCCAACAACCTTGCTGTAAACAGTCACCAATTTGTCTATGCCATGTACTCTTACATGAATTATACTGCGAAGGTGCTGGTCAACAGCCACGAGGGGTGATCTGGATGCTTCGTTGTCGACAACATTCAGGATTTGCAACGTGGAGTAAATCTGTTGCCAAGGAGATATTCATCACATTCCTAGCAGAACAACCACGTATATGCACAGGAACATAAAGAGAGGTACTCCACAGTCCAAACACCAAAACACACGTAAAAAGAGAAGAAAGAGACAGTATCTAGCCATTGTGTGCGGTAATGTTCTTCAGATGCAGTCAGTCTGTAGCCTTCAGTGGAGAGCTTGAACTCCTCATCCTCCCCATACTGTGATCATACACTTCAAATCCCTCAAACACCCCACAATTCCTTTCATTGCTCGTCATCAGCACACCGGAAATAAACCGAAGCAAGCAAGAAAATGATTTGGACTGAACAGCTAACTGCAAAGCGAGCTGGCCGCGGGTATATCCTGCCAAGTATCCGAGCACAGCCGAAGACACAAATTCATGCAGCGCTGCTGCCGCCGGCCTCCCCAAGTTTTGCACGCAAATCTGCCTCCCAACACCAAAGTCTGTCAATACAACTCATGGCAATAGCAGGAGGACGTCATTGTCGAATTGTACGCCCGCAGGAACAGTACCTCAGAGAAACAGAAATGAAGAGAACGAGAGACGAGAGCCAGAGAAGGGCGGTCTCGTCTTGCAAATTCCCCTTCCCTGGCTCCGGAAGCGACCGTGAGGGCAAACCTCATGCTCTTGCCAGCCCTGAAGCTAGCTCGAGGCAGCCTGCACGGAAGGGAAGCTACCCGTGGGTAGGATCCTGGGACTAGGATCCACCACGCACGGTCAGGGATCCCTGAGGTAGCAGCGCTTCCAACGGTGGTAGCGAAGCAGGCCATTCTCATGGAATCTGGACCATACACAGAGCATTCCCACTTCCAACCCAGTATGCACTCGTGGACTTTGGTCCAAATGATTTAGGCCAAAATGGACATACGAACGTCGTGATTAAGCATCCTGCGCTTACATCGGTACTTAGATGGGGTCCCTAAAGGGAGTGGATGCCCTTGGTTCAAGTAGCTTAGGTACACCATGGTACACGTTGTTAAGTACCAAGTCCCATGACCGAAATCTGTCCTCAGTGGACTTAAAAGTAAAATTCTTCTTCTTCTACTTAGTTATTAATTATTTGACGATGGTTTAGGGTTCGTTGGATGAGGAATGCGACGTCGACAGGACGCTGGTGAAGGAGTGTAGAGTATGCCACCTCCTGACGTGCCGAATCCCCTTTCTCCTTTGCACTCTAAGAGGTAATGCCCGCTGCCCCTGCCCCTCCACGCCGCTCATCAACTCGGGAGCGTCGGGCGCCAGTCCGCTGGTCACCACAGCCTCTGCTATCGAGGACCCCTACCCGTACATGGGCTATTACTAGCTACACGGACCCCTACTCGTACACTGGCTATTACTGGCTACACATACCACTGTTAAGGATATGTTAAGGTCCGAATTCGAAATGCAGTTCTTCGTTCTTAGCCTTTCTATTGTATAAAGTTTTGAATCGCGTGAAGTTTTGGTTTGGCATTGTTGCCATCGTTGCAAGTTGAAGGGAAAAAGGAGAGGGAAAAAAGAAAACATGTAAATTGAAACTTTGATCTTTAAATAGAAAAATTCCTTGATCCTAAATGGAAAAATTCTTAAGTAAGAAATGAGATATTTCTTACTTCATACATAGTTGAGAAATCCCTTACTTGATATCTAATTGATAAATTTGACGCTTTACAAAGTTTCTAATATTAGGTACTTTGTACTTCTCGAGACCCAAGGCTTTAGGGTAGTCTTTCAATCTCAATCCATGCTAGCTCTATATCAATCTATGCTAGCTCTAGAATAATCTTTCCAGTATCAATCTAAGCTAATTTCAACCCAGATTTCCCTACCCACTGAAATCGAATCTTTAGACCCTATATTTTCATGAATTATGTCCTATTTTTAAAAGACACCAATTCTTGTTTAAGTTTTATGTTCAATTTTTTTCTCTATATTCCACTTTTTCTTTTTTTTCCCTCTCCTACAACTCCGAAGTAGGAAGAAGTCCATTAACGAGGGAGTCCTTGGTCAACCGGTTGGACCTGCATCGAAGGGCGATAACAGGGGACATAATCGATCAAATCCCTTATCTACCTATTGTATTATAAGATAAACTTTAAATTTACTCAATAAATATAACTATATAATGAACCTCAACTAACTAAAATAAATGAACCTAAAAAAAATAAAGAAAGTCGTTAACCTAAGTTTTACATTGAATTTCTAATACCAATTGGCCAATTCGTTTTCACTAATCTTTTTAGGAGAGTCTATACGAAGCATACAAAACATACTGATTAAAGTTTTTCCTCCGAAATTATATCGTTTTACCAAATGTTGCAAATTTCTTCAAGGTTTCTAGAGAGTGTCTAACTTCGTACAAGCTGTGTTTTCCCAACTTCGAAGTTGAGAAAACACAGCCGGTGTGAAGAATTCTTTACACCCCATGGTGAGGTAAATCCACAATACATGCAAGTGATTGAGAGAAAAAAAAAAAAGAAGGAGATAATTTGCAAGAGGTCTTCAACACTTCACTATTTTGAAGGACCACTAATGATTGAAGAGAGATATTTTTCATATTTTGGTGAGAATGAGTTCAAACTGTATTGGGTTGCAACTTTGTTCATCCACTATCCAACTAGTTATCCATGGCATTTGGGAGGCAAGTGCTAGACATCTAATTTTGGGCGTGAGCATGAAGAAAACAAGAGCTTATGACATGAAACTACTACCAAGTTTTTGTCATACATTGAGATTGAGATTCCTACGAACAAGTTTACCTCCATGTTCAGGAGGAGTGACTTTGGCCTTCCTACACACAAGCTGATTTCCATCTCTGGCAGGAGTGACATTGGCATCCCCACGAACAAGTTTACATGGGCTTTCGCAATAAATTAACCCTAAAGCTCTATTAAGTAATATGAACAAAAGTAAATCCCTATTTTGAACAAACCGATCACAACACACGCTGCATCGCCTGTCAATCTCGACAACATATGCATATAAACCGGTTCTCAAAGACAGTCCCGAAGAATATAGTACAAGTAGTACGAGTTAAAACCATTGTGGTCAATGTGTATAGCAGATACTCTTCTATCCATCCACTTTGACACTATCAATGACAAGTATTTTTTATTTTTGGCACATATTTAAACTTCTATCATTATTTTTTGGTAAAATAATTTATTAAATTTTGAATAGCTATATCACTTATAGTATGTCTAACATATTGTGCAAAAAGAAATAAAACATTTCCACCCAAGATATCACGGAAAAACTTATTGCCTTCACTTTTCAATGTGCCTATTACTCATATGTGGTTAAGGAGACTCACCTATTCATGAGTTGTTAGCTTCCTCCTCTACTGAGTTGTCATCTCCCTCCTCTATTGAGTCGTCATCTTACTCCTCTATTTTGAACTTAGAAGTAGTTATTATTATTGGAAGATGTGCTCCCGCATATTACAATTCTGAAACACCGCATACCCATTTGAAATTGGAGGACTTATATTACAACGATGTATAACCTCCCACTTTCGATACTGCATTGGAAGTATGTATCCCTACTAAGTATGCATCTCCTCCTCTATTGAGTTGTCATCTTCCTTTTCGATTAAGCCTTATCGATTGAGATGTCATCAACTAAGCCTATATGATTTGCAAAAAGATAAAAACATTTCCACCAAGATCTAATGGAAAAAGCTATTTCCTTCACTTTTTCAAGTGCACATCTCAAGCGTTCTAGGGTTAAGAAGTCATCATCTTCCTCTTTCGCGGAGCCGGCATTTTCCTTTTCCAAGGAATTGTTATCTTCCTTTTTTAGGGAGTTGTCTTCTTCTTCTTTTAAAGACTCATCTTCCGCATCTTCCTCTTCTTTTGCATCAAGAGCTTTCTCTTCTGTTGTATCGGTATCTTCCTTTTCTATTTCTTTGTCAATCATTTCCAAAAGGCAATCGATATATGGAGAGTGCTTAAACAATATGGGTTCTTGTGATATAGGACCAGGTGGCACACCCTTCTTCATCGCACTACCTCTAGGTTTGACTCTTTCAGGTATACGTAGATGTAGAGGAGGCAATGTACGAGACTCTAGGCTCCAAATCACATTATCCATTAATGAAAATGTGACTCTTTTCTTTAATCTCTCATTTTCCAAAGCATCATCTTTCGCATTCTCCATATGATATAAAAAATTAGTTTCGGTAAAAATATAGTTATGAATGAATCAAATTTTAACAAACTGAATAACTGAAATGCTTATGATGCGAACTTTTTCTACATGTATATAGGTCATAAACTTACAGCACATGATAGAGACAGAAGGCTCATATATTTAAGTTTAGACTCAAAATAGGAAATTCTATTTGTAAACCACCATAATAAATAGTATATACTTTATATGACTAAATTTGTAACAAAGTTTATCAATTTCTAAAGTTATTCCCAAGAATTACGGAGGTAAAGTTGTTTAGCACACAAACCTTCCCTCACAATTTGATTCCTGAAATGAAGGAAGTAATGAATGCACTTAAAATCAATTGAAACACACATTAACAATCACGATTGTCATGAATGCTCAGAAAAAATGACGAGTGTGTAGTGAAGAGCATTGCTAACCTTAAGAGGAAAAACACAAGGTTAGTATAATTAAAGAACGCTTTTGATGACAATGTGCGGCCTTATATGGACAAAAAGTAAAATCCACAAGACACAAAAATGTTTACGGAGGAATGCTAACGAATCTGAAGAAACTTAACGAGAGAATTATAAAATTCTCTTTCATCTAACGAGAGAATTACAAGAATTGCACCGGTCACTCAGTAATTGAGTGTCAATAGATAGTGATCTAGCTCCAATTTTGAAGAAACCCCACAACACTTAATACTGAATGTTTGCAACTATTGCCTTTATAAGTTTCTTATATGCGGCGTAAAATAGATTGGCTCTTTGGTAGATCGAATACATCTTTTGGCAACTACCAGAATAGGAAGCAAGAGTATCTATTTGAAATTTATGGAACATCAACTCTTAAAATCCTACCAAAACAAAGGGCAGTGGTTTCCAAAGCGAGTACCTATACAGGGTATATTTTAGATCATAGCATACTCATCTTCCAGCCAAAAAAGTCTTCCCCGGTAGAAATTTGTAGGGCTCATCAATCAAGTTGCCCCATGATATGTGTAAAACATCATTCGAAATAACTAGAAACCAGACCATAGCACTTGTGTTTACCCCTCTCACGACTAACCGGGGTGTGTCTCGGGTCGAGTCCTTTATATTTATTTATTTATTTTATACTATAATTTATAACTTTGTATATATATATATATTAGTTTTTAAAATATGATTCTTAATTCGTCGTACTCATTCCATAATTAGCTGCCAAAGTTTGCCACTGGTTCAGGGCATTTCAAAAAGGAGTTTCAGGCTTTCCTCGTGATCCCAGAGGATAGCGACTCAGCCAGCGTAGATTGAGCAGTTCGGCTTCTAGTCTACATATGTACATACACGCATACGGAGTTAGACGAGCCAGCGACGGCACGTAACCGCGACGGAGGAGTTTGATGTAGAAAAGTGGAGCGACAGCGGAGTGTTCGTGCAGGTGGAGGGAGAGGGAAGGCGGGAAGCGAGGTCACGTGGGCATGTGCAAGCAGCACGGCTCCATTCGCGCTGCTCATGTCGCGGGTCACGTGGTTGTTGTCTGCAAGAGACGTGCCTGGGCGCCGGTACGGGCCTATGTCATACACCACCGCACTGCCACGGTAACGGCATGTGATGACGCACAGTATGCATAACCACGTCCCGGGGCCCGCCACCTCCCCCGGGGCTCCGCCTTGTGAAAATACATACCATATCAATACCATGTATGTCCCTCTTCATACATTTGTACGTACATACTTACATACACCACTGGACATGTACTTCATCCCTGCATTATTGGCCGCCCGCATTCATTGCGAGCCGGCCTCACGAGTCGTTGGCCGCCGGGATAACGAGCCCTCCGGTGGCGCCGCGTGGAGATGCCCCACCCCGTTGGCGCGTTGGAGCCCTTCGCCTTCCCCCGTTCCGTGCACCGCGTCCCCGTTCCCGTAGCCCGTAGCCTGGGCTGCCTGAGAGCCACAAACCCGCGCCCGCCGGCAGCCTACAACGGCACGCCCCCAGGCGCCGGCCCCGGCCCCGGCCCCAGGCCCCAGGCCCCAGGCCCCAGGCCCCAGGCCAAAAGGAACGGTGGTGGACGGAACGGGCCGCTGCAGGCGGGCCCGGGGCTCGGGTCCTCCTCGGGCCGCCCGACCAACGAATGCGAACACGAATGCCCAGTGCCCTCCGTTCCTCCGTTCCTCCGTTCCTCCGTTCCTCCGTTCCGCGTTTCACATATTTCCGGATAATGTCGTAATCGCACATTTCCAACCACCCGTTTCTGCGGGTTTCTGCCAGGTCTGAACCAAGTACATATGTATCTGCCAAAGTATGTGGCAAATGCGTGCATAATTCCTGCTCATCCAGCAGGGTGAGCGTGCAGATCAGATCAGCCATCGGGCCGCGGTTGCCGCATGGGATTGCCATGGCACTGTATGTGCCGGGCCCGGGGCCGGGGCCCGGGAGAGCGATGCCGATGAGAGAAGGGCGTTGTCATGACAGGATCTAGACGCAGCTCATTTTACCTCCGCATTGTTAATTTTGCTCAATATCCCGGGAAGCTGCGGGGATGGTGGGCGGCAGGCGCAGGGGCAGCTGCAAGTGGTTCCGACAATCTGTCTGATCTGTCTGTGAGAGATAGTTTCTGATGAGAGATTGTTTTCTGACAGGAAAGGGAAAATGCCGTGCCTGCTGTTCGGCAAATTTTATTCGCGCACCACACCAACCACATTTCCTGAGATGTTGGATCTTAGTAGCGTAGCACTGTATGTATATATGTTCCGTGTCGCACTGTGCATGCATGTAGTTGCTTGTACGCGAGAGGGTGGACCCTCAAGAGGAGGCCAGGAGACTGGGTCCAGGCAGCTGCAGAGGTGCAGAGAGAAGATATGGGTGGGACTGGGTGACTGGGTGGAGGAGGAGAGGGAATTTATTTGGGGCAGCTGGGAGCTTTGACTGAGGAATTAGCGGGGAGTGAGGGCCGAGATAAGTGGGCGACGAGAGCCACATAATTTGGGGTTGTTCCGGTTCTCCCTTGAACAGCCTGGGCTGGCAGAGGGTGCTGTTTGTTGTCGCCTGTCGGGCTGCGAGGTGATTGCAGGTGGGAAATACCGGGGACGGGAAATCCGTCTGGAGGAATCGGACTGTCCTGGGTGCTGGCCTGGTCTGGCCTGGCCTGACTTGGAGCTGGAGCTGGAGCTGGAGCTGGAGCCGGAGCCGGAGTTGCAGCTGGTTGGTGTGCCCAGGGTCCCCGGACAGCAGCAAGTACAGCGGACGGGAGGCAGAGCCTGCGCCTCAGGCAGAGAGTAGGGAGAGGCGGAGGAGGCGTGACTGCGAGCTCTCCCTTCGATGAGGGCTCGCATGCAGGCTGTTACACTGGTGCAGAGGGCATTCACCGTCAGAGCTCGCTCTCCCCGCGGCACGCAAATGTCTCTCTAGCCCTGCTTCTTCCTTTGGCACTTGGCCGACTCTCTTCGTTCGCGCACACTTTGTG
Source organism: Anthoceros angustus (assembly GCA_010909165.1). NCBI lineage: Eukaryota > Viridiplantae > Streptophyta > Anthocerotopsida > Anthocerotales > Anthocerotaceae > Anthoceros > Anthoceros angustus. Next base: position 347,685 of record MU008158.1, read on the forward strand.
TGGAGGCCGCCCAGACCACCGCCGCTGGCCCAGTTCCGGGGCTGGAATGGTGTTGCTTCCTGCCACGGCCGCTGCTGCTGAGACTGAGCTCCCTGGCCATGAGATTCGGCTGCTTGGGTATCCTGGGTAGTTCGGTTCCGCCTTAGCTGAGTAGGAGGAGGAGGAGGAGGAGGAGGAGGAGGAGGAGCAGGAGCAGCAGGAGCAGCAGACGCAGGAGCAGGCTGGTTTAATTTTGTGTCTCCACCGGAGCAAGGAGGGCAAATGTCGCTTGCGCCGCGCTTGTGAGAAGGGGCGTGACGAGTAGTAGGTTGTTGTGAGTGGAATCCCTGCTCTCGTTGGTGCACTGCCGTTGTGGGCCATGGGGGATACTCCCCGGAAGGTCCTGGTTGTTTCAGCTGGAGCCAGCCATTCCGTCGCACTCTTGTGTAATGCCCTTTGCCACCAGCAGTTCTGTGGTGTTCCGGAATTGTCTTTCGCTTCCCTCTGTGGCGTGGCGTAGTGTGGATTCCACAGCTCTGTGTCTTCCTCTAGGAGTAGAGCCTGGCAGAATCCGTGCTGCCCCGCCGCAGCCTGGGTGGTTGCCGAATGTGGTAGCTTGGTCCTTGAGACCAGCAATCTGACTCATCGGGTCTTAGCTGTTGTACCGTCCTATTGGATGCAATTCTGAAGCTGTTCTCATGTGAGAGGGTTTGTTGTTTTCGTGCCCAGGCTGATGTGTGTCCTTCCATCTGCAGCTGGGTATCTTGTGGCGGCGTGGGGACGAGGAGAAGATGGGCAGCTGGGGCATGGAGATGCTGCCGAGAGGCATGTGCCAACCATTATAAGCGCACTGAATGAGTGCAAGATCACTTCTGTTACGTGTGGTGCAGATCATACGACTGCATGCTCTGAGAGGCAATCCACGGTTTGGAGTTGGGGCTGGTGAGTGCAGGCATCCTTCTGTGGGTTTTGCTCTTTTGCTTTTCCGTCAATAGTCACAACGCACTTATTCAAGGTGTTTCAAATCTAGGGGAGACTTTGGGAGGCTGGGGCATGGCAACTCCAGTGATCTTTTCATCCCACAACCCATCAAGGGTTTACAGGGGTTAATAATCAAACAGATTGCATGCGGGGACAGCCACTGTCTAGCAATCACTGCAGATGGTGAAGTCCACAGGTATTGCTTGCCCCACGACTGCTATCTTTTTCACCTTGCTTGTGGGAGCTGACTTCTGGGCTTGATGTGATGTGAAGCTGGGGTCGCAATCAGAATGGGCAACTCGGCCTTGGAACCACAGATGATGCCCTTGTGCCGCAGAAAGTGCTAGCCTTCGAGGTGTGCATTGGATTCTCCTGCCGTTGTTGCTGCACTGCCTTCCATAATGTTAGATCACACGTAAGTAGACAAACTCTGACAAAGCACTAAACTATGTCTGTCCACTCTTCCGCAGGGGATACCTGTCAAGATGTTGGCTGCAGGAGCAGAGCATACAGCCGCTGTCACTGAGAGTGGCAAACTCTTTGGATGGGGTTGGGGCAGATATGGAAACCTCGGTCTCGGGGATCGGACAGATCGCCTTGTTCCTGGTGAAGTGGCAGCTGTGAAGGTGCGTTGTTCTCGCAATCGTAGCGCCGTGCCGCTATTTGATTGCCTGAAGTGAGTTGGAGTGCTGTCTGATACACGCCGTGTCAACTACCAGGGAGAAAAGATGAATCTCGTAGCATGCGGCTGGCGACATACTATTGCAGTGGCTGAGTCTGGGAACCTGTATACCTTTGGGTGGAGCAAGTACGGACAGTTAGGCCATGGGGATCACGAGGATCATCTGATTCCTCATCAAGTGGCGGCGCTAAAAGATACCCACATTGCTCAGGTTTGGAATGTTTTAAAAATCATGTCAAGTTTGTGGGGTCGGAAGGAGGATGCACTTCTGTTCAGTGGAGTGCCTCAAATGTTCAGGCTGTTTTGTTTGCACACAGATATCAGGAGGATGGAGGCATACTGTTGCACTGGCCCGTAATGGCAAACTCTACGGATGGGGTTGGAACAAGGTTAGCACAGTGGTTTTGTGACTTGAGATGGCTTCCTTCTCAACTTCTGCTCCAGTATGACGGCCCACGGGTTGAACTTAGGCCTTCTTACGTTTTTCCAGGGCATCGTTTTAAACATGCAGTCGTGCTTTCTGTGCAGTTTGGTCAGGTTGGTTGTGGCAACACTGAGGATCAGAATAGCCCGCAACTCCTGAAGTCCCTGATTGACCAGGTCTGTGGACCATTTCCTCCTCGCGGGCTCTGAATCATGCAATCCAGATCCACTTCCCTTCTCCTAAGACTGCTTTCGGCTCGCAGAACATTGTGCAAGTCTCATGCGGATGGAGGCACACGATAGCGATCTCCGACCGGGGAAATGTTTATTCATGGGGTCGAGGAACCAGTGGTCAGCTAGGACATGGAGATGTTGTGGACAGGTCATTTGCGATTCTTGATTGTAAGCCATTGTCGTAAGGGTTTCAGGAACTGACCCTGACTTGGATGATCTAGGTGTATACCCAAGCGCATAGAAGCCCTCAGCGCAGATGGACTCGCATGTCAGCAAATCGAAACTTCACGATCGAACTCTGCTAAAGGTTAGTGCCGTCTCGTCGAATCCATGCCCGGGCTCGAATCCTTTCAGTTTCACAGTTGGAGTCTCATGTTTTCTCTCTTCACGGCCTCGGCAGCTTCGAACTGGATCTCCCCTTCAGAAAGGTACGCCGTGGTGCCTGATGAAACGGTGAAAACACTCTCCAGAAAACTTCACACGACGGCAAACGTTCGAGAATCTCCAGAGAAGAAGGTGCGCTTCATTCTGTCCATCGAACAAACCAGAACCTATGGTGTCGTTCTTCCACAACTGAATGAAGTCCATGCAGGTTCAGGCGTTCCCACAGGTCTCCACAGTCACTGAGGAATCAGTGGGAAGCTCAGCTGCTGAGGCAAGTGATGCAAGTGTTCCGGAGACAGAGGGAAAGCGGTTGCGGACGGGATGAACAGGGTGGCCACAAGAGTGAAGCGTACACCAGGATCAGTAACCATGGTTTCCCGTCTACTTGGATGTGGCAAGAAGGAGAGGCCTTAACGAGAGAGTGGTCGTCCACTAGATAGCTTGGCGTGTGCAATGGATTCTGCTCCAAAGATTTGTCACTCTGCAGCGTTGGATGTGTGCAAGAAGGTTCACGCAGGTGGACGGCCATTTTCACCTTTTCGCGCCTTCAGGTTTGCCGCCTTAGTTCCTAGTATTTGGTGCGGATTTTGGCTTGTGCGTCTACGTAGGTGGACAAGTCTCTTCCTCCCATGTGCCCTCTGCCCTCCGCCTTCTGCCCTCTGCCGTCTGCCCTCAGCATTTGTTCACGCCCCCGGGCAGTGTTATTGTCGTACGGGATAGGGTTTCATATCTCCGGGATAGGGTTTCATATCTCCGTCTACATCGTTTATATGCAAATTGGTGGAAACCACGATAGTACCTAAATATTGTCAGTTCTTGCGTAGCCGAAAGGTAATCCGAGACTTCTTTGGAACCCAAATACACACTCCCTCTGCTTCTCTCGCTGCTTTCAAAACTAAAATATATAAGACAAGGATATCCGAATCCGTTCGTATTTAGCATATAGGCTAGGCGGTGCTCCTCGATTCTCTTGGTGTGGTATGCTAGCTCGCATAGGTTTCAGTTTTCGGAAAATTAGTTTAAGTCTCTTGGTGGGGCATGCAAGCTCGCATAGGTTAATAGAGTCCACGATTTTGGATTCTCTTGGTGGGGGATGCTAGCTCGCATTGGTTATAAAACAATGTGGAACCAAATGAACAGATCTTCACTTGCGGGGAGTGGGCCAGAGACCCACCTACAACACCCAACATCTATATGGCCCGTTCAAGATGCCTTGCCTATTGTAATCATGTTTGTTTTATAATGATATGGACAGAAAGCCTTGTGCCAATCAGTTGTTTGATAGCATCATGCAAAACTTGATGGCGGTTGATTGTTCGGTAGTATAATGGAAATCCAAGTTATGTGGTAGTAGCATAAAAAAAATAAAAAATCCCATAGATAACCTTATGCCATACGTTGTAGGTAGCATAATGAGAAGTCCCATACCAGTCGGTTGCATGGTACTAAATGATAACAGAAAGTCATATAATTTAGGTTATCCAGAAAACCTAATGGATCGTAGACATTCATAAAGCCTAATGTATGATAGACATTTCGAGAGTGTGAGAATGTACCTGTTGCCAATTTTGTGGTATCACAATGAAGGATGAGGATGCAAATCGTGGCGCAATTCAAAGTCCACCTAGCCTTGTAACCTAATTGATAGAGACCGATACCACACATTTTGACGTTGCATTTCAAGCTCGTGCCTTTGTGCTCCTCTGTCGTGCGAGTGCCACTAAGCGTCATGAATACCACAAAGACTAGTTACTACAAGCTAGCAGGAAGGCTACAAACCAAAAGCGAACTACACACATTTGCATAGACTGCAGCATAGACTTCCCCCCCTAGCTGTCCGATATGGCCACAACGATGACGGCGGCAGGGTAAGCAAAACAAACAAAAGCCAGCACAACACACAAGTACAGCAGGTCGGGCACTGGTGCAAGGTGATGATCGGAGTAGAGACACAAAACAATATGGCTGACAACAGTACCCAAATGAGATTAACCTGCACAACAGGCCGAACAAGTTGAGCAATACCAAGCTTGCTGTGGAACTTCGGTTAAGGGAGGCTACAAACAGAAGAGTTGAAAGCCTCTGTTGCAATGGTCATATAGCAGCATACGATCTTCATCGTCCACCCGGCTGCAAATCTCACATGCTAAATCCGGGAGTGGTCACCACATGGTGGGGCGAATCTCTACATCTAAATTAGGCAGATGACAAGTGCCAAATTCTTCAAATGCTCATGCCATGTACGTCCATCGGAGCCCTCCAACTCCACAACGCCAGAATCACGTACAGCAACCACTAGCATGATGATGCGATCCGTGCCTACATCCAATGTGTCAGCAGGCTGTTGAGCAAGGAACACATAGTCACCTGGTTCAAAACGACGAGCCTTGGGTTTCCAACTCCCTCCACGTATGTGCGCATAGCACAATTTGTCCCTGTGCTGAGCAATGGCGAGATTATCCATGGTCATTGGCATGATGTGTTGGAACAAAGTAGCACACTTCTGCAGCTCTTTGACACAATTATCCAGATCAGTCCAAGACAAGTGCTGCTCCATAGCACCTTGCTTGACATTAGGTAGTTGTGGGTGATGGCCAAACAACAAAAAGTATGGTGAAAAGTTGGCTAACGCAGCTTGCTTGCTGACCCGATAACCAAGTAACAAATAGGGCAGCATGTCATCCCAATCTTTGGAGTCCTTCTACAAAAAAATAGTGCCAGCACCTGAACAGCGAGAGCAACTAATTCGTCAAGTGCATGAGGAGTTAGGGCATTTTGGTGTCAAACGAACTTATAGCACGCTCGCACCTAAGTATTGCTGGGCTGCCATGCACAAAATGGTTCAAGATGTGGTCACCAAATGTGTGCACTGCAACCGCATCAAAGCTCGATTCACAGCCAAAGATACGATCTTGCATTTTTTGCCGATCAAAGGCTTGTTTTATCGCTGGGGGGTTGACTTGTTACCTAAATTGCCCGGGACTTCCAAAGGCAATAAGCACAACATGGTGATGGTGGAGTATTTTAGCAAATGGATAGAAGTTGCTGTTTTCCGGAGAAGACCAGCAAGAACACGGCTGCAGCCTCCCTGCATTGTGTTCTTTCCAAGTTTGGCGCATGTGCCGAGGTCGTTACTGATCAAGGTTCGGAGTTTCGAGGTGATTTTCAGCAACTCATGGACAGGGCCTTAATTGATCATCGTCGCACAAGACGTGATCACCGTGATCAGGCTGATGGCTTGGCTGAACGCAATGTGCAAACCATTAAGAGGGCTTTGCGGAAGCACACCCCCCAGCTTGTACGAGCAGCAGTTGTCCTGCCTCCCACATGTATCTTTTGGCCCTGTGCTGCAAATTGTCTCGTTTCGTGCTGCCTAAATCAGCTGGAAATTGACTGTCTGCACATAAACAAGTAGTGGAGCATCCTTCCAGACATCTCGTATACAAGTTGTTTGCATAACATACAGTTCTTCATCAAGCTCGAAGAGTGTCAACATGGCTAAGCTGCGACTTGAGATGACTTGATGCACTTCATCCATCCAATCCCATCGAGCTTCAGTGTAATCGCTGTTGTTGGCCACCGGATTACGTGACAATGAATCAGCATTCATGTGCAACTTTCCTGCTCGATGCATAACCACAAAATCAAACTCCTGTAAGATCATGGCCCATCTGGCCAGTTTACCTATGAGTTTAGTATTGGTCATCAACCAATACAAGGGTTGGTGATCGGTCGCTAACTCAAACTTCCTACATACTCGAAATGCAAGACACCCCAATCTGTTGCCAACGGTTCTCCTTCATAGGAACCATAATTGGCCTCTACAGCATTCGTACTTCTGCTAGCATAGGCAATCGGATGTTCCTCTCCATCGTCAAACTGCTGTGCCAGCACTGCACCAAGTCCCAGCTTGCACCAATCCGTATACAACAAGAATGACAAGCTAAAATCAGGCCTCCGTAGCACAAAGGAAGCCCTGCTGTAAGAATCTGCTGGATCTATCAATTCCGCTACTTCATAAGCTTGTGCCAATGTATATTTCTGCCCTCTAGTAGACCACAAAGCTGTGGTTACCTTCTCTCTCAACTTGTATGTTAGACATTGCAAAAACGTCTCTGTTGCTTGCTTCTCACTATAGATCTCCGTGTCAGGTACAAGCTTCTCCGACCTCCTATACATCATCTTCAATGTTTCACCTTGCTTTCTTGTGAAGTGTGTCAACTCTTGAATCTTCTCCGCTGAGGTCTTTGGAAACTTATCACCTTGTTCTGACGAGCTGCAGAGGGTACACGCATGTTGCTCCAAGGGCTCCTGAAACAGTCCCGCAAGCGAGCTGCACGAGAGAACCTAGTTCTTCATTGCTGCGTATGCCTATGCTGGGCACTGATGTATCTGGAGACATCGCTGTTGCTGCTTCGAAGTCTATTCATCCTTATTTGGGGCCTATGTTTGTATGTCTGTATTGCTAGTCTTGTGAGTCTCTTGTGATGGGCACGTTTTTTATTTTTATATATTTTATAACGCCTAAATATTCTCTAAAGCCCAGATATTCTCAAAAAGTAGAAAAACAAGCTTGTGGGGAAGAAAGAGCCAAATAGTTCAAAGGAAGGGAGTTGCAAGCTGTGCAATGTGGATACCAAGGCAAAGGGTGGGGCACACTAGCAATAACACTAGACAAGTACTATTGCAAATTGTTTTATCATATTGGTAAAATCAAAAGTCTATCTTCTCACAATGGGCACGTTTTTTCTTAGTCTTAAACTAAATACGATTCATGAAATGGACTCTTAATTAATGAGATTCTCTCGGCTCACGAGTATGTACATCATTTCCTATAAAAACTTTATTATAATCGATGGTTCATGTACCACATTATTGAAAAGATCATATTCACTAATAATAATTATTTAATTTTTTACCTGATAAATATAAAAGAAATATATATCATATTTTCTTCCTAAAAAAGATTTATAACAGACTGGGATTGGACAGGAATGGTCAGGGTGTCATTTTGACCCCGTCCCAAGCTCGGTCCCGGTCCCGGCATGTGTTAAAAAAAACATGGGACCGGAGGTTCTTCAAGAGTCCGGTCCCCACCCTCGGTCCCCTATTACCCTTGGGGACCGAGGGTTCATAAAAGGTTCGGTTTAAAATTAATAAATTACTTAATTTTATATCCAAGGACTTATATTTAATATGGACACATGGACATCTTATCATGGACGCAGTTTGCAGTCTGCCGGCTGGGCTGCAATCTGCGGACTCCGCAGTCTGCAGTCTTTTATATTATTATTTATAAATTATTTATTTAATATTTATTATATTTAATGACCAAGGGTCGCAAAAAGGCACGGTCCCTGCTCGGTCCGGGACCGAGCGTAGCCAGGCTAGGCGGTCCCGGGGACTGAGCTAGTACTCGGTCAAAATGACACCCTGATGGACATGTGTATGACGAGAAGTGAAAACACAGAGGAAACCAGAATGCCTTGCCTTAAGAAACGGGGACGGACTGTTCCAAAGAGAAGCTCACCCACTCGTGCCGTACCAGCAGTGGTCTCACCAACCCTTCGGGAAGACCCTAAAGTAAAAGAAGACCCTAAATGCAGCCTTGGGTTACGGATGGTCGTAGTCTATGTACGTGAGTTTGACCGTCCAGTGTGAAGAGTGACGATTTGTCGCTTCGTAAATGGCGAAGAGCAAGACAAAGTGGGGCGGCGTCCGGGGTCCGGAGTCCGGCGTTCTTCATCAGCGACTTGACCAGGGCAGATGGTGGCTAACGTGACCATATGTCTGTTGACGCCGTTATCGCAAGTTCCTGTGGGCGCTACGATGGATGGAATGAGAAAGCTGTGCATTCAGTGTGCTGGTACGGCAGCGCCTGAGCGTGACAGCTACAAGCATCGCGGGACTCTTGTGTCACGCACGCAGTGATGGGAAACGTGCAGCATCGGCCCATGTGCGTGTATGCAGCAATGGCTAATGTCACACGCAGTCCAATCCAGAGGCTCGATTCGCTCGCGCAGGCTCCAGAGAGCCTGAGAGCCTGAGTGCCTGAGTGGACGAGTGCCCGAGTGCCCGAGTGCCAGAGTGCCTGAGCTGAGATGAACGGGGGTGCGGGCACGCCTGCTGGAGGTCCTGGTGACGAAGAGGGAGGAGCTCGCATTTCTCCGGACCCGGCCCATGGCGATGCCAGTGCCGAGGGAGGTGTGGACAGCAGGAGAGCGGACATTCTTGGGAAGCCCCACATCAACTACGCCACAGCGTCGTGGCTGGAGATTTTGAAGAACAGTATGTGGCACGGCGGGTCTGTGTACGATGCTTGGCTCACCGCGACGTCGGCTCAGGTGGGTATCGTCATCTCAAGCAACGTCCCCAGCGGGCTGATAGGGACCGGTCCTGGATGGGACGGGATGGGATGGGATGGGATGGGAGGCACTCATTAGTTGGAGTTGTGGCCTTGTTTAGGTGGGGTCTGTGATTCTCACGCTCCCTTACACTTTGTCTCAAATGGGATACGGGTACGGGATTAGCTTCCAATTTTTGTATGGGGCGTTCGGAATCTGGACGGTGTTTCTCCTGTCCTGGTTGTACTCGGAGTTCATTTCGCGGAGAGCAAGTTCAGGGTTGAATTTCCACGACAGGCATGTGGTGCAGGTGTGGTGGTCGACCCGCGTACTCTGGGTGGTGAAGTTGCAGTTTGTGTGCTTTTTCTGTTCTGATGGAAATCTGCGTGTCCGTTGCCCTGGAAGTGCCACAGTACCATGAGATCATAGGTGGGTTGGTGGCCAAGTGGGCGGGTAGAGTGGTGGTGACCATCAACATGGTGTACCTCATCTTCGCCTGCACCTTGCAGTTGATCGCCTGTTCCAGGTAATGCATGGTTGATTATGCGCCTGAGGTTCAGTGCTAGGGAGCAGAGGAAGTGCCTGACTGTGTGGATTGAAATTGCCACTGTACAGCAATATCTACTACATGGATGACCGATGGGACAAGAGGCAGTGGCTCTACTTGTTTGGGGCTATTGCCATTCCGTCAGTGCTTATACCCACGCTCCATAACTTTCGGATCGTGTCCCTGCTCGGCATCCTCACCACCAGCTACACCTCTGCCTACTTGACCAGGACCGCATTACATCGTGGCCAGGTTAGTGCTGGCCCAGTGCTTTTCGCACACTGCACTGCAGCATGATGGTAGCTGTGTGTGTGCAGGCGACGCTCCTATAACGCAAAGGTCGTGTTGTGGTTGCCAGATCCAACCAGTGACACACCAGGGGCCCAAGGACCTGGTGCAGTTCTTCTCGGGTGCCACAAACATCCTATTCGCCTACGGAAGCCACGGACTGGCTGTGTGAGTGACAGGCTTGGATGGCGGCTCTTCTGTTAACAAGACGCTGTTTTTCATACCGCTCTTTCTCGGAACGGTGGTCTGATCTGTTTTCTGTGATGGCTGGCTTCTGTAGAGAGATCATGGAGGCTATGTGGAAGCCTAAGAACTACAAATACGCCTACACAGCTGCAGTGGCTTACACTTACCTGCTCACCCTGCCGGACTCCATATCCGTGTACTGGGCCTACGGGGACTACATGCTTACACACTCCAATGCTTTCGCAGTTCTGCCTCCTTCCCCCGAGAAAAATGTGGCCATCATCGCCATGATTCTGCACCAGGTGAGTCCAGTCTTGTGGTTGCTCAAGAGGCTGGCTGGCTGGCTGGCTGGCTGGCATTTTCGATTCTGTGGCACCCACTCATCATGCTGCTGCCGCCTGTTGCATGCAGCTGGCCTCCTTCATGACCAATATCATGCCCATCTTCTTCTTTTGGGAGAAGGTGCTAGGAATCCACACATCCAAGAACGTGTACTGGCGGCGGTCCTTCAGCAGAATCCCCATCGTCCTGATCGTGTGGTTCTTCGCCCTCGCCATACCCTTCTTCGGCCCTATCAACTCCATGATGGGAGCTTTCCTGATTTCCTTCACCGTGTACATCATTCCCAGCGCCTCCTTCTTGTACTTATACCGAACTCCGAAGGCCCGTCAGGTAGTAACCTGCCAGCTGCCCCGCTTCCCACGCTCATCTGCCGCTCTGCTGTGCACTCACCAGCGTTGTGGTTCCGTGCAGGCATCCGTCTGGAAACCTCCGCTGTTCCTGACCTGGAACATTTTGTTTGTCATCTGTGTGATCCAAGCGCTTTGGGTTTTCGTGGTCGGCTTTGGTTTTGGAGGTTGGGCCAGCGGTACCAACTTCATCCGACAGATTCATAACTTTGGCTTGTTCGACGCATGCTATCAGTGCCCTACTAAGACAAAACCTTAACTTTGTCTGTGCCTAAACCTACACTGTGTCAGCAGCTATTCGTTACTAATTCACTTTGCTTAACTTTGATCCCTGGGCCATTGTGGATGGGCCTACTGAAGGGTTGTCCATCAGTCATTGGTGCCAGCGCAGATATGGGAGTCCACTTCGTTTACACAGTGCACGTGTCCCAAGGGGCGTATCTTATTTCAGGCCTGACTCATTCCAGCGTGATGCCCTTGGCAAAAAGAGACGCTGCTGGCAGGCAAGGAGGTCAGCAATCCTTTGAAGGATGCCGGTTGTTAGTCATCTCTTGGCCTACATACAACACTAGCCAGACTTCAGCTAATTTCTAGAGGGCCAACATCGACAAATTGTTACATTACAGGCACCTACAGTCTTCCCACAGGCACACTAAGAATACAAAATCTTTACACAAAAATGGGAGGGAAGAGGTGAAGCAGCAACATCATTTGCAGCAACAGAGCTGTTGCCGAACATGTAGTTCAAAGGGAAGCAGAAATCCACAGCGCTTAAGATGCGTTAGCACCAGCAACAATCTCCAAGATCTCTCCCGTGATCTTAGCTTGCCTTTGCCTATTGTACGAGATGGACAGGTTCTTCTTCAAGTCCGCAGCATTGTCACTAGCATTGTTCATGGCATTCATCCGAGCTGCCAGCTCGCTGGCGATCGACTCCTGGAGTGCACGCAGGATCTGACTGTTCAAATACAGCGGCAACAACGCGTCCAATATCTGCACGGGTTCCTGCTCAAACTGCAAAACTCCAGTGAACTCCGGGGTGGGAGTCCTCACGGTTTCCCTCTCCACGCTGAATTTACCTTCCTTGGTGGTCAGGCGGAACATCTCATCATCGGCAGCATCCACGCAGTTGCCGTTGATGTCACAAACCTCTCCTTGAGGGGACAAAGGCAACAGAGTGTGAATCACGGGGTCAGACTTGACCAAGGACACGAACTTGGTATAGAGAAGCTCCACCTTGTCCACCTCCTCGCTCACAAACAGAGAAAACAGCTCATCGGCAATAACCTGCGCATCCCTAGTGGTAGGAGCGTTCCCGGCATCCAAGAACTTGTCAACCGGGATATGCTCCCGTCTCTTGAAGTAGGTGTTTCCCTTCTTGCCAATGCTGACTACGGTGAAGGCAACCCCTATTTTCCTCAGCTCCTTCATCCTCTCCTCCGCCTTCTTCAACACATAGTTGTTGAATCCACCGCACAGTCCCCTGTCCCCTGTGAGCACCACAAGCGCAATCTTCTTCACGGGACGCACTTGCGTGAGCGGGATATCAATGTCCTCGTTCTGCAGCTGTGAGTTCACGTTGAACAGAACCTTCACCAGGTTCTCGGAGAAGGGACGGCCGTTCACCACGGCCTCCTGCGCCCGCCGCACCTTGGCCGCGGCCACCAGCTTCATGGCGTCCGTGATCTTCTGCGTGTTCTTCACAGTGGCGATACGGTCTCGCAAGTCCTTCAGACTGCATACCGTCACGGCACGCCCCGCAGGCCGCTTGCTCTCCAGCTCCGCGCCAAGGTCGCATACCTCCGAGGTGCGCAGCGCCAGCGAGCGGCTGGACAGGCCTTCAAAGGAGCCGAAAGCCTTCTTGCCGCCGCTCTGCCTCTGCGGGGCGGCAGTGGCCATCGACAGGGATGAGGCACAAGCCATGGCTGCCGCCATCTCTTCTGCTACAGCTGCTGCTCAACGAAACGCCAAAATGCAGCAACGCGCAGAATTTAGTCACACAGCCAGATCATCCACATTCGCAGCGGTTCCCCAGAAATGCCAAGGATCCGCTACCAGTCCTGCCTAACCCGTTCAAGACTGAAGAGACGGACAAGTGCTCTCTGCATCCCCCTCGGTTGAAAAGGAGCCTCACAGGGGATATCGAACGGATAAGAAAACCACGGACCGCCGGTGACGGGTCACAGATATTGTTTCACCGCCGGTCGACAGTCATTGCAATACGTTTACAATTAGATGATGTAAAACAATCCGCCAGGGGATCTTTTCCCGTCTATTCTTCCTGATCAGTGGATTTCTTATCCGTCACCCATAGGATACATATGGGATGCTTCCATTCAATTCAGCGTGTGTATTTTGAGGTTATGATATGTGCTTAAACTAATGTATAAAAGGTTAGGCTAATATATAAAAGCTTTTTGTAATTAGGAAGTAAGATTATCTACTATACAGATTAGTTAGATGGGCGAGGTGAGGTTACGTAAGTAGACTTGAGGTTGAGCTCATAAGGAGAGTGAATAGATCACCGCAAATTTTCCTCAAGCTTTTTTACAGTAGTACCCAAGTAGTTAATAGTTGAGATGAGTTGGATGGTAAGTACTCCACTCGTAAGAATCATTGTAAGGCCAACACCCCACGAAAAGATGTTGAATTAGTTGATAGTTGAGGCGAGGTGGATGGTAAGTACTCTACTTGTAACAATCATGAGGCCATTGTTGTAAGGCCAACACCCTAAGAAAAGATGTTGGAGCTCATAAGGAGAGTGAATAGATCACCGCAAATTTTCCTCAAGCTTTTTTACAGTAGTACCCAAGTAGTTAATAGTTGAGATGAGTTGGATGGTAAGTACTCCACTCGTAAGAATCATTGTAAGGCCAACACCCCACGAAAAGATGTTGAATTAGTTGATAGTTGAGGCGAGGTGGATGGTAAGTACTCTACTTGTAACAATCATGAGGCCATTGTTGTAAGGCCAACACCCTAAGAAAAGATGTTGGAGCTTGTCAATAGCACGACGACGATAGCGTACAACAGAGCGAGATGGATGAAGAGAGAGCCATGTAGAGAAGAGAAAGATGGACAATACGAGTACATTGCATACCAGCCCAAGTCGCTTAGTTATTATAAGTAAGTCAAACTGATCACCTTGAAAGGACTCACACTTTGTTAAGTACTTTCTCATGTTAGCTGCAACCTCTGCCAATGTTGCTGAATTGAATATGCTAAACCTCTGAATTTGCTATTGACGAAGAAGAAGAAGAATATATTAAGGGGGCTCAAACCTTAGGTCCGGTGGTCAAACGGGAATCCCGTTTGATCGCCAAAATAGGCTCTGTAAGTTCGTCCAGGATGTTGGAGATGAGACCCGTTTAGGGTGCCCCGTTTTCCACAAACCAGGAAATGGTAAGAACCCATTTATCAAAAATCCCGTTTGTCACCACTTGAGTTAGGGTTTGTATGAGGGTTCTTCAATTTGAATTCTGTGGCGCTCATCTTCGTCTACTTTATAAAATGCCTTCTGTAAGTCAGCGGCATCAAGTGTTGGAGGTGGTGGCCCAAGTGGTAGATTTGAGTTTCTTGATGGAAGAGGACAACTCTTACTTGGAAGGTGCTAGCGGTGAGAAAGAAACCAACAAGCTTTTACTTAAGAGCTTCGAATACGCAGATTTGTTTAGTGATGACCCATTGTGGTACTACTTTTGCTGACGGCCAGCCGGGCATACACTGATCCCGTGCCATTGTGGTATGGGATCCGTTCCCAAGGAATAATCCTCCCGTTTGCTTGCGATCTCCTACTCGGCTCACCTAACTTACCCTTTGTCTGCGTTCGGCTACCCGCTAACAGCCTCCAGCTGCGGTCGACAGCGTCCACCTCGCGCGCCTTCCTCGTGCGGACTCTACCAGGCAGCATCGGAGCACCAAGGCGTATGGTCGGAGGATCCAGGGTTCGTATTACCCACTACACCCCTAGAGTCTGTATCACTCACCTGGTTACAACCGCGCGATTTACGTTGCGTCTCACCGGTACATTACCGTAAAGGCCCGGTATGCCAAACGTTTAAGGACTCGTTCTCGTCCCAAGATTCTCTCTCTCTTTCTCTCTTGGCTCCTTCGTCGTTCCCCTCTTGTTGTCCTCGTCCTCACCAAGGGGTGCCTTGTTGAAATTGCGTGTCCCGGTGTGTGTGGGTTGCAGCACCTCTGCGTTTAAGGTCACCATCCGCCCACCAGCCTCCACGCCTCCTCGGCGACTAGTTAACTACACCTGCCCGGCTCGGGATCCCGCCGAGTGCAGGGGTCCCGATTTCTCCACACCTGCACTCACCACCACCCTTTAGGGTTCGTCACCAGAACTTGGATAATTCTCCGAGTAGTCCTTTCTTGAGCACTACGTGGGCTCTGAGCACTCTGTATTCCCGTCTCCAAAGGTTCTCTGCAACCGCGCTCGTCACTTGTTGAGCTGCTCCAGAGCTCCTCTAGCAGCTCTAGCAACATCTCGAAGCCGTTAGAGGCACGCTGGCTCTTAGCCGCTTCTCGTTAGCTCGCTCTGTCTCCTGCTCCCTTCGCAGGGTGGCCAATCGTCCTGCCAAGGCCTGGGATTCTCCTTCCGCCCTTCGCAGACGGACTAGCAACTTCTGCTCCTCTTTCTTCCAGTGTTACTGGTCTGTCACCCTCTGGCTCAGGACCGCCATGTCCTTCTCCAATCGATCCCGGTAGTTCAATCAAACGATTGGCATCGGCTAACTCCTTCTCAAGCTTTGCGATGTCCAATTCCTTGCTTCGCCGATGACTCTCCTCTATTGCAGTCACAACAGCTCCATTCGTTTGTCAAAGCCCGGGTAAGCAGCTGCCTCATGGAAGCGATGAAGCGACAGTTATGCACTAAGTTAGTAATCACTTGCTACCCCATCACAGCGTCATGATCGCAAATGGTGTCTTCCCCGCAGATTTGCAGGCTCCATTCCCCCAGCAACACTCCTTTCAAACCGATCCATGACCTATCACAGCCATTACGAAGAGTGGGATCCAAATCGAAACTAAAGTGAGCTTGGTATAGGTCATGAGCTCCAAAGGCAACTCCCCTTCCAATCCCGCATAGCCCGGCAGGTCGATGTGGATGAGGTTGGTTAGAGTGCATAGCTGCGGGGAAATCGTTTTCCTTCCAGGTTAGCCTCTCCAAGCTGGCAAAGTTCCCGACGCAAGCCCTGATGCTACCATCGAACAACCAAGTTGAAACTGAGATGCAAAACCTCGCAACTTGTGCGGCATTGTCGGGAAAGCTCCCTTCCCAAGTAAACCACTCGATATGTTCCATTTGCGCAACCGACACCCTTCCAGGAGCACATTAACGTACGCAGTGGTACCGCGAGTATGCGGAAGATCATCGGAAAATGAGAGGAACTGGATTGAGACTCACAAAGATGTGAGAGTGAAGAGAAAGTGGCCCAAACCCTTGGCATCTACATCTGCTTGGAGTTGCAAAATATGCTTTTCCTTTGCACATGTTGAAAGTTTTGGAGTACCGAGTCCCAGTGCGAGGTCTAACTCAGTACCGAAGCCAAGTCTGAAAGTATCGAGACTATTCTCACGCCCACCCTCAAATTTTGAAGCTCCTCACCGCATCGATCTAACTGCCTCGACACACAAACTAGTTACATGTCAATGATTTGTTGCCCTTGTCTTGACCACCGATGAGACATGTTGAACATAATGCAGGGAAACCAACTCATAAGCACAACACGTAATCCCTGTGCATAGACACATAAGAGCAAACACACGACGAAGACAAGAGAATACAAACTGTGTATTGAATTATGAGAGTGTGCGAAGGCATAAAACATGTCTGTAAAAGGAGGAGTCGTGTCTGTTCGGATCGTGTCTCTTACGATGGTGCCTATTCAGAACGATGAGCATCATGATATGAACTGGTTTCACACACCCCCCTTGAAGCGAGATGATCTGACCCTACTAGAAAAGGCAGCCTATGTTACAGTCGTTATTGCAATTTTATGTTACACTTCCAAATTGCAACATGCTATGTAGGCTTGGTATTAAGTTTGACACTATTCCCTTCTCATGCTGTCACCATCTTAGCACGAACCTGGCTCTCTCTCATCATCTCACCCTCCTGAGTACACCCTCTCTCTCACAAGCATTGTTCGTGATTTCAAACATATACTATGAAAACCTGCTTATGTTACAGTCCTTTGTTACAATTTCATGTAACACTTTCCATTTGCAACACGCATTAAGTGAGTTGGCTTGGCATTAAGTTTGTGATTTTCTTCTCCACCTTCTCTCATCATCTTAACAACCTGCCTTTGGTCTCTCCTTTCACCTCATACTCCTAGTTAATGCTCCAGTATGACACCCATTTTATAATTTTTCCCTCTTTGTGTTGCAACATGACTGTGACAATGAGCTCCCCTCCCACACTACTATTTTATTCTTCCCCTCTTGCTTTTCCTACATGATAGTAACCAGGAACTCTATCTCTCTCCCTGTGGTTATCATTCTCTTCCCATTTTTCCTCCTTTGCATAGCTATGCATTTATAATCTACCTTCCCTCTTCAATGCACCCTTGTGTCCACATCTGGTTTTGTTTTTAAGCTCCACATACACAATTGAAAACTCTTGTTTTTACTTAATTATGTATAGTAGAATTCTAGATTATTTATATGTCTATCTATATATACGGTTGCAGGTCGACTTGTTGTGTATATTCCTATATATCTATATGACTGAAACACATATTTATATATGTATATATATATATTTATACTTATATATACTTGTAACCTAAATATAATATTATTTGCCTATGTCTAAGTTCATGGGCACGAGGGGGGAGAGGAGGAGGAGGAGGAGAGGAGGAGGAGGAGGAGGGGAGAGGAGGAGGAGGAGGGGAGAGGAGGAGGAGGAAGAGGAGGAGAGGAGGAAGAGGAGAGGCAAGGAGGAAAAGAGGGAGAAGGATCTGAGGTAGAGGAGGAGGAGGAGGAGTAGGAGGAGGAGGAGGAGGAGGAGGAGAGGGAAGGAGGAGGAGGAGGAGAGGGAAGGAGGAGGAGGGGGAAAGTGAAAAGACAGGAGGGGAGATAATAAGAAGGAGGAAGGGAAGATGGAAAAGAAGATGAGCAAGAAGAGGGGGAGAGGGGAAGGAAGAGGAGGGGGAGATGGGGAGGAGTATTCCATAGGGTAATAGTAGACACATGAGAACATGAGAGCAAACACACAAGAGAATACAAACTGTGTATTGAATTATACAAACTGTGTATTGAATTATGAGAGTGTGCGACGGCATAAAACATGTCTGTACAAGGAGGAGTCGTGTTAAATTATGAGAGTGTGCGAAGGCATAAAACATGTCTGTACAAGGAGGAGTCGTGTCTGTTCGGATCATGTCTCTTACGATGGTGCTTATTCAGAACGACGAGCATCATGACACGAACTGGTTTCACACAATCCCGGGCACTGAGAGACTGTTGTTCTTTGAGCTCAATTCACGCCCTCCTTTACAAGTGTAAAGAGCTCAATTCACGCCCTCCTTTACAAGTGTTTACACTGTTCAAGCCTGTTCAAATTTAAGCCAGAAAAGGTCATCCCAAAGCGCAGACGGAAGGGAAGCGATTCACAAGATTGCCCTTATTGACTATTGACGGGATGGTTCAAGGTCTTGCATGAGAAGACAACAGGTGGTTGATTGAAAACATACTGTCACTCCCTTGCTGGAGGGGGCTATCACTTTCTAGTTTTAGTCCTGTGAGAATCCCTGGTTTGCCAGCTTGAGGGTCGCCCTGCAACATACTAGCCACCTCATTTAAACCGGGAATCTTGTGATATTTGGGTAGCTGTGGTTCATCCTTGTCTCCACCAAAAATATTTTGAATGCATTCTATGGGGTTTGATATCTTCTTCTGCAGCTTCATCACGAAAGACACTGTTCCAAAACGCCAGATGGCGGTGGTGACAACCATAAACCCGAGAACCCAATGCGTCAATCTGTTTTGCTTCTGCACCACTTTGGCTAACTCGCCACATTCCAAAGAATGGAAGGCCTGAGATCCAACTTGGTTGTCCACATCCAGGTTACTGTTGGTGGCCACTTCCAGATGTTCGGATGCACTTTTGAGATACATACAAGTTATCGGAGCTGAGGTCAACATTCTCACCAACGACTCCATCACAGCAGAATTCTCACTCACGGAGACAGCGGCCGCCTTCGCTGCGTCAGCTGCTGCCATCGCTGCGTGGGCAACTGCTTCCACAGCTTCCCTCAAGGTCCGTTCCGTAACTGTAGGACCGGCTTCCTGCTCGGGCTTTTCGTTTCTGTCTTGAAGCTGCCGACCATTGCTACCAACGGAGGGCAGCCAATCTGGCTCTCTGAGTCTCTTCTCAGATCGTAAAACTTTGACCTATTCCCAGCAACACAGCAGTCAGCGACAGAACCTCTGAACAGGGCATCACAAGATTAGTTTCAGACGCTACCGCGGGCAGAAGTAGCAAATGAAAACAGCAACCCACAACTTGTCAGACGAAACATCCGGAAGCGGCAAGAAACAATCGAAGGTGAATTGCCAGCAAACTCACAGCACCACGGTTTTTGTGCCTTCCAAATACCTGCTGTATCAGTTTCTTCAGTATATCGTCGTTTCTCTGTTCATGTTGTGGGTCCTCTGGTTCAAGGGCGTTGTCAGACACCGAATCTCTGACGTATATATTTCTCCTTGGCAGCTGCAGCTGAGAGTTCTCCTCTCGCAGAACACGCACAATGGCAGACTCCATGAGAATCAGGTCCTCTGGTTCACATTCCTCCACTAACTTACTAGTGTCATCTTCCAAGTGAAAGGAGGAGTAGACACTTCCCAACTCTCCGGGAGCCTCTGTGCCATGTGAACTCATAGTCTCGCTGTCAAACAGGTGAAAGCGCTGATCATCTTACGCCCCCTGACTTGGAAACTTCTCTATCCCGTTGAATTGCGACTTTGTGCCTCATCCGAATCCTGTTCGCACCCGAGACAGAAGATGGTCTACCAGAATCGCTGGGACCTATGCCAGGCGTACTGTAAGACTGTGGAAGATCCCTTCTCAGATCCCGTCTCACCAGTTCTGACAAAAGAGCAGACAGGACTTACCTACGGCAGATGTGAGTGGAGAAACCAGCCCGAACCGATGAAAGACAGGTTCATGCCTCTGAAAAATGGGACAGATCCTCCCAACTCAGGTTGGTGCTCGACCTCCAAAGAGAGCTGAACCACAAAACCCTATTACCGTGTGCGGATGCGGAGTTACTGATACACATGCTCAGCTGCAGACATGTGGCAGATCCCCAAGCAGGCAGGAGAGTGTTCTCCCACGTATCTGCAGAACATAGCAGGTACAACCCACGTGAACGCCGACACCTGCCAGCTGCTCAGTTGCCGAATCAGTTATGTATGTGAATCCAACAAGCAGCTAAGCCAGTTACAGTCGACTGCGAAGCTTACAAGCTCTGAAATCCAAACCATTCGAGAGATGCCAACAGGCCACACAAGTGCTGGTGAAGGAACCTTCTAGACAGCGCGCGAATCCATGAGACGCTGGAATTCACCACGTGCACTACGTGCCGAGGAAAAAGGCACAGTCCGTGGCAGCAAGCTAGCAGCGTAGGTGTTTGGGGTCGTTGAGATCCTGAGCTGAAATCCGTGTTCTGTGGCATACAGCACGCCGCAAGAAGCCCAGAAAAGATCAAGGTGTTGGATTTGGGTAGCGTTCATGGACGGCATCTATTTCAGCCAAAATCTCTGGACTGATATTCACAGACACTGATCCCAAGATCTCTCTGAGCTGCCACAGCTGTGTGGCGCCAATCACCACACTCCCGACAAGAGGATGTCGTAGCACAAAACCTGGACGGCGGGTCGTGCACGATTAGTCACATGTGGCGAGTGTATAGAAGCAGCTTAATTGGAGCGCCAACATACCAATGGCCAGGGCAACTGGGGAAATGCCGTGCTTCCTTGCAATATCGACATAGGCCTGGTGCAATCAGCCGTCACAATGAAAGGGGTCAAGTCTGATGATAAGAGATATCACGAAACAAAACACAGTAGCTTCTGACCAAGACGGGGAAGAAAACTCACAGACACGGCAGGACGAAGATTTGGTTTTGTGAATCCGTATCGACCTTCTGCTTCTGCATACCGGCCTGCCAGGTGGGCATTTTTTGAATGTCTTCAGGAAGAAGGAGACGAGATCTGTTTGCATGAAATGAAATAGTACGAGAGGGTGCTCATGGACCTGTGCGAATGACCACTTTACCTCGATATACATTCAATCTAGACTGAGGAGGGCCTCCCTCAGGTGCCAGGTACTTGCCAGACAGCAAGCCCATTGCCAGAGGGCTATATGCCAGCAAGCTCACTCTGCAACCAACAAAATCCGACCAGCCACTGGTTCAGGAACAAACTCACTAAGCCACGTCGTTGAGGTCAGCCATGGGAGTCACAAAAGATACGTGCTAGACTTGGTTTGCTCAACTCACAAATTACTTTCGGTCTGCTCCGACGTACCTTTCAAGGTGGCAGCATTCTGCCAGTGTCATATCAAATGTGCGACAGAGAAGACTGTAAGCATTCTGTGCCCAACTGGACCTTGTCATTTCCTCATGGCAGGCAAGTGCTGACAACCAATGATGCTGAAAAGTTGTCCCCAGCAAATGGACGAAAGCTGTTGGGGAGGGAGCATGGACCCAGAGAGGTAGAGACTCAGCACATGTCACATATCTCCAAGCCAACCTACCTGGGTGGTGACAATTCGAGGCAAGCCACTCGCTGCCGCAATACGGCAGAATTCCATGACACCGTAGGCAGTCTCGTTGCTTACTCCAACATGTAGGATCTGTTGTAGAAGAGAAACATACCATTTGAAACCACTTATGGCAGGATGTCATCACACAACGTTGTCCATTGCACCTACCTTTCCAGCATCTATGGCCTTCTGAAGGGCTGTCAGCTGCTCCTCCATTGGAATAGAAGTATAGCTGTGGGTGGGTTGAAAATCTGTCTCCCCAAACATGGGCACATATCTGCAAGAGAATACGCCATTCTGCTAGTACCATGAGAGCATGATACACAGTCACTGGAGTCATAGAGTGCCAGACAGATGGCTTAGACGTACCTGTCCGGCCAATGTATCTGGTACAAATCAATGTAGTCGGTATCCAAGCGCTTTAAACTGCCAGGCCAGAAGCTCTTCATGTACAGCATCCAACGTTGACTGAAGTAAACTTGTAAAAGGAAACACTACCTGTCATCGATCGCAGTGATGATGTTTCCTTGATCTAACGAATGCGGACCTCCCCTTATCCAAGTCATTTGAGCAGAGGGCCCACTAACCTACGTTGTGGTGCCCAGGGAAGCTTTCAGCTCCCAGAGATACTATTAAAGGCCATGCTCAAGTCGGAGAAGCAAATGAACTCGCACCTTCGTTGCCAGCACCATATGGTGCCGGGGAATGCTGCTCTGCTTAAGCCAGCGCCCAATGTATTCCTCTGACCTTCCTTGACTGCTGGCCTGTTGAGGCACTGGATACCTGGAAACGAAATACAGAAGCTCAAACCTTACATACGCCAGAAGCCAACTTAGGAAAGAGAAGAATCCATTTCGACTCGCCCACACACCATTGTAGCTAGCCTCACATTTCTGCCGTATCTATAAAATTTATTCCTGCCTCGGTAGCTACATTGAGCTGCTCACATGCTTCAGCATAGGTGTTCTGCTCTCCAAATGTCATCGTTCCTGCTTACGGTACATGCATGATTACATTAACAAACATGTATGTGTGATGGCTCAGACAAGAAGAGAGGCATCTGGACATACCAAGGCACAATTTGGAGACATGCAGGCCTGGAGAGATTGAGACCAGAGGAATCCCTGCCATTTAAGGAACGATCGGCATTCTGTGCTGATCAGAATAGGGCTTGGACAACGGCTGCTGGAAAGCCGCCACTTGAAACCTCGGCACTGGTTAGGGCTCTGCTTCTCCAGAAGTTGGAATGAGGTCTTTTGCTCGTCGCACAGGTTGGACCGTCAAGAACACTGACCTTGGATCATACTACAGACATACGGTTAAATTGAGTGCTTGCGAAATTGGCAATGTGCAGCACGGCTGAGAATCGTCCCAGCAGCTGAGCAAGAAGAAGTACCAGATTTATTGCCAACAGCGAGAGCAGTTGCGTGAAAGGCTTATTCGAGGTCGGCTCGAATAACTCAGTTACTGTTTGACAATAGCAATAGGTCCTCCATCAAGTGTGGGGGAGGCACATTTTAAGGCAGGCTGGAGACTGCACCATGCAGGTGGGTTTCAAGTGAAAACAGCAACTTGCTGCTTCGTCATCGTATGAAGCAGAAGGTCGATGCGGATTCACAAGACGAAATCTTAGTCTTGCCGTGGCTAGTATTTTCTTCCCCGTCTCCAATCTTCCTTGGCGCGAGGATGCCATGGTTGTGCCCTGGTCATCTGGCTTGGCTTATTTCATTCTGCCGTCTCACATTACACCTACACTGTGTCGACAATGCATGGAGGCACCCTGGCCATTTGTAAGTCGTTGCTCCTCCTTGTCCACACTGGCCACACGTGGTGGCTACAATAGATGTGCCCGACCCGACGTCCAGGTTTCGTGCGCCACACGGCTGTGGCAGATGCGGATCGGATCAGTATTTTGGGTTGAAAGAAATCCCGTTCACGACCGTTACGGAATTCAACACTTTGATCACTGAAATTTATCCTCCATTATGGAGTACTGGACGTTATAGAGCAAGGATATTTGTCAGAGTCGCCACGACTACGAAGTCGCCAGATGGCAATGCTGTGCAAGCCTGCAGCTCCGGGCTGCTTCCCGCCAAATTCGTCTTGTCATCACTCCAACTCTGCAACGCGCTTGCTGCAGGTGGTGATCGCCGGCGGCTCATGACTTTGCGCCATGTCTACAAAGCGGCCTTCGCCTGTACGTCTGTGACCTTGTGGCCTGTCAGTGGATTTCGACGTGATGGTCTGCATGAGTGAGAGCTTGTGGAATGTGGACTTCGCGGTTGGCTGTAATTGGCAGGGCTCCTTGGATTCAATTAAGTGATTCTCTAACCCATCAGCTGGCTTCTTTCGGCTTCCATGAGTTGAAGCTGTTATGTTCTGTAGCGTTGTGGAAGTACATACCTTGTTGCTTGCTGCCGGCCTGCAAATCTGCCACATTGTGAGATTGCCATTCCGTAGAATGCATTAGGGTTGCGGTCCAGCTTCCTGGGAAGGTTGGGCACCAAGAATTCTGAGTTGGGTGGGAGGATTCTGTTTTGCAGAGGCATGAACCTGTCTATCATCGGTTCGGGCTGGTTTCTCCACTTAAAGATGCCACAGGTAAGTTCCCAACAGGTTGTCTTGTTTCTCTGGATTGGTGAAAGAGATCTGCCACGGTCTGACAGTACGCCTGGCATAGGTTCCAGCAGTTCTGGCGGGCCATCTTCTGCCCTCGGGTCAGAACAGGATTTGGATGTGGCACACATTGCATCGGTACGAGACGGAGAGGTTTCCAAGTCTGGTGGGGACGATGAAGAGCGGTTTGGCAGTGAGAAAAGGAGTTCTCAGAGCACAGGGGCTTCCATGGACAATGCCATCTCCTCCGTTGACGAGGAAGAGGACTTCCGTGAGCTAGTGGAGGAATGTGAACCGGAGGACTTGATTCTCATTGAGACTGCCATTGTGCGTGTTCTACGCAAGGAGAATCCGCAGGTGCAGCCGCCAAGGAGAAATATATACGTCAGAGATTCGGTGTCTGAGGACCAGAACGCCCGTGAACTAGTGGGGACGCAGCACGAACAGAGAAACAATGAGATACTCAAGGGATTGCTACAGCAGGTAATTTTGAAGGCACAGTAACTGTGGTGCTGTGAGCCTGCTAGGAAGTCACCTTGACTTATTCCTTTGCAGCTGGATTCTCGTTTGCCAAGTTCTGGGTTTCTTGGTCCCAACGATAGCTCCTCAAACTGGTCTTGTAGACGGTCCTGTTCAAATTTCTCTCGCTAACTGTTGTGTCGGTGGCAATAGGTCAAAAACCTACGATCTGAGAAGAGACGCAGAGAGCCAGATTCGCTGCACTCCCTTGGCAGCAAGGTTCATGGCAGATACGAGAAGCCTGAGCAAGAAGTCGGGCCCTCAGTAACAGAACGGACCTTGACCGAAGTTGTGGAAGCAGCTGCCCATGCAGCAGTGGCAGCGTCTGAAGCAGCGAAGGCGGCCGCTTTCTCCGTGAGTGAGAATTCTGCTGCCATTGAGTCGTTGGTGACAATGTTGGCCTCAGTTCCAAGAACCCGTCTAGATGTCCACGGTGGACCCGAACATGCGGAAGTGGCCTCCAGTAGTAAGCTGGATATGGGCGATCAAATTGGATCCCAGGACTTGGATTCTTTGAAAGATGGTGAGTTAGCCAAAGTGGTCCAGAAGCAAAACAGGTTGACTCATTGGGTTCTCGGGTTGATGGTTGTCACCACAGCCATCTGGCGGTTTGGAACAGTTTCTTTCGTGATGAAGCTGCAGAGGAAGATATCGAACCCCTTAGAGTCGATCCAAAATATGTTCGGTGGAGAGAAGGATGAACCTCGCCTGCCTAAAGTTCACAAGATTCCAGGTTTTAATGAGGTGTCTAGTATGCTGCAGGGTGATCCAGATACTGGCAAACCAGGGATTCTCTCGGGACTGAAACTTGATGGTGATAGAGCCCCCGAGCAAAGCGACAATTTGTTTTCAATCAGCCATCTCTTGCCATCTCATGCTAGACCTTGAAGTATGCCGTCTGCAGTGATCGGCTAGGGTACCCACTCGGTGACTTACCTCCCTTCCGTCTGGTGTTTGGGATACTTAACAGGCTTGAATAGTGTAGCGTGTGTAGTAGAAGACGTCCTTTGAGCTCAAAGGGACCACAGTCCGGATGTAGGTTCCGGGCATTACGTGCTATGCTGTGCTTACGAGTGGGCTTCCGTACAGTGTGTTCCGTCTGTCATTAAAGATGGAGAAGATGGAGAAGAAAACAAGTCACTGGTATGGAACCAGTGTACATATGTGAATCAGGAAGAAGATTGTGTTTTGAATTAGTACTTACAGCTGGTAACATGAAAGGCAGCTGCACACATAAAGCTGTGGAGCTGTCAAAACAGTGGTGGTATTTACAAATTTGGCTTCAGCAGTGTGTTAGAGCTCGCACCTAGACTCGGTACCGTTACTCCAAAATTTCCAACCATATGCAAAGTAAAACTAGATTTTGCAGCTCCAGGCAGATGCAGATATCAGGGGCTTGGACCTCCATCCCAGCACGAGGCGATGGTCCTGCTGCTCCAGCCGGTAGCCATCTCGGAAGAGAGAGAGCAAGAGCTTGGCTTGCCATTGGCCCTTGTAGCTCGTCCGATTTGGAACAAATCCAGCAGCGAAGGCCAGAGAGCTCCAATGCCTGGTGTTGTCCTCCTTCCTCGTCACCTCCTCTGTGCTGTAGTTGTAAATTTTGCAGGAGTTGAACTCTTCGAAGCCGCCTTCGCTCAGCCCGCTGGGCAGGCCTGTGGAATTCCCATGTGTCGTAAGGGTGCTGTGGTCCTTCTCCGACTCCGCAAAGAGCTGTGACAGAGTAACTTCATTCTGGCCCATGGACGAGAAGTTGGCAACCACGTTGGAGATTCTGGGAGCCAGGAATATCCTCTCCACAAGCTGCCGCACGGAGCTCTCAGGCCCGAGGCTGGCTTCCAGGGAATCGAAGATGGCCGAGTAGTGATGCAGGGCGTCGAAGAAGAAGCTCACAAAATTCCCTGGCCCGCCCTGGGATGGGAAGCAGCAGCTCAGCTCCTCCTCCACCACGGTCATCACCACAGGGGACAGCTTGTGCATGGCGGTGAAGAAGGAATGCACTGCGCCAACAGTGCTGCGGGACGACTGGATCATGCCCCCGCCCGAGCCCATGTGCGGGAGATGCAGCATGCAGTTCACGGCTATGGCTTCCCCCTTCACCAGCTTCAACACCGCGGGCTTGAACTCCTGCGAGCTCTCCACATCCACCTTGGCCTGGTGGAAGGAGAATGGAATGTGCAGCGAGGCAGCGAACTCCGACAGCCGTCTCCCCGTCTCCTGCACCGTGGACAGCAGAGATCCCGGCGTGCGCTTGGACCCCCCCGATCCCCCTCTGCACAGGGCTGTGATCCTGAGATGCGGCGGGCCTCCTGGCCTGGCAGCCAGATCCTTCATCAGGGACGGCCATTGCACACCTTCCATGATGTCGTAGTCGATGATGTGCACCCGCCTCTCGTTCTCGAAGGCCTCCAGGATGGCCTGGTTTGCGGTGAAGTGGGCGAACTTGATGTAGGGGGAGATTTCGTGCAGGATTTGGAATGCTCCCAGCAGGTCTGCGATGGGCTCGCATTTTGCTATCTCAACCAGGTTGGAGGACGAGCTTCCTCCCTTACCCGACAGACCCATTTGATCCATTCGGCTCTGCAGGCCCTCGGAGAAGTAGGCCGCTACTCTGTGCAAAGTGGAGCCGGTTTTGGAGCACAGGTCTTTGAGGCGAGCCAGTATGACCGACACCAGGTCCGTGTTGCTGGTTGCCACAGCTTCGGCTCCTGCCAGCAGCAGATGCACCAGGCGGATGCCATTGTATTCCGACTCCTCGGAAGGAGCCCCCCAGGGCGGAGCCCACTGGAGATGGGTATCCGTGGCAGCTACGGGCGGAGGAGCACACTGCTGGTTGATGAATGCCTCGGATGTGGAGGAGATAGCGAGGTTCACCAGCTGCAACGATCCAGGCTGCGAGTCCTGAATCTGCTGCGTGGGGTTCCCCTTGGCAGCAGCTTGCGGATCTTGCATGATCCCGGGAATGGACTGTTGGCAGCTCGGCAGAGGGATGTCGCTCCCTTCTTGGATGCCATCTGTGCTGATTGAAGCGTCGATGGCCTGATCGCTTCTATCATCGCCCTGCAGCAACTCCAGGAATTCAACCTCGAAGTCGGCAATTTCGAGATCGTGCTTGAAGCTGTGGCTGAATTGTTCATTGCACTCGTTTAAGCCTTGCAGTTTGCGTGACTCGGAGTTTTCCAGGTTGCGGACTCCTTGATGGTCATCATAACAGCCTGGCAGATTCCCCTGCTTATCCAGGTTCTCCAAGCCGTGAGGATCCGCCAGGTCCATTTCCCCGATTCCGGAAATATCCTCTAGCATCGACGTCATCAGGCATTGGAGCTGGGAATCTTGCACGTTCTCACAGGAAGGTGAATCCCTGAAGAATTCGTCTCCCGCAGCGTCGGGCACGAAGGACTGCGTGTGAACAGAGTCCAAATCGGTGAGAGGTTGTGACGAGCTTTGGCAGCGCGTGAGATGTGGAGCAACGTCTTGCTGTACAGGTTCCTCGTTAACGTTCCACCCCACTTCCACATTCATCTCCTGGCCAGCTCCGCCCCCGCCCGATTCCGAGGAATTGGACACAGCAGCAGCACTCAGCACAGAAACCGGACTCACATCTCCCTGCCGATTCCGACTGGAATCGCACTCCTCTGCGCCGCTCAGACGGCGCGTCTGCTGGCATTGTCCTCCGCGGGTTTTGAGCGAAGATTGCTCAGACATAGTCGGGGACTCACAGCTCAGGATGAGGTACTTCCTCTCCCGCTTCATCCGAGACTCGCCCTTCCACCCATCTTCTGGATCCAAACCCCCCGCCTTGGCAGACGCAGAAGTCGAACGCCTTTTCTTCAGCCCGGAGAAATTCCTCTGGCTCTGGAGATCCTTCTCTTGCCCGGCCTCGGTGACGTCGGACACTTGGCTCGCATTCTTCACCTCCTTCCGAGCCCGACTCCTGCTCCTCCGAGACAGAGCCTTCCCCACCTCCACGAATTCCAGCTGCAGTTCACGATCGCTAGCTGACTTCACTTCCGGGAGCTTCACATCCTCCGAAGCCAGATTCTTCTTCCCCCTCTTGGGCTCGCACCCTTTCTGAAGCTCTGCTGTCGCAGATCTCTTCCCAGACACAGACATAGACACGTTGTTCATCCCCTTGCTCCCGGCCCTGCCATCGTCCCCAGAGCCCGCATTTTGGAATTCCTCGTCCAGAGCAACATCATCTCCATTATCACCGCTCGAAGCCCGTCGGCGCTCGTCGTGAGATGCCACCTCCAGACACACGCTCACGCCCATCCCACTGGATTCTTGATACCGAACACGTCCAGTGACGCCATTACAATCGCCGGAAGTCACAACCGAGCCTCCTCCACTCCCGTTCGCAGACTCTGCTTGGTTCGAATTCGCAGCGGCGCTCAAGCTTGTCGGAGACTGGGTGGAGTTCATGGCCGCGCCATCCCATCTCGTCCCCCCGTAGGAGCATGCATCGCTCACCATGCTCACTCGGGAATCACAGCGTATGAGAACCCCAGCTCTATCCTTCAAACAAGACTCCTGAGACTGCAGCAACCGCTGGTGAGCCTCGCAGGCAGAACCAGAGCCATTGGAGCTGCTGGAGAGAATAGACGAGGCTGCTGCTACGGAAGCATCGCTGTGTACCGCAACCGCGACCGCAGCTCGGAGCTTGGCAGCATTGCTGGTATCATCCGAGTAGATGTCCTTGATTGCCCGAGACCTCAATCCTTTAGCTGGCTCCGACCTGAGACCTCGAAGTTCCTTCCAGCACAGAGTCTCATCATCATCCTCCTCCGTCTGCACAGACACCATCTCATCTTCCTCGTCTGTGTCCGGAGGCCCGTCCACCACATTGTAGTCCTCCACCTTGAGCTCGAATTGGGATTCAAAGATGGACTCCATGCCCCCAATCATACACATGTACACTACCTAGCCACCCGACCGGTCGAATTGCTTCGCCAGTAACCGCCCAGGGCCCTCCAACAGTGACTACATCCGGACACCAGGACACACACTAGTCTGACTGACTGACTGATATATCTACACTGTACAGCACGAAAATTCCTCGCCCTCTCGGGCCTCTATGTACACACACACTCGGCCCCCACTCAAAGCAGTACATAGTACGGGGAAGCGGGAAGCAGAGA
Organism: Anthoceros angustus; assembly: GCA_010909165.1. Taxonomy (NCBI): domain Eukaryota; kingdom Viridiplantae; phylum Streptophyta; class Anthocerotopsida; order Anthocerotales; family Anthocerotaceae; genus Anthoceros; species Anthoceros angustus. The sequence continues at coordinate 377,472 of MU008158.1, forward strand.
TCTGGGCAGCCTCTTGGATTCCCCGGCAGCAGCAGAGCTAAGGAGGCGAGGCAGATTGGGAGAAGAGCCCTCAGCAGATTAGAAAAGTGGGGTAGCTTTTTCGACAGATTCGCACCTCTAGAGATAGCCAATTGACACGGAATGGATTCCGCAATTAGGAATGGGTAGCCGCGGAATTCCTCGGCAGCCAGAGTGAGGGAAAACTGCAGCTTCCTTGGCCAGTGTAGGAAGGACGTACACAGAGGCAGAGGCAGAAGGAGAAGGAGAAGCAGAAGGTTGGCAGGCAGGCAGGCAGGCAGACAGACAGAGAGACAGAGAGACAGAGAGACGGACAGGGGAGATGGAGAGACTACGCTGTAGGCGTGGGCGGAGAGAAAGGAAGCATCGAAAGTTAGAACTGAGGACGAAAGCAGAGCGCACACTTTGTAGTGCTCGTGGCCAGGCCAGGCCAGGCCAGCGGAGGGGAGCGGAGGGGAGACGCTGGGCGCATGGCCGGGCCCCACACACGTAAAACTTGTGGTGGACCCGACTCGCACACCTGTAGGTGGCAGGCGTCTTCGGGCACACCGCGGACCGGGAACTGCTGCCTGTCACAACCTGCAAATACTCTGCGCTGCTCTGCTCCAGCCACAGCGCCCCCGGAGTACGTAGTACGGGTAAAGCTTGTACAACAAGAGGCCATCTCATCAGTGTCCAGCGCAGGACCAGGCTCCGCCACCGCCAGCCCAAGCACTGTCTATCAATCCTTTCGAAATCGCGACAGAAACAAAACGGCAGCCTAAGATCTACTATTTTATTTTTAGTGTCATTACAGAATTGAGTGGTCTCAGGCAAATGAAGTCGCTCATCAGCAATTGGCCCTCGGGCTGGGATAAACTCCACCTCGTGTGACTGTATGGCGCACGCATCCACTGGCCTGCAAGGTACATAGTAGCCCGGTGGAATGGATCTTGAACTTGGTCGATGCAGTCTGTCTAGCCTAGGCCAGTCCCAGTCCAGTGTTAGCCCAGCCCAGCCCAGCCGGCCCGGCCCGGCCCGGCCCGGTGCGACACGGATGCATGATCTGCTGACCTGTGTACATAGATGGAACTTGAAGCAACGCAAATGCCATAGGCAAATGCTAGCCAGGGCAAGTTGGCAATCCTGTTGCAGGGAAGCAACAATGCAAGGCCCGGGTCACGGGACTTGGCTAAGCTGGTATTCATGGTATCTGGTCGCATCTCCGATGGCCCACTATTGGGTGCTCCAGAATCTCGCCCTCATGCGCACCCGCGCGCCATGGGCTGGGCTGGGCTGGGCTGGGCTGGCCTGGGCTGGGCTGGCCTGGGCTGGGCTGGGCGGGAATCGGGGATGCAGAAGCCGCAAATTCCACCAAGTGGAACCACGGTTGTGGGTTTTTTCTCTTACATAGCACAAAGCACACTTTGTTGGTTGTGGGTTGTGATCAGGATTCACCACCATCGCCCGAGCCCTGTGGCGAGCCCACAGAGTAGTAGATAGTAAGTAGCACTCTCTGCTCATGAGCTGCTGGATATGTACATTGTACAGGACATACAATACAACAAAGATACGTACATCGGAGACAGATATTTTGAACTTCACGTGCAAGAACAGCGAGCGCGGTGGCGCCGTAGCATTGGCGCGGACAGGGGCCCGGCCGAGGCAACGGGATTGGCGACGCAAGTGGGCGCCCGATTTGGAAAACCGCCACTTCGCCCAGGTCGCATATGCCCAGAGGCCCCGGCATCCGCCGGAATAATCAGACCTCCGCCCTGAGCCACCGACCTTTTGCGCCGGCACGGGCACGGGCACCCCCGTTGGAATGATGCCGCTTGCTATGTTGGGGCTGCGCTTGCTGCATAAACAGCATTAGTCTCTATGGATTGATGCAAGAAACTCCCTCTCCCTCGAGGCTGGCCTTGTCAAGGCCTCTGGTCCAAGGGAGACGAACACAAGAAGCCGCTTGCGACACGCCCCGGGCGGCCGCCCGACTCGGGCTGGGCCCGGGCCCGGGTACCCGTTTCGCCCGTTTCCAACCTCGTCCGTCGTCCGCGGCGAAACTGTCCGCGCGCCATGTGGTGCGCCCTCCATTCCGGCAAACTATGTGGCTCTTCGACCTCCGGAATGAATATAATCAAGTACACGGTGACGTTCCCCGACCCGATTCTGGCTTCTGCCGCCATTTGTCGAGGCCCGGAGAAGGGCAGTGCACTGATGGCCACACAAATCGACTCTCCCTCGTCACGTCCTTGTCACCAGTTCGAGGTGTGTTGGACTGCACACTGCCCCTGTACTGCATACAAGAGAGCAATCTGGTCGGACGGGTGTTTAAGAGCTTCGCTCCCGGCTCATCGTACAACTGCTTTCTCCGGTCCGGCTCTCACAACGCCGCCCACAAACTCCAGCCCTGGCCTCCTGAGTCCTGGCCCTGGCCGATGGCGAGGGCGGGACGGGACGGGACGGGACGGGACGGGACGGGATGTTGGCGGCCGTTACGGATGGAATCGCGCGCGTGGAGTGACATGTCCTCACCCGCGTGTAGCTTTCCGGAAATAACCCACCACCCGGTTCCACACTAGTAGTGCCTGCGTGAGCAAGCCGTCCCGGTGTGGTAAGTGCGTGCGGCCGATGGTCGTGCGGCCTGGCCCTCATCAGGCTCAGGCTCCTTTTCCACGCCGCCTACCAACAAGCGTCTGTCGTTTGCTCCGTCCCGAATTGTCCCTGCGATGCTCTGCCAACTTCGGAGCGGAAAATGCTGCTCCCGGTTTCCAGGGTCTCTGTTGCTCCGGATCCTCCAGGTATCTCTGGAAGCTTGCCAAGGATTTTGGTCGTCTGTAGCCGCTTGTGCGCCACAAGGCCACGTTCATCCTCCGGAATTAGAGCTGGAGCCTGTGTGTACCGTGTAATGTAATCACAGTCCATCACGCTCTCAGCACGCACGCCCATCGATGCTCGAGGTTTGGGAATCCGGATCTGGAAGAATAAGCCAGCCGCGTGGAATTAGGAAGTGGAACAGAAATCAGCCCGAAATGGTCATCGGACGAACCACAGCCATCACGTTATTAAGACAAACAGCGCCAGCCCAATGAGGGGCTGCGGGATGGGCTATTCTCGCCTGCCGGATACTTATCTGAGAGCGGACTACCATTAGCGCTGCCGACAGCTCCCAGCCCGCCCCTGTGGTTTTTCGTTGGTTGGTGTAATAGCAAGGATGAATGAATGTGTGCAGGGAGCATTGGCCAATAAGATTCCGCTCCAATAGAACGTGCACTTTCCCCACTTGTCTAAAATCGTCCACTGTCCGATCGACTCGGACACACGCGGACACGGAAGGGATCATCTAGACTGTCGAAATACACGCAGCTTTTTCTACAGATTTGGAGGCCAGGACTGTTCTTGCTCAACACTTAAGTATTTTGCTGCAGGACATGGATATCGACCTCACCAGCTGCACGAACAATGTCAGGACAGCAAAGCATGGGTTGACGTTTGTTACCAGCACTGTCCGCATGTAGGATATACATACTACGACTGTACGTCGTAATCGTGTACATCAAGATCTTGACAAGACCACAACCATACAACCCATAATCGGCATTAGTGGATCACAACACAGACCTACAACACAAATGTCAAACGCGGGTCCCAATTTGCGATGAGGCATCCCGATTCCCACTCCTCATAGCCCACGACCATGAAGTCTAATAAGAGACAGATCTTTTTGGTGTGGTAGCCTAGAAAAGGTGGAGGAAGGGAAATAAATTGGATACTGTGAGTGCGAGACTAACGTGCCGGGACAAGGAGGCGCGCGTGATTGGGCGATGTCAATATGCATCCTAGGGATTGCCTGATGGCTTCCAATTCGGGGGGAGCAGCTGTCAAGCTTGCTTGCTTCATGCATCAGGGAGCGGGAACATCCGAGGTGCGGCGACCCGGGCCGACGTCGGTCGACCGTCCAGTGTTCGGCATCTCCCGCAGTCTTGTCTCTCAGCCAGAGCGTGTCGTGCACTGCTGCGACCGAGTTGGACCGTTTCGACCGGAGGGACCGGCTCCACCGGCGCACCGGTCTCCTCAAGTTGCCAGAGACAAGAACAGCCCAAGGCGAACACCTTGTACGAGCGGGACCAGGCCAAGGACACAAAGTCAGATGCCAGACGCTGGACATGATTCCGGGCCGATGCTAAGCATCTTGAAATGTCAACATACTTCACTCACTGTCGCATGACTCACCTCACCTCATGCACCTCGCAAATAAGCTTTTCTACAGATTTGGAGGCCAGGACTGTTCTTGCTCAACACTTAAGTATTTTGCTGCAGGACATGGATATCGACCTCACCAGCTGCACGAACAATGTCAGGACAGCAAAGCATGGGTTGACGTTTGTTACCAGCACTGTCCGCATGTAGGATATACATACTACGACTGTACGTCGTAATCGTGTACATCAAGATCTTGACAAGACCACAACCATACAACCCATAATCGGCATTAGTGGATCACAACACAGACCTACAACACAAATGTCAAACGCGGGTCCCAATTTGCGATGAGGCATCCCGATTCCCACTCCTCATAGCCCACGACCATGAAGTCTAATAAGAGACAGATCTTTTTGGTGTGGTAGCCTAGAAAAGGTGGAGGAAGGGAAATAAATTGGATACTGTGAGTGCGAGACTAACGTGCCGGGACAAGGAGGCGCGTGATTGGGCGATGTCAATATGCATCCTAGGGATTGCCTGATGGCTTCCAATTCGGGGGGAGCAGCTGTCAAGCTTGCTTGCTTCATGCATCAGGGAGCGGGAACATCCGAGGTGCGGCGACCCGGGCCGACGTCGGTCGACCGTCCAGTGTTCGGCATCTCCCGCAGTCTTGTCTCTCAGCCAGAGCGTGTCGTGCACTGCTGCGACCGAGTTGGACCGTTTCGACCGGAGGGACCGGCTCCACCGGCGCACCGGTCTCCTCCAAGTTGCCAGAGACAAGAACAGCCCAAGGCGAACACCTTGTACGAGCGGGACCAGGCCAAGGACACAAAGTCAGATGCCAGACGCTGGACATGATTCCGGGCCGATGCTAAGCATCTTGAAATGTCAACATACTTCACTCACTGTCGCATGACTCACCCTCACCTCATGCACCTCGCAAATAAGCTTTTTCTATGTCATGTGTTGCTATTTTCTATGCAACTCTAAATTTCGCCTCTGAATCTGGTCACACTTTGAATCAGATTCACACTTTGAATTGGTATCTTTGGATGGACATATATTAGGACATATATTATTATTCTATTCAAACAAAGGCATAGTAGTTAAAGTTGTTATGTATTCTACATAAGGGGAACATGAGACTTTATTATGAAAAAGAGACGGGAAACCCATCAACCCACGAGAAGAGGAACAACCCTTATGAGGGCACCAGACCATGGGGGACTAACCTCTGTTGTCGCCAGTCTTGTATCTGCCTATTGCACCAAGGATATCAAAATCGGGGATGCGAAAGGGCCTACCCACCACCGGTGCCGAAGAAACCACCTGCCCTGCACTCGCCATTGTCCTATACACCGCATTGGCCCATGCCCGTTGTAGGGCGATGGACACCGGTTGTCTGTAGAAAGCCACGATACATGAAAGAAGGAGGCCAACCCTGTTCCTGCAGCCATGGTACTCCCTAGCATAGGTCTCAAGGAACCTAGTCTAGGTTCCTTAAGGAAGGCCCTTCCTAAGAAAGGGCCTTGCCCATGGCCCCATGGATCTCGATGGCGAGGGGGATGAAGGCATGCCCCTGCTGCATGGGAGAGTACTTACGAACCTTTGCCGTAGCACATCCCTCCGCTACCCATCCCGGAGGGTTGAGGATCACATCCTCACTGACGGAATCCCGAGTAGGGTCAGTGACAACCACATCTGCAACCGAAACCTGGACCCCCTGGGCCAAAAAAACGTCCGCCCGGAGGGTAACCCAGTTAGGCAGAGCATAAGGGCGCTCCCTGTAAGGAAAGAAGCCTCCTGTGGGCTACGGACTTCCCTTGGGGGTTAGGAAATAAGTGGGGTTTTGTTTTTTCGTAGGTCCGAAGAATAAAATAAGGCGGAAAAGGAGGAATAAGCGCGGACGGTGCTCCGGAGTATACTCCGGACTCCGGAGTGGGTAACGGACCCCGGTACCACTACGACGAGCTACTTGACCGTGCATCGGATAAGTCCGACCCCACCCGGTCAAAACAGGATAAGTACGCCAGAAAGTAATTTAGAAGTTGAGTCGTGAAGATGACCCGAGCGGCGCCACGTGGGCAGCCACAGTGGAGGTCGGGCATGCGGCGAGCGAGGTAGCCTTGCAGGCCGTTATAGCGGTATTCACGCCCGGACCGCGGCGCGGCAGAAGGCCGCAGCAGGCGCGCAGAAGGCGTAGGCACGCTGGCGGCGCGCAGCAGTAAGCCGCGCGCACCGGCGCTACGACAGAGGGGCACCTCACTTTCCACCCGGCCGACGAGGAGGGTCATTTCTCCATGCGACTGACACCTCACAGGCCGCCCGCCCGGCGCTATCTCTCCGAACGCCAGCATCTGCTCACGTTGGAGCACGCAGTCAAGAGGGCGATCGCGTACCCGTCTCCACACAAAGAAAGGAGAGGAAGGCGATGGGACCCAAGAAGGTCATGGAGGTATGGGAGCCATGGAACCCGGTAGAGCAACATTGTAACCCGCTATCCGGACTTTGGGCCGTGGCCGGAGGAGGCGGGAGGATTGGTCAAGAGTGGCACTAGACGTGTTCCAGTCAGTTCGACATTTGACAAGAGTCACCGGGTCCGGAGTTCGCTCGAAGATGTTGGCGCGCCAACAAGGAGGTTCGATCCAAGAACCTCCGGAGGATCCTGTGAGGTGGACCTTGAGGTCCCGAGGCGGCTTACAACCGCCCAATGAGGAGGTTGGGGCGAGTCCCGCAGCCCCTCAAGGCGAGGGAAAGATAGAGGCAAGGGCGGCGTCAAGTCTTAACGCAACGAACAACCAACGGTTGGTTGATGCCTGACCGCCGGATGAAGGGTGAGGCAGTCTGATCATTGTCCATCGAACTTGCTCACCAAGGTGGATCACCTTGGTGATAATTTATTGGTGTTCCCTGCCGCAGGGCAAGAGGGCCGACCGGGAAGGATCATCTTCGCCAGTTCACCAGAGGCCCACAAGTCGAGGAGCGAGAAGCCACCGCGACTATCCCCATACCGATCCATATGGGGACATTACGACCTCCTCAAGGAGAAGTAGAGCGGCGCCCGGAAAGGGTTGGCGGCCCTACCAGAAGGTGAAAGGCAAGGCGCCGAGGTAGAGGCCCGACCTAGGGCCAAACGGGTCCGGAGGAGGACGATCGAGGACAATGACCCATACGTCTGAACGGACCCCTCACCACCTAGGGAAGTGGAAGATATCCCCGCCTCCTCGGTGCCCCCACCGGAGCAGCAAGCAGAGACGGCCTCCCGGCCACCACCACCCACAACGTACCGAGAGCCCCGACGAACTCCGCAATCAAGAGGCGAAGACGGTGCCACCCGCCAACGCAGCACTCCTCAGGTTTGCCCCCGCCTACGGAGTGGCAAGAGGTCAAGAGGCGTGAGAAGGGCGTAAAGGACGCCAAGGAGAGGTCACCGGGCAAAGAACCCCACTGAGCCCCTGCTGCCGACCGGGAGAGGCAAGGCCGCCTCGACCCCCTCACCCTCCGAGCCCTGTGACTAAGAGGGCGAATAAGGAATTGGCGGCCAAGAGGGCCAAGGAGGGTGAAGCCCTGACCCCATCAGACCTAAGGGACCCGATTAGGTCCGAGAACCCAGCCCCGACTCGCCCGATCATGTATGGAGGTCCTTGGCGGACCGTGAGATGCCCGCCTCCCACAACGGACTTTGGGGTCTCACTCTACTGTGGAAGAGACACGGCGGTCCTGCTACACATGGACTCAGAGGCCTGGGGTCTCATGATCCGAGAAGACCTGTGAAGTGGAAGCCACAAGGAGGCGATGGTGCCTCCTGTGAGCAATTGGAGGCGCCCAGAGGCGAGGAGGAAGGCGAAGCTCGCCGCATCAAGAAGGGAAACGCCGGAGGCCGAAGAGAAGTCCGTCCATTCGACAGACCGACTAAATTCTTCACCGGTGAGCACAAGCAGTGAGGCCCAAGCGCGGGTCAAGACCTCGCAGCGGAGAGGGGTAGCGCAGAGGCGAGGAGGCCCGAGAAGGCAGAAGGCTCGCGACTGGCCGAGGCGGCTACCGACCAAAGACTAAGCCGGGCGGGCCCGTGAAGGCGGCGAGGAGGCGGCCGCTAAGATCGACCGCGATCACTATCGGCGTGATCGAAACCGGTGGAGGGAGACGGCAGGATAGCGGCTAACTCAAGACGGAGGAGGAGGAGGCGAGGAAGGCGGTGCCACCCATGCCGAGGAGAAGGAAGCCCGCGACAAGGAGATGGAGGATCTCCACGCGAGGTGGAGCAACAAAGGGCGGAGATGGAAGACCGAAGAGACTCGAGCCGCAGCCCAAGTTACCATTGAGCTGAATGATCATAGGCGGATCACGATCACGAACGAGATAGAGCGGCTCCACTGCTTTTGAGGAGGTAAGGCGATGGAACATGGTAGAGCGCAACATTGTAACCCGCGCTATCCGGACTTTGGGCCGTGGAAGAGGCAGTCCACAGCTTCAGTCATGGACGTATGCTCTGAGGTCTGCGGCGGAAGACCCGAAGTGGAAGCCACAAGGAGGCGCATGGTGCTCTCCTCGAGGCAATTGGAGGCGGCCGGAGGCGAGGAGGAAGGCGAAGCTCGCCGCATCAAGAAGGGAAACGCCGGAGGCCGAAGAAGTCTGGTCCATTCGGCGGGCCGGACTAAATTCATTTCAGTGGCGGTGAAGCGAGCCTGAGGAGGCCGGTGAGACCTCTGCAGACGGAGGAGGCGAGGAGGCCCGGCGCAGCAGAAGGCTCGCGACTGGCCGAGGCGGCCGGTGGACCGGCCTGGTGGCGAAGCCAGTGAAAGCGGCGAGGAGGCTCTAAGGCGCGATCACTATCGGCGTGATCAGCCGGTGGAGGAGGCGGAGGATTGGTCAAGAGTGGCACTTAGACGTGTTCCAGTCAGTTCGACATTTGACTGTCACCGTCCGGAGTTCGGGAAGATGCAAGGCACCAACAAGGAGGTTCGATCCAAGAACCTCGGAGGATCCTGTGAGGTGGACCTTGAGGTCCCGAGGCGGCTTACAACCGCCCAATGAGGAGGTTGGGGCGAGTCCAGCCCCTCAAGGCGAGAGGAAAGATAGAGGCGCGGCGGGCGGCGATGTCGCGAACGCAACGAACCACCAACGGTTGGTTGATCAATTACCGGATGTAGGGTGAGGCAGCGCCATCATTGTCCATCGAACTTGCTCACCAAGGTGGATCACCTTGGTGATAATTTATTGGTGTTCCCGCACCGCAATGGGGCAAGAGGGTCGACCGGGAAGGATCATCTTCGCCAGTTCCAGAGGCCCACAAGTCGAGGAGCGAGAAGCCACCCGGACTATCCCCATACCCGATCCATGTATGGGGACATTACGACCTCCTCAAGGATGGGGAGGTAGAGCGGCGCCCGGAAAGGGTTGGCGGCCCTACTAGAGCTGCAAAGGCGCCGAGGTAGAGGCCCGACCTAGGGCCAAACGGTCCGGAGGAGGACGAGGGACCTGACTCCACACCCGAACGGACCCCTCACCACCTAGGGAAGTGTGGAAGATATCCCCGCTTCCTCCTCTGTGCCCCCACGAGCAAGGCAGCAGGAGACCCGACACAAATGTACCCACCACCCACAACGGAAAGAGGAGCCCCGACGAACTCGCCGGCAATCAAGAGGCGGAAGGCGGTGCCACCGCCAACGCAGCACTGACGGCTCAGGTTCTCGCCCCCACGGAGTGGCAAGAGGTCAAGAGGCGTGAGAAGGCGAAAGGGACGCCAAGGAGCAGGTCACCGCAAGAACCCCACTGAGCCCCTGCTGCCGACCGGGAGAGGGGGCCGCCTGACCCCTCACCCTCCGAGCCCTGTGACTAAGAGGGCGAATAAGGAATTGGCGGCCAAGAGGGCCAAGGAGGGTGAAGCCCCTGACTCAATCAGACCTAAGGGACCCGATTAGGTCCGAGAACCTCCCCGACTCCCCGATCAAGGGTGGGAGGTCCTTGGCGGACCGTGAGATGCCCGCCCACAACGGACTTTGGGGGCCTCACCAATGGCGGCCGTGGAAGAGACACGGTCCTGCTACCATGGATTTGTGATGCTCGGGGTCTCATGACAGCCCGAGAAGACCTGTGAAGTGGAAGCCAAGGAGGCGATGGTGCCCTCCGTGAGCAATTGGAGGCGCCCAGAGGCGAGGAGGAAGGCGGAAGCCTCATCGATCAAGAAGGGAAACGCCGGAGGCCGAAGGGAAGTCCGTCCATTCGACAGACGACTAAATTCCTTCACCGGGTGAGCAAAGGTGCAGTGAGGCCCACAAGTCGAGGAGCGAGAAGCCACCTACTATCCCCATACCCGATCCATATATGGGGACATTACGACCTCCTCAAGGATGGGGAAGTAGGCGGGCGCTCGGAAAGGGTTGGCGGCCCTACTAAGAGAGAGGCAAGGCGCCGAGGTAGAGGCCCGACCCCTAGGGCCAAACGGTCCGGAGGAGGACGAGGGAGGACGACTATACGTCCGAACGGACCCCTCACCACCTAGGGAAGTGTGGAAGATATCCCCGCTTCCTCCTCTGTGCCCCCACCCTGAGCACAAGGCAAGCAGAGACGGCCCGGCCACCCACCACCCACAACGGCAAGAGGAGCCCCGACGAACTCCGGCACCAAGAGGCTAAGACTATACACTGGCCAACGCAAAGACCCTGACGGCTCGTGTCTGCCCGCACGGAGTGGCAAGAGGTCAAGAGGCGTGAGAAGGGCAGAAAGGGACGCCAAGGAGAGGTCACCGCAGCAACCCCACCCGGAGCCCTGGCCGACCGGGAGAGGCAAGGGGTCACCCTCACCCTCCGAGCCCTGTGACTAAGAGGCGAATAAGGAATTGCCAAGAGGGCCAAGGAGGTGAGGCCTGACCTGCAATCAGACCTAAGGGACCTAATTAGGTCCGAGAACCCCCCGACTGCCCGACTCAGTATGGAGGTCCTTGGCGGACCGTGAGATGCCCGCCCACACTACGGACTTTTGGGGGCCTCACCAATGGCACCGTGGAAGAGACACGGTCTGCCACCACACTCATGGATATGCCTCGGGGTCTCTGGGACCCGAGAAGACCTGTGAAGTGGAAGCCACAAGGAGGCGCATGGTGCTCCTCGAGAGCAATTGGAGGCGCCCAGAGGCGAGGAGGAAGGCGGAAGCTCGCCGCATCAAGAAGGGAAACGCCGGAGGCCGAAGAGAAGTCCGGGTCCATTCGACAGACCGACTAAATTCCTTCACCGGGTCACCAAGTGCACAGAGGCCCAAGCGCGGGTCAAGACCTCTGCAGACGGAGGAGGCGATGGAACAAGGAGGCGAGGAGGCCCGAGCGCAAGGCAGAAGGCTCGCGACTGGCCGAGGCGGCCCTACCGACCAAGACCAAGTCAAGGCCCAGTGAAGGCGGCGAGGAGGCGAAGTGCTAAGATCGACCGCGATCACTATCGGCGTGATCGAACCGGTGGAGGGAGACAGGGATAGCCGCTAACTCAAGACGGAGGAGGCGGCGGAGCGCCATGCCGAGGAGAAGGAAGCCCGCGACAAGGAGATGGAGGATCTCCACTCCGCGGCGCGAGGTGGAGCAACGGCGGGAGATGGAAGACCGCAAGGAGACTCGAGCTCATCTCCAAGTTACCATTGAGCGGAATGGTAATCAGGCGTGATCACGGATCACGAACGAGATAGAGCGGCCCGCCTGCTGGCGGAGGAGGTAAGGCGATGGAACAAGGAGCGTGACGTCGCCGAAATGGAGAAGGACTCGGAAGCACGCACGGGCAGAGTTGCCCGACCGTCTGGAGAGGGAGATGGCGAGCTAAAGGTGGGATGAACGGGAGCGAGAGCACCGGACGCAAAAGAAGCCGGGTCCAGCTTAAGGAAGGCGGAAGGAGCGTATGGTGGCAAAGCAGAGCGAAACGACGGAGAGCAAAGTGAGCAACAAGCGGGTTGCAGGTGACCGAGGCGCCCTTGTGGCCTCGAGATTCGCCCGGCCCACCGACAACCCGGCAGGGGAGATGGTCCAAAGAAGTGGACAAGACGCCTCCCGAGCACCAATGGCGAAAGGAGTATCGGTGCTCCGCACATGTGGAAGAGGCAATCCAAAGAAATTGACTCGGATTTTGCCTACTACCACGCCGAGCTCCTTAAGGCATTGAAGCCTCTACAAATGAGGACCCCGGAAGGCTCAAGGGATGAAGGACATGGGGACAAGACGGGACCCTAGTGGCCCCTGCTTGGAGACGACGGGGAGAAGAGCCTGGAGGAGTGGACGCGGCCAATACAACGGACCTCGGTAAGTCCACCGCAACCCCGCCCGGGAGGATAGAGGTGGGGGCCCCAAAGGGGCGCTGAAGGAGAACCAACCCACCCAAGACAAGGGCCTGGTGGGTAGGGATGAGGGCAAAAGAAGAGGTCCGAGACAAGGGTCCGAGCTTGGGGACCGGACTCGAATAAGCGGACCGAGGTCCGAGATGAGACCGACCCAGACGACTGGAAACAAGGCGACTCAAGTTCGACCGGAGTAGACCGACCCGAGGTCCGGACTCAGAAGCAAGGAGGAGTCCCTCCGACTTACTACGGGGAGCAGCCGACATTGGCCCCATCGGAGGGGACCCACTCGGGGCTGGGGAAAAGACGCCGGTAGCAGGCCGACCGCCTCAAGTTATCTTCTCTTGGTGTTGATGCCGCTTTCTTGCGCACCTCGTGTGTCTTCATGCTAACGTGAGTCCCGAGTCATCGAAAGGTGCACGATGCACCGAAGAGATCAAGGTCCCGGTGACGGACCTAACGGTGGTGTGGTGTGTGAGGAGCGACGGGGACCCGTGTTCGCCCAGAGCGGCCAGACGGGCTGGACCGGAACGTGAGCCGGAGGAACTCGGAGGCGTGCAGAGCCTGGACGAGAGGCCCGAGCAACGGAGGAGGTCCGGATCAGTGCCACTTCATGCTTCTTTTCCAAGGTTGATGAGCGAGGAGAGTGATGAGAGGAACGGACTAAAGGAACGAGTGACGACGGAACGAAGCACGGACGCAAACGGGTCCTTAAACGCTTGGCCACACACGAACTGTTCGCCGGTGAAGCGTTATGAGTAGTTAGACGCAAAGCAGCGATTGCGTGTGTTAAAGTTGAGCCGCAAAAGTAAGGTGAGAATCGGTTGAAACGCCGGCAAGCGGGCTTATCGTTCTCTCGAACGGACTCCTTACTACGACACGAGATTGTATGCTACCCGCGGCTACCGAAAGTCGCGCCACACCTCCTCCTTGGCCAACAAAACATGAACAAAGATCATGTGTAGCAATGCGCTGCCCGCCCACTCAGACAACAGCAAGGTGGTACGTTGAGTCGCTGAGGAAGGAATGCAAGTCCGAGGAGAGCAGCCAAAGGTCTGGACCAAGCCAGTGAAACCTCATCACGATAGAAAAGAGGTGGTGCAAGCCTCGGATGCAAGGTCACGAAGCAAGAACCCGCTCCTTACGAGCAAAAGGCGACAGCACGAGCCGCCTGAGGATGGACGAGTCCAAGAAGGACCATCTCACGTGCGTCTGAGTATTGCTTCTCGTGAGGGACTCTCAAGGCCGTGGAATTGGCTTGGGTGAGTGAAGCAAAGAAGGTACGCCGCCTAGCATCTATGGGTAGGGAACCTCTAGCCAAACGGAGGGCCACCGCAGAAGGAAAACCGCCTTCCTCCACTCCGCGATGAAGGACTCCACAATGCGAGAATCCTATTAATCTAAGCAAGAGACCAGATGGAATATGGTAATATCTGAAGGGGCTGAATATAAAAGCCGCTTCGGAAACCTCGGACGGCACGAACGCGCAGAGTTGCCCGACCGTCTGAGAGGGAGATGGCGGAGCTAGATGAACGGGAGCGAGAGCACCGGACGCAAAAGAAGAAGCCGGGTCCAGCTTAAGGAAGGCGGGGGAAGCGCATGGCGTAATGCGGAGAAAAGAGCGGAGCGTGAGCAACAACAGGCGAGGTGACCGAGGCGCCCTTATCTGGCGAGATTCGCCCGGCTCCAGGTCGAACTGGCGGGGAGATGGTCCAAGAAGCCGGACAAGACGCCTCGAGCACCAATGGCGAAAGGAGTATCGGTGCTCCGCACATGGAAGAGGCAATCCAAAGAAATTGACTCGGATTTTGCCTACTACCACGCTGAGCTCCTTAAGGCATTGGAAGCCTCTCAGCGCCCGCTACAAACGGACGGACCCCCGGAAGGCTCAGAAGGGGATGAAGGACATGGGGACAGCACGGGGACCCTAGTGGCCCTGTTTGGAGACGACGGCAGCGGGGGAGAAGAGCCTCAGGAGGAGCAGGACGCGGCCAATACAACGGACCTCAGGGTAAGTCCACCGCAACCTGCCCGGGAGGATAGAGATGGGGGCCTGAAAGGCGCTGAAGGAGAACCAACCCACCCAAGACAAGGGGCTGGGTGGGAGGAGGAGGGCCCAAGAAGAGGTCCATATAAGGGTCGGAGCTTGGGGACCGACTCAGAATAAGTTCGGACCTCGAGGTCCGAACCCCGAGATGAGACCGACCGCATCGACTCAAAGCAGCGACTCCCGTTCAGACTTCGAGACCGGACCTCGAGGTCCGGACTGGAAGCAGGAGGAGGTCCCCTCCGACTTACTGGGGGAGCGATCGGTGGCCCCTCACAGGAGGGACCCACCGGGGTGAAGACGCCAGTGAACCGGCATGCCGACCGCCATTATCTTCTCTTGGTGTTGATGCGCTTTGCAGCACCTCGTGTGTCTTCATGCTAACGTGAGTCCCGAGTCATCGAAAGGTGCACGACCCAAGAGATCGATCAAGGTCCCGGTGACGGACCTAACGTGTGGTGGTGTGTGAGAGCGATCGGGGACCCGTGTTCGCCTGCAGCAGCGCCCAGATCGAGCCGGACGAACGTGAGCCGGAGGAACTCCGGAGGGTGTGCAGAGCCTTGACGAGAGGCCCGTTGAGCAACGGAGGAGGTCCGATGTAGCCACTTGCGTTCTTTTCCAAGGTTGATGAGCCGAGGAGAGTGATGAGAGGAACGGACTAAAGGAACGAGTGACGCGGAACGGCACGGACGCAAACGGGTCCTTAAACGCTTGGCCACACCGGGCTCGTGAACGCGTTATGAGTAGTTAGACGCAAACGACGGCGTTAAAGTTGAGCTGACGCAGTAAGGTGAGAATTGAAACGCTGCAAACGGAGCTTATCATTCTCCTGAACGGACTCCTTACTACAACGACACGGATTAGGCACGGCTCATCAAAAGTCGTGCCACACCTCCTCCTTGGCCAACAACAAAACATGACTTCGACCAAAGATCATGTGTAGCAATCGTTGCCATACGGAGACCAGCAAGGTGGTACCGAGTCGTTGAGGAGCGCCCCATACCGCAATGAGAGAGCAGCCAAAGGTTTGGACCAAGCCAGTGAAACCTCATCACGATAGAAAAGAGGTGGTGCAATTCGAAAAGCTGGATGCAAGGTCACAGAAGCAAGAACCCCGCCTCCCTTACGAGCAAGGCGGAGGCAGCACGAGCCGCCAGGGATGGACGAGTCCCAAGAAGGACCATCTACGCGTGCCGATATTGCTTCTCCAGGAGGGACTCTCGAAGGCCGTGGAATTCGGCTTGGGTGAGTGAAGCAAAAGAAGGTAATGCTGCCCTAGCATCTATGGGTAGGGAACCTCTAGCCAAACGGAGGGCCACCTGCAAGGGAAAACCGCCTTCCTCCACTCCGCGAAGGACTACAATGCGAGAATCCTATTAACGAAGCAAGAGACCCACTGGGTCCCGGCGGACCTAACGGTGGTGTGGTGGTGTGTGAGAGCGATCGGGGACCCGTGTTCGCCCAGAGCGCCGCCTCAGCCGGGCCGGAGCAGTGAGCGGAGGAACTCGGGGCGGCAGAGTCTGACGAGAGGCCCGGTGAGCAGGAGGAGGTCCTGACCGTAGCCTTCATGCTCTTTCCAAGGTTGATGAGCGAGGAGAGTGATGAGAGGAACGGACTAAAGGAACGAGTGACGACGGAACGATGGCGGACGCAAACGGGTCCTTAAACGCTTGGCCACACCGCTGTTCGTGAACGCGTTATGAGTAGTTAGACGCAAAGCAGCGATTGCGTGTGTTAAAGTTGAGCTGACGCAGTAAGGTGAGAATCGGTTGAAACGCTGCAAACGGAGCTTATCATTCTCTGGAACCGGACTCCTTACTACAACGACGGGATTATGCGCGCCTACCGGCACACACAAAGTCGTGCCACACCTCCCTCCTTGGCCAACAAAAACATGACTTCGCGAACAGCATCATGTGTAGCAATGCGTTGCCCGCCCACGGGACAGCGAGCAAGGTGGTACCCGAGTCGTTGAGGAGCGCCCCATAGCTGCAAGTCTGGAGAGAGCAGGCCAAAGGCTGGACCAAGCCCAGGTGAAACCTCATCACGATAGAAAAAGAGGCTGGTGCAATTCGAAAAGCCTGGATGCAAGGCCGCGCAAGCCAAGAACCTGCTCCCTTACCTGAGCAAGAGCGGAGACAGGCACGAGCCGCCCTGGGGATGGACGAGTCCCGAAGAAGGACCATCTACGCGTGCCGATATTGCTTCTCCAGGAGGGACTCTTGAAGGCCGTGGAATTCGGCTTGGGTGAGTGAAGCAAAAGAAGGTAATGCTGCCCTAGCATCTATGGGTAGGGAACCTCTAGCCAAACGGAGGGCCACCTGCAAGGGAAAACCGCCTTCCTCCACTCCCGCGATGAAGGACTCCACAATGCGAGAATCCCTATTAACGAAGCAAGAGACCAGGATGGAATATGGTAATATCTGAAGGGGCTGAATATAAAAGCCGCTTCCAGAAACCTCGGACCACTTTTCTATGTCCTCCACGGTCACAATAGTGCCTTTTTTCATTCTTCAGGTTTTTGGCCGCTGGTTGCTGAATGGCACACAATATGGTTTTGTCCAATTTCATCGTATATAATATGCTGGATACGGTCATGAGGAAGCCTGCGGCGGTGCATGCAACGAATCTATGCAAACTATGAACACGGCAATGGCACAGATAAAATGGACAAAAGTATTCAAATCCCAAACACAAAATATGTATGTAGTCAAACGACGCCGGCATGCTGGTGCTTTTGCACTATAACGAATACCTCAAATCCATGGCTTGAATAAATCAACTTTGACCTAATCGCCCAATTAATCCATGCACGTTTGGGACTCGGTGGCACGCGAACCACGCTATCGAAGACTACTTCCGTACTCTTAAGTCTTGCCTCCTCCTCATCTTCGAAGTTGTCATTCTCCCTCATGGCATTCTCTGCATCCAAAAGGCCACCATCATTTCCTTTTCCGTTGTACTCAGGCTACCATAAGGTGGGCAAGGTTTGTTGGCCATCGTTCAGAATATCTCCCGTAATCTCTTTCATCCTGTTCAACCCCAAAGGAACCATCTGAGCCTGGGAGACATCCTTCTCAGACAAGCTCAATTCCTTAGCCCATGTAAAAATGGTAGAACTTTTCAACGTTGCAAAACGGGTCCTCCTCCACAATTGGACCAATTCTCATATAAGAAACATGCACAAGAATTGTAACTTGATCATTGTGCCAATGCATGCTTTGGATCTCATTCTGCACTTGGAAGGTGTAGTTTTGGGAGAAAACAATCACTGAGACGATGACATCCTCTGGAAACCATTCTAAACATTTGCGGAACTCCAAAGCTTGCCATCTCTGAACAAAATCATGGGTGATGAAGTGTTTCAACTTGCCTTTAAGGAACCCTACCATTTCAGACGAGTGAGTTTCCCTGTATACAAGCTTGATTTGGGACTTGGAAGTGTCATCTTCATTCTGCCCGACGTTTAGGTATTGAAAACAATGCCACTTCAGTGTAGCAGATGGCAACAAGTCTACCATGACCTCTTGAGGACAGAACCCTACACTATAACAATGAAGCCCGATTTATTACATGGCTGGAATGACGTTGCCCATTGGCGTAATGTCCGTGTAATACTTGACATGCCACGTCACGATATCTTCGTGGTACGAACCAGGCGATCATTTATTACGTCAAAACCGCTATGCGGGTTTCTTCAAGTGAAGGCAAACACCGGGATGACCTGCACGGCGACACGATGGCGGTAAATGTCTGGCGTCCATGCCGTGCCTGCTGTCGTCACGTCATCAGGCTGGATGTCGAAAATGTCATCCAGCTGCTCCTGGCATTCACACGTTCCGGCCAATCCAAGACGATATGCCTGAATATTTTGTGGACGATGTGCACTGACCGCCATGTGTGGGAGTCCGGTCTACGGGCCCGGCCGAAAATGTACCATCTACGCTCGGTTTTAGACGGCCATGCTCTCGACATAGATCACATCGGCCCCAAAACAGCAAAGCAAGCGGCGGGAGGGCCTTGCAACCACTGCGGCCACCGCTGACTGACACACAAGACGGGGTGGAGCCCATGTTCTGGCGAGGTGGATGAAAACTGAGCCCACGATCTTTCAAATGCAAAACAAAGGGCGATTCCACACCCGAAACACCGGCCACATATCAACACATTCCAATGCCCTACTTTACTCACAACCCGCTTAGACCCTGTGCACGGAGCGAAACCAGTCGCTCTTTTAGAAGCCATCTACCCCATCAGAAAGTCCGAAGCGGAGTTCCCACGACGAACTTCGACCTCCAAGGGCGAGTCCGGTGTTCACAGTGCGAAGAAAAAGGCATACACTTCCCGGACACCAAAACATAGCCGATTCCACGAGTGTAAGCTCGCACAATTAAATCGCACCCCTCAAGGACATGATATAGAGATGTCGTTGACGGAAATCGATTATGCGCCACAAAGGGTTCATATACATTGTAGATGAAAGGCACCTTCGATGATGCCCAGCCCGATTGCGATCAAGCGGCGTCTTCAAAATTGCCATCTTCCCTTCCCTTGCAAGCTCCGGCCAGAGCCACGCAAAGCCTTCGAGGCGAGACATAACGAGTCGCTCTTTACGCCACATAGGGCCTTGCGACACAGGCATGTCCATGCCCTCGTCCGTCCACTTCACCCCACCTAGCTCGGACTCTATTGCATCCCGCAGTTGATGGTTCTCCAAGCAGTGGGGTGGGACTTTCAGCTCCTCCCAAAAATTGCTGCATTTTCAAACACCGGGATATCAAATCGGCCACAACAGCGTGAATTGAAGAGCATGCGGCGGTCGACGTACCAATCTCGGCACGGTGCTGATTGTGACAAGGCCTTCCCTGCGCATCACCTCTATCACATCGCTCATTTCACCCGGCTCTTTCGCGCTCCACCCAATCATCACCCAACCTAGGATGGCGGCCAACAAACCACGGTCATGAGGTCCCACTTCTCCTTCCCAGGCGCCCATGGTCAGCATCAACATTGCATAATCGCTGTCTGAGTACTTTGGAGTGCGGACAATATTCTGTGCCTCCAACAGTGATCCGCCCCTTCCTCATGGTGGTGAAGCAGGCTCTCGTCCTCCCGCTTGTATGCGTGTGCACATGTATACTCCCACATGTGAAGGCGGAGGCTTGATTCCACTCAAAGCATGGCTTGTTGGTAGCAGCGCACAATGCTGCGACGTTTGCCATCTCATATGCAGCGTAATCGAGAAGGGCTCGGCGGCTCGATGGCCTTCATCGGATGAGCCGCGGAGTTACCTGAGCCCTTTGGGCGGGCCGATGCGATTACCATCGACTTTCCTCGGACATTATGCTTCCTCTTCAACAACTCGCGACAACGGCATGCGGTGTTGACCGACCTTGTAAGAAGGTGCGAGACAAGACCAATCCAAACAACTAACTCACCACGTCCGGTAACTTGTCACCTTAAGCCAAAAAGTGCAACCGTCAGCCTGCCCTCACCGCCGGGACCATTGAGATGGTTCGGTGCATACTAAAGCGCATAGCCATAACTTGGGCGTGAAGATGCTAGTCTCCGCCAAACCCAATGTGCAGTGTCCAGTGGTCTTGGTATTAAGTCCCGACACCGATTCGCTCCCACATTCCCTCGATCTTGTCCCGTATTCGCCACCCTTGCAGACATCTTAGGTCCCGGGTTCCTTACCGTGAGATCCTAGGACCAATCTCCCATGGCAGCGACTTGGCGAAATGGGCCCTGTGGACTACGGACTTCCTTGGGGTTAGAAAATAGGTAGGGTTTTGTTTTTGTAGGAGTAAAGGATAAAATGAGGCGAAGGGGAAATAAGCATGGATAGCACTCGGACTCGGGTATACTCGGACTCGGAGTGAGAGCGTACCGGACCTACTATGGTAGGCGCCACAAGTCGGACCCACTCGGACCAGGCGGGATAAATCGCCGAAAGTAACTCGGAGTTGGCGTAGGAGCGGACGGCGCGCCACGTGGGCGAACAGTGGAGAGCAGGCATCGGTGGCGGACCGTAACCTTGCGAGGCCGTTATAGCGGTATTCACGCCCGCTGCGCGGCGGCGTAAACAGTGCAGGCGTAAGGCGAGTAAGCGGGCGTAAGGTCGAGAATAAGCCATGCGGACCTCTGGCGATTCAGACGAGGGCCCCTCAGCCCGGTTACTCGAGGCGGCGAAGGAAGGTCATTTCGTTGCGTGACCTCGAGACAATTCTCGCGATCTCTTGCGCTCCATGATCCGGCTCTCTGGCGGTATCTCGTTGGACACTCGGCGTCTTGGCAGCTCACCGTTGAGGTCGGGCGTGACAGCGGCGGGCGCAGCGTGCCGGTCTCGACAAGCGGCTCGGCAACCAAGGAGGAGAAGGCGATGGCACCCAAAAGCCTGCGGAAGTTTGGGAGCCATGGAACCTTGTGGGCGCAACATTGTGACTCGGCGCTATCCGGACTTTGGGCCACAGCTCCGAGGCGGAGAATTGGTGCGGGAGTGGCATTTGGATGTGTTCGGATAGTGCGGACATTCGATAGTGTCACTCTGGTCAGGAGTTCGCCGGAAAATCTTGGCGGTCAATAAGGAGGTGCGGTCAAGAACCTCGGGAGGACCAAGGCGATGGACCTTGGAGGTCTGAGGCCTAACCGCCCAAAGGAGGAAGAGGGAGTGGTGCGGGCCCCTCAAGGCGAAGAAGATAGGGCCCGACACGGCGATCTTTGAGGCACAGGGCCGGACCACCTGTGGTTGGGCGATATCGACTGTTGGACGGTCGAGTAAGGCGGTAGCCGGATCATTATCACTGGAACCTACTCACCAAGGTGGATCACCTTGGTGATAATCTGATAGTATTCTGCATGCTTGTTGCGGGGAAGAAGGCGGAGGAAGGATTATTTTCGCCGGTTTAGCGGAGGCTCAAGCTCGGGGCCAGAAGCCTTCGCCATTTGTCCCCATGCACGATCCATGTATGGGGGCATTTGAGCTCCTCAGGAAGGAGAGCTTGGCGCTCGGAAAGGGGGAGGCCTGCCGTGGAGGCGGCGGGAGGAGGCCGATCGTCAGCCAAGCGGACCGGGAGGAGGCGGCGGGAGGATTCCGGACTCCATACGTGCAGAGCGGACCCCTCACCACCCGAGTATGGGAAGAAATTCCTTCCCTCCTCGTGCCCCAACCGGGCGGCCGATCCGGCGAGGCGGCCCAGGCCCGCCACGGCCACAACTCCCGGTGAGGCCGGGAGGAGGCGAAGGCGCAAGACCACGGCTGGCAGCGGCACCTCGGTCGGTGCAGTACCCTACCCTTGCGGGTGAAGCGGAGGAAGCGATGGGAGGCGAGAAAGGGGCCGGGAGGCGGAGGACAGCGGCGGAGCAGTCATCGCCCGGCGGAAGGGGCAAAAGGCTTGCTCCGGACTCCCTCACCTCCTCCGAGCCGGGAGAAAAGGCGGAGAAGGGCTCGCGGCCAAAAGGGCCAAGGGAGCTCGGGAGCTCGGCCTCGGGACCTAAGGGTCTGATTAGGTCGAGAACCAGTCGGACTTACTCGGACGGTATGGAGGTCCTTGGCGGACCGTGAGATGCAGCTCCGCTACGGACTTTGTGGGAGCCTCACCGGCCGTGGAAGAAACACGCGGGTCCAGCTACCGTCATGGACGGTATGCTGAGGTCTCGGGATGGCCGAGAAGACCCGGAGGTAGAAGCCACCGGGCGCATGGTACTCCTCCGAGGCGGTTGGAGGAGCCGGAGGCGAGAAGGAAGGCAGCTCTCGGCCGGATTGAGAGAAGCCGGGAGGCGAGAGGAGGTCTGGTCCATCCGCAGGCCGGACCAAATTCCCTTTTGGAGGAGCAAGTGGAGGCGGCCCAGGCCCAGCGGCGGAGGACCTCTGCAGGCGGGAGGTGGCCAAGGAGGCGGCCGGGCGCAAGCGAGCAGGCGGGACTGGAGGCGGCCGGCGACAGGAGAGGCTCGGTGAAGGTGGCCAGGAGGCGGAGGCCACAGGCCGATCGCGATCACTATCGTGATCGGGCCGGTGGAGGGAGAGCCGCCAATGCCGGCGGTGGCGGAGCAACAAGCGAGCAGGCGGAGGCGGTGAGAGAGCCGCAAATCGGGGACCTCGGTAGTACAGGGGAGGAGGCGGCGGAGATGGAGGCGGGAGGACACCTTGGGTTACAACTCCAAGGCAGCGTCGGGCACAAGGAATTCTCAATGGGAGAATCCGGGACTTGACGGAGATAGGCGCCTCGGCTCACGAAGATGGAGGCGGGAGGTGGCGGAGCAGGCGGACCCGGGCCAAGTTCGTGACAAGGAGATGGAGGATCTCGGACTCGGCTCGGAGGTGGAAGCGGCGGCGGCCGTGGAAGAAACACGGCGGGTCACAGCTACCGTCATGGACGGTATGCTGCAGGGGTCTCTGGGATGGCGAGAAGACCCGGAGGTAGAAGCCACCGGGCGCATGGTACTCCTCCGAGGCGGTTGGAGGAGCCGGAGGCGAAGGAAGGCCCGGCTCGGCGGATTGAGGAGGAGGAGGCGGAGGCGAGAGGAGTCTGGTCCATCCGCAGGCCGGACCAAATTCCTTCAGTGGAGGCGGTGAGAGGCCAAGCGGCAGGCGGAGGACCTCTGCGGGCGCGGCCGGCGAGGAGGCGGAGGCGAGGAGGCCGGGAGGCGGCGGCCCGACCGACGAGCCAAGGCTGGAGGCTCGGTGAAGGCCAGGAGGCGGAGGCCACAGGCGATCGCGATCACTATCGTGATCGGGCCGGTGGAGGGAGGCGGTGAGAGCCAGCCAATCGAAGGCCGGCGGTGGCGGAGCAAGCAGACGACGTCGGCTCTTGGAGGCAGCAGGAAATCGGGGACCTCGGGCGCGGCAGGGAGTAGAAGGAGGCGGGAGTTGGAGGGAGCAAGGACACCTTGGGTTACAACTCCAAGGCAGCGTCGGGCAACAAGGAATTCTCAATGGGAGAATCCGGGACTTGACGGAGATAGGCGCCTCGGCTCACGAAGATGGAGGCGGGGAGGTGGCGGAGCAGCCGGACCAGCCAGGCCAAGAAGTTCGCGAGGAGATGGAGGACCTCCGGACTCGGCTCCGGGAGGTGGCAGCGGCGGAGATGGAGGACCGCAAGGAGACTTTGGGCTGCGGCTCAAACTATCATTGAGAGGAATGGTAGTGCGGGACATGGTCGCGGGCAGCTCGGCTCGGCTCTGTTGGCGAGTCGATGGCGATGGAGCAGGGGAGGCGGGGCGTCGCCGAGATGGAGAAGGCTGGGCGAAGCCGCGGTTTGCGATGTTGCCCGGCCGTGGAGGCGGGAGATGGCGGAGTTAACGGCGGAATGGACAAGGAGGCGGACAAAATTCTGGTCGGTGAGGAAGTCGGAAGGGGCAGCTGCGTTATGGCGGGCAAGGCTGGCGTGAGCAGGAGGCGGAGGAGTTGGAGCAAGTGGAACCGACGGTGCGGGGAGGTGGCCAAGGAGGCGAAGGAGATAGGCGCCTCGGCTCCGGCTATCAAACTTGGCGGGGAGGTGGAGCAACAAGCGGGGCAGGCTCGGCTCCGGAGCACCTATGGCGAAGGGAGTATCGGTGCTCGGGCGCCGTGGAAGAGCAATCCGGCAAGTGGATTCGGACTTTGCCTATTACCACCGAGCTCCACAGGCGGTAGAGGCCTCTCGCCAGCTGCAAATAGGCGGACCCTGGAAGGCTCGGAGGGAAGAAGGGCAGGCACAGGGGACCCTAGGGGCCTGTTTGGAGCAACAGCGTGAAGGAGCCCAAGAGGAGGCGGGCCGGACCCCAGGTAAGTTCACCACCACCCGATCCAGGAGAAGGGGTGAGGGCTGCGGGGTGCAAGGGGGCCAAGACCAAGACAAGGTCGGGGGTAAGGAGGAGGACCTAGCGATCTGAGGTCCCACGGAAGGGGTCGGAGCTTGGGGATCGGACCCGTGTAATCACGGACCACGAGGTCCGAACCCGGCAGGCGGACCCGGCCCGGGAAATAAACGGACCCTTGGGTTGAGGCTCGGGGTCGAGACGGACCTCGAGGTCGGACTCCGGATGAGGAGCCGACTTCGCTAGAGAATGGCCGGTGGCCCAGGAGGACCACAGGAAGGCGAGGAGGATGACGTTGTAGTGGCGGTCGTCGGACCGCCGCGTGTAACTGACAGGATTCGGGAGAAAGGAGGGTCCGCCTCGCGGATCATCCGATTAGGTGCGCCGCTTGTCGAGCGGAGATTGGACCACCAATCCCAAAGGCGGAACTCGGGACCTTCAGCCACCGTGAAGGAGATAGGGGAAGGGAATAGGATGGTGGCGGCCGATTAGGGCATCTTGGTGGCCGTCGGCTCGAGAATAGGGGTGTAATAAAGGCGCCGACAGGCGTAGTATAAGAGGGCTGGGGGCTGCCCTGAATAAATCATCTTTTCCTTGGTGTTGATGCCGCGTTCTTGCAGACCTTGTGTGTCTTCTTGATAACGCGAGTCTGAGTCAGCGGCCGAGCACGGCAGCTCGGAGGATCGATCGGGGTCTGGTAGCGGACCTAACGTGTTGTGGTGTGTGCGGGGAAGGGTGGCCCGGGACCCGTGCTCGTCGAGCAGCGGCCCAGCCGAGAGGCCGGGCATGTGGCCGGAGGGACTTGGAGGCGTCTGAGCCGGACGGAGAGGCCAGTGGAGCAGCGGAGGAGGTCGGCCAACCAGCGTCTTTCTTAAGGCGATAAGTGTAGTGTGAGTGGAGAGGAGCGGACGAGAGGTGTGAGAGGCGAGCAGGAACAAAGCAGGGCCTTGACAGGTCCTTAAGCGTTTGGCCATACCGGCTGTCGGTGTTGTCATGAGTAGTTAGATGTGAACTAAGGTGTGTGTGTGTTGGGGGCGGGCGGACGCAAAGTAAGGCGATGCTTTGAAGCCAAAGCAGTCTGTCATTCCCTTGAGGAGCGAACTCCTTCCTAGCGACCACGGGATTGTCTTGGCCGGTGGCCGTCGGCAAAAGTCGCGCCACGAGGCACATTCCATGATCAGTGTCCATGTCCAGTTGCGGGCCTACAAACAAGAAATGTCGTCTTGATATCTCAATCGCCATGTCGATGGGTGGGATGACTTTTTCAAGAAACATGTAAAGGCGGGTGCGGTTGCCCGAGCAATTTGATGTCGTAGCCCTCTTTGGTCCGATCTATTTCATGGTTGCTTCGAGGATATCCCCAGTGCCGCCACGGGTGGCCTTCACTCTCCATACTACGGATGACTCGAGACACCGCCCCTTGTGCTCGGGTGACCCTCATCTTGTCGTGCCACGCTTGGTGTCTTTGGGCCCGCCGTCCCCTTTGGAGGAGGAGAATTCATTGACATACGGACCCTTTGCAAGATGTCTTTGGCGTCAAGGCTTCCATTCCATGTATAATGTTACCGCTCCCTTACCGGTCAGGAGAATCGGTATCTGCGACTCTGGGGCTCCTCACCATACTGAGAAAGGTACCACATAGCAGACGGTAGGATGAATGCCATATTCAAATTTGTCCAGAGTGCCCTACTTCCTCCTGGTAACACGTTGCCCGGTAGTCGAGGGGAGGCTCGAAAGATCCTCCAGTCAATTGGATAGGGTTGTCACCGAATCCCAGCATGTGTAAAAGGGTGTATGCTCGCATGGGGATCCCATTGCAAGTGTGGGGAACCATTTTACAGGGAAAAGAAGGCAAGGCGTAGTGCCCGGTCGGTGAAGACCTTGTTTTATTTCCGGTCAGAGCGCATCCTGCGGATGTTAGTTGTCCCAAGCTTGCAAAGAACGACATGGTTTAGTAGGCACCGTAGTGTGAATGGTGACATCAGAATTATGGCTGATACTCCGGCATGGGCCCGTTTGGACGAGGTTGATAACTTCGGTGGGGAGGACAGGAACATTCGCTTCTCCATCTCGACTGACGGATTCAATCCTAGCGGACACCGTTTAAGTGCATATTCCATATGGCCAGTTATGCTGGTTATTAATAATCTTCCGCCATGGTTGGCCATAAAGAAGGCGTCCTCGCGATAATCCCCAGTCCCACACGCCAACATGGGCGTTTATGGAGCCCTTCTTGGATGAGCTCGCAAGTTTGTGGGGCGGTGTCATCATGGATCATTCCACCACGGAAGATCAAAGAGGCGTTCCCTGCTGATTCAAGCCACTTGCGACTATCTGGTTTAGGCAACTTGTTTGGGCTGCAAGTCAAGGGTTATCGGGCATGCTTTGAATGTGGATCGAATTGGATGCAAGATGGTCGGATGCTTTGGACAAAATTTTGTATCTTGTAGCCGATGGAGCCCTACAACTGCGAGGCAGGCGGCGCCGTGCAAGTGAGGCATTCAACAATGCTTGAGCTTCGCCCTCCCGCGGGCGGTGGATGTAGCCAGTGGCGGCGAGATGGCAGCAGTGGGGCGTCGGATCTGTGACCGGGCCATGCCGGCGGTAAAATGAGACAATCAATGTTCTTCATAAAGCTGCCATACACAGTTGGTAATAATGCTTAACCCTGGCTTTACCCTAGGCCACAGTGCACAACATTGTTCTTGCTCTTGCTAGTTTCCCTAATGATCCACAGGAGCCTAATCCTTGGTTTCCCCGAGTGCGAGGCCATAGAAAGCGTGGGTGAAAGACGTAATGCACGTCGAGGTCAATAACGCCCAGGCGGTGTGGAAGGTTATCACCGGGCAATGGGATACGGCCCGCTGCCGCATCGACATGCAAGCATTAGACTCGAAGCCCTGGCTTTGGCCAGTGGAGGATGGTGAAAAATTGGCTTTGCGGCTTCATATGTTACATCCAAAGATCGGTGGGCATGAAGGCCCAAATTTGCCGGATCAAGCCAGCGGGTTTGAACAAACTTAAAGGCGTGCTTCGGTTGGAAAGTTCGGCGAAGAGCCACGGTAGCACCTTTATTGCAATATTACTTCCCGATGGTCTTGAAGGGCAACTTGAATGACCTAGAGTATAGCCTCATCGTGAGGCTGGCTTCTCTATATCGGTGGATATGTCAACACCGGATAAACATGGCAGAGATATCGGGTATGCGCACAGAGGCAATTGACATTTTGATCGGTTTGGAGCAGCACATGCCGTCCAATTTCTGGAATATAATGCAGCACCTCATTGTGTGGTTGTGAGGTAGCCACCATACATCCCTGGCAGGTGGATGTACCCGATGGAATGGTTTATGCTAGTCCTCAAGCGCCACGTTCGAAATCGCTCAAGGGGAGGCGGCATGTGCCGGGCATCTCCTCATGGAAGCAATGCACTATCTTTGGAGAGTACATGGCCAAGCACCACCTTTGCAAGGGATTTTACAAACAAGCCAACAAGCGACACAGTAATCCGATTGGAAAACCCGGAGATAAAACTTGGGCGAGATGATCACAAGGCGCATTGGTTCTTGTTACTCCATTCGGAACATTAGAATAACGAGAACGATGCAGCGGAGGGAGACCGACCCAACTTCATGGGTGGTTACAACACTTGGAAAGTGGGTCAATGACCCAGAGTATGAAGATATTGAGGCCTTGGCCCGGGGACCCCGTTTATATGGCAAGGCATATCGAGGTCTTGACACAAGGGGTTACCATTTTCGCACTGTAGAGGCCGACGGAAACAGGCGGGCAACACAGGACAGTTGGGTTCACGGGCAGTTCGCGTTGGAAAGGTGTGGAACGGAGCTGGAATATTTTGGCCGAATCAAGGACATCTTGGAGGCTGAATTCGTCGGCGACACACTAAGCGTGTTTGTATTCAAAGTGGAATGGTTTGAGTGTGATCCCAACAAGCGGCGCACTTGGAAAGTGGGTCAATGACCAGTATGAAGATATTGAGGCCTTGGCAGGGGACCCCGTTATATGGCAAGGCATATCGAGGTCTTGACACAAGGGGTTACCATTTTCGCCTTTATGGTAAGCGGAAGCGAGTGAGCAACACGAGAATGATTGGGTTCACAGGCGATTCGCGTTGGAAAGGTGTGGCAGGCGGGAATATTTTGGCGAATCAAGGACATCTTGGAGCTGAATTAATTCGGCGACACACTAAGCGTGTTTGTATTCAAAGTGGAATGGTTTGAGTGTGATCCCAACAAGCGACACAGTAATCCGATTGGAAAACCCGGAGATAAAACTTGGGCGAGATGATCACAAGGCGCATTGGTTCTTGTTACTCCATTCGGAACATTAGAATAACGAGAACGATGCAGCGGAGGGAGACCGACCCAACTTCATGGGTGGTTACAAGCGGCGCACTTGGAAAGTGGGTCAATGACCAGTATGAAGATATTGAGGCCTTGGCAGGGGACCCCGTTATATGGCAAGGCATATCGAGGTCTTGACACAAGGGGTTACCATTTTCGCCTTTATGGTAAGCGGAAGCGAGTGAGCAACACGAGAATGATTGGGTTCCGGGCGATTCGCGTTGGAAAGGTGTGGAAGGGCGGGAATATTTTGGCCGAATCAAGGACATCTTGGAGGCTGAATTCGTCGGCGACACACTAAGCGTGTTTGTATTCAAAGTGGAATGGTTTGAGTGTGATCCCAACAAGCGGCCACTGTCTTTGGAGGTGGATGACTCCGGTTTCATGGCAGTTGACACAAGGAGGCCGTTTAGGTATGGGCGGCAACACCAGTCCGGCCCGTGGGAGTTTCCGCTGCACCTGCGTCAAGTGTTGACACATCCCGATCCAGGCCGTCCCGGATGGGCGATTTGCACCCCAATTCCGTCACGGTTCGAACGGATGGAAGAATTGTTGGAGTGATGTTGGCCGTAGCTGGACTTGTAATCATAACCATAATACACTTGTGTGTGTCGTGAGCACCTGAACGTTGGCGTCACGCGTAATTCATCCAGTCTTTAGTGCAAATTGTCTCACGCTCCATGACTGCAGGTCATTGCGCTTGTCTTGGGTGATGGAGTCTTGAGCGGAGGCGTCCTCCGATGGCTGCGGGACCCAAGCGGTGAGGAGGCAGCGATGTGTGGCCAAGCAACAAGCAAATCGTGAATCGACTGCGATGGCGGCTTCTTGTCATCGACTTGGTGAAGTTTGCCTCGGCCCTATGGCCTACCAATTGGAAAAGACATGTCAATGTGTTGGGAGGAATCATATGCGGATGTGGACGACTTGAGACTAGGCAGAGACACGGATGTATGGTTTGGGCGCTTGCGATCTTTGAGTGCGCTGGACAACTTGTCATGAGTTTGCCGCATACGGGACAATGTTGTGCCCAACACACTTTCGACGATGGTGGGGGCGGCAAGCGGGAGCAATGAACCTGATGAAGCGAACCACGGACCATACAGCTATGGAACCAAGAACACGGGTAGCGTAGCAGGTTACATGTAGATCTCGTTTGTCTGCGGCCGGATGTAGAAATTGTGGTGCCTAGATTTGTGTGACGATTTCTCATCGTCCTCTTACAGCGATGTATTCCACTAGGCATGCAATGCAATCAAATTGTATTTCGGCAATCACGGGCAAAAGGCTATTGCACAGTTTGAATGCAATGGGCTATGAAGAGTTCAAATTGAGTGTGGAGCGTAAAGGAGTGAGAAGAAGTGTGGCGCGACTTTCGCTGATGGCCAGCCGGGCGCGCACAATCCCGTGTCGTTGTAGGAAGAAGTCCGTTCCCAAGGGAATGATAGGCTCCGTTTGCCGCGTTTCAGGTGATTCTTACCTCGCTTTCTCGTTGACCTCCTCGCCTAACTACCATAGCGTTCACCGTCTGAGGCCGGTATGGCCAAGCGTTTAGGGACCGTTCGCGTCCGTGTATCGTTCACATTCGTCACTCACACTTCGGTCCTTTCCTCTCTCACTCACGCTACACTCATCGGTCTTAGGAAAAAGGCGGGTTACGATCCGGACCTCCTCGTCGTTCATGGGCCTCTCCGTCCGCTCTGCCGCCCTCCGAGTTCCTCCGGCTCACGTTCGATCCGTTCGGTCTTTGGGTGCGGCTCGGGCGAGCACGGGTCACGATCACCCTTCCCTGCGCACACCACAACACGTTAGGTCCGTCACGGGACCACGATCAATCTCCCGGGTGCACCTTTCGGTGACTCGGGACTCACGTTAGCAAGAAGACACACAAAGGTGCAGAGCGGCATCAACACCAAGAAAGATGATTTATTGCGCCTTAGCCCTCTTATACTACGCGAAGGTCGGCGCCTTTATTACACCTCTATTACGGTGAGGCCATTTCGGTGTGCCTAACGCCTACTACTCCTATTCCCCTTCTCCGCGGGTGGTGGGGTGGGATAGATTCCTTCTTGGCAAGCGAGCCTGTCATTGTGGCGCACAATCGGATGATCCGCGGGGCCCTTCCTCTTCCAGTGCAGCCGAGGTGCGCCGTGGCGGCGACAGCGATCACCACCAAGTCTTCCTCGTCCTCCCTCTTCTCTCTGGCGGGCCCTGCGCGATGGGCCCTCAAGTGGATCTGCTGGGGTTGGTGTTGGTGGCTCTCCCCACTCCCGAGTTTGGACCTCGGGACCTGTCTCGACTCGGTCAGGACCTCTGGGTCAGTCTTCCCTCAGGTCGGTCTCTGGCCCGGCCTTCTTTGAGTCAGGTCCTCGGGGCCGGACTTGCCTCACAGGTCGGTCTTGGACCCAACCCTTCCACAGGGTCCGGACCTCGAGTCGGATCGTCACTGAGTCTGGATCCCTAAGTCGGACTTCCTTGAGGCGGACCTCGGGATCGGCCTTTCCTCGAGTCGGGACAAAGTCAGGACCCTCGCTCTGGGCATGCCTCCTCAGGGCTGGTCACGGGTTCATCCTGAGCCCTCCCTTGGTTCCCAGATGCCCGGTTGCACCCTTTCCTTCCTCAAGATCCTCCCTCTTCCTTCCATGCGAGGTCTTGGAGTGCTTACCTCCTGTGCGACCCCTTCCTCCTCCGGTTCCTCCGGCTCTCCCTCGCGGCTGCTGCCGTCATCAAGCGCTCCTAGGACTCCCGGTTGTCTTGTCCCGGGTCCGTCCTCTCTCGCTCCTCCTTCCATCCTTGGAGTCCACCCTCCTGCCTGGGGTGGCGCGGGACCTCGAGCCTTGAGGAGCTCTGCGTGGTAGTAGGCGGTCGGAATCGACTTCTTTGAATCGCCTCCTCTACATGAGCCGGGCACGGTACTCCCTCCTCGAGGTGCTCGTGGCGGATCGCCCGGCCTTGGCCCGTCTCGTGGCCAAGCTTACGGTATGTGAGCGGACTCCCTTGAGGCCGTCAAGGCTGCCTCAGTTACCTCTTGCAACCTTCTTTGCTCGGCGTTCTCCTCCTCCGTCGTTGTTCCGGCTCACTTGATTTGCCATGGGTGAGCTCCCTCACTTCACCGCCGGGCAAGCTGTAGCCTCTCCTCCAGTGCTTTCTTCCCTCCGTCTATTCTTTCCCGGAGGTCCGCCACTTCCTTCTCCAGGCGGGCCGGTATTCCCGTCCGACTCCTAGCTTCCTCCACATCCCGCTGCAACCTTGCGACGTCGAACTCCTTGCACCGTCGCCTATTCTCCTCCGTCTTCAAGCGGAGCTGGAGGCGTTCTACCTCTCGCTCGAAGTCTTGGATTCTCTCGTTGAGAACCCCCTGCTGCTCCGATGCATCTTGGGTTGCAACTCCAAGGTGTCCTTGTCCTCCTCCTGCGCCCTTCTACCTCCTGCAGTGCACCACAGGTCCCCAATCTCCCGGGTCTTGGCCTCCGGCCTCCTCACGG
This sequence comes from Anthoceros angustus, assembly GCA_010909165.1. Lineage (NCBI taxonomy): Eukaryota > Viridiplantae > Streptophyta > Anthocerotopsida > Anthocerotales > Anthocerotaceae > Anthoceros > Anthoceros angustus. The sequence goes on from MU008158.1 coordinate 409,672, forward strand.
CTCGTGCTTGCTCCATGACACTTGCTCGGCCTTGATTGGCGGCTCTCTCGGGCCTCCTCCACCGGTTCGATCCCGATAGTGATCGCGATCGGCCTTGGCCTCCGCCTCCTTGGCCACCTTCACAGGCCTCTCCGGCTTGGCTCTGGTCGTCGGCGCCTCCGCGGTCCGGCCGCTTGCGCCGGGCCTCTTGCTCTTCTGCGCTCGCCCTCTGCTGCGGAGGTCCTCGCCCGCGCTTGGGCCTCCTTGGCCCGGTTCCTCCGGTGAAGGAATTTAGTCCGGTCCTTGCGGATGGACCCTCCCTCTCGCCTCCGGCGTTTCCTTCCTCTGCCGAGCTTGGCCTTCCTTCTGCCTCCTCAGGCGCTCAGCCACAGGCTCCACCATCCTCCGGGTGGCCTACCTCCACAGGTCTTCTCGGCCATCCCATCCCAGGCATTCCGTCCATGGCGGTAGCAGGACCGTGTTTCTTCCACGGCCTGCAGTGAGGCTCCCACAAAGTCCGTGGGGGGGCATCTCACATCGTCGAGGACCTCCATACCGGATCGGAGCAAGTCGGTGGGTTCTCGGACAATCGGGACCCTTAGGTCACGAGTGGTGTCTCGGAGCTTCCCCTCCTTGGCCCTTTTGGCGCTCCTTCTCGCCCTTTTCCTCCACAGGGCTCGGCGGAGGTGATGGAGTCAGGAGCACGCCCTTTGCCCCTTCACATGCGGCGGGGCCGGCTCTGGATCGGTGCTGCGGTGTCCTCCTGCTCACAGGCGGCGTCCCTTTACGCCCTCCTTCTGCTTCCTCCTTCTTGCCACTCGTCGGCGGGGAAGAAATCTTGGCACCGGCCCAGGGTGCAGCGTTGGTAACCGTGGTCTTGCGTCTCTTGGCTCTCTCACAGTGGGGCTCCTCGGTAGGAGTGATGGCGGTGGCGGGGCTGGGGTCGGGGGCAGCTTCTGCTTGGGCTGCTGGTTGGGGCACGGAAGGAGGGAGGCGGAATTTCTTCCCATACTTCCACAGGTGGTGAGGGGTCCGTTCAGGGCGTATGGAGTCAGGAATCCTCGATCGTCCTCCTCCAGTCCGTTTGGTTTCGGTGGCCTCCTCCCTCGGCGCCCTTGCCGCTCCACTTGGCGGGGCCTCAGGTCCTTTCGGGCGCTCGCTCAAGCTCTCCTTCCTTGAGGAGCTCGAAATGCCCCCATACATGGATCGGTATGGGGCGGCCCAGATGGCGCTTCGGTCTGAGCTTGCGAGCCTCTGGCTAAACGAAGATAATCCTTCCCAGTCCGCCCTCTTCCCCAGCGTGCGGGAACACCAATAGATTATCACCAAGGTGATCCACCTTGGTAGTAGGTTCGATGGACAATGATCGGGAGCAAGTCGGGGTGGGTTCTCGGACAATCGGGACCCTTAGGTCACGAGTGGTGTCGGGCTTCCCCTCCTTGGCCCTTTTGGCGCGAGCTCCTTCTCGCCCTTTTCCTCCACAGGGCTCGGCGGAGGTGATGGAGTCAGGAGCACGCCCTTTGCCCCTTCGGCGGCAGGACCCGGCTGGATCACTGCTGCGGTGTCCTCCTGCGGCGTCCCTTTACGCCCTCCTTCTGCTTCCTCCGCTTCTTGCCACTCGTCGGCGGGGAAGAAATCAGCACGGCCCAGGGTGCAGCGTTGGTAGCGTGGTCTTGCGTCTCTTGGCTCTCTCACAGTCGTGGGGCTCCTCGGTAGGAGTGATGGCGGTGGCGGGGCTGGGGGTCAGGCGCTTCTGTGGGGGCTGCTGGTTGGGGCACGGAAGGAGGCGGGAATTTCTTCCCATACTTCCACAGGTGGTGAGGGGTCCGTTCGGGCGTATGGAGTCAGGAATCCTCGATCGTCCTCCTCCAGTCCGTTTGGTTTCGGCCGGCCTCCTCCCTCGGCGCCCTTGCCGCTCCACTTGGCGGGGCCTCGGTCCTTTCGGGCGCTCGCTCAAGCTCTCCTTCCTTGAGGAGCTCGAAATGCCCCCATACATGGATCGGTATGGGGCGGCCCAGAATGGCGAAGGCTTCTCGGTCTGAGCTTGCGAGCCTCTGGCTAAGGCGAAGATAATCCTTCCCAGTCCGCCCTCTTCCCCAGCGTGCGGGAACACCAATAGATTATCACCAAGGTGATCCACCTTGGTAGTAGGTTCGATGGACAATGATCGGGCCACGCGGCTCATTGTCAGCGGTCGGATATCGACCGTTGGTGGTCGTTCGTCGAGCCTTAGCATGTGGCTGGCCCTATCTTCCCCTTAGCCTTGAGGCTCGGCACCCCCCTCTTCCTCCTTGGGGCGGTTGTAGGCGCCTCGGGACCTCAAGGTCCATCGCCTTGGGTCCTCCGGAGGTTCTTGGACCGCACCTCCTTGTTGCCCGCATCTTCCGGGCAAACTCCCGGACGGTGACACTATCAAATGTCGGACCATGGAACACATCCAAATGCCACTCCTGCACCAATTCTCCGCTTCACGGGCGAGCCCAAAGTCCGGATAGCGCGGGTCACAATGTTGCGCTCCACAAGGTTCCATGGCTCCCAAACTTCGGGCTTTTGGGTGCCATCGCCTTCTCCTCCTTGGTTCTTTTGGCCGCTTGTCGGAGGCTGCGCACGTTCGCCTTCTTGCGTTGTTGCTCCGACCTCAGCGGTGAGAGCGCAGGCGTCTGAGTGTCCCACGAGATACCGCCCGAGCGGTTGCGGGCGCGAGATCGCGGTGTCTCGAGGCTGCCGAGACCTTCTCCGCGACCACGCCGGGAGTAACGCGGGGAGGCGCCTCTTCTGTCCATGCGCGGAGGAGTGCATGGCTTACTGCGGCCCCTCTGCTGCCGTGCCTTACGCCGCGTGCCTGCAGCCCCTCGCCGCCCGCGCGGGGCGTGAATACTGCTATGACCTCAGCAGTTACAGTCTGACCCATGCATGCGTCCTCCACTCGGTCGTCACGTGGCGTCGCCTAGTCGTCCTTACGGCCCAACTTCTAAGTTACTTTCCACAGGCGTACTTATCACCTGGTCACGGAGTGGGTCGGACTTATCCGTTACCTTATGCTTTGCCATCGTAGGCCTAGTCGTTCCTCACTCGGTCGGAGTATACTCCAGTCGTCGAGTGCTAGCAGTGCTTATTTCCCCTTTTTCGCCTCATTTTATCCTTCGCTCCTACAAAAAAACAAAACCCTACCTAATTTCTAACCCCTGTGGAAGTCCGTAGTCCATGAGTGGCGGGCGGATGCCAAGACTGCGTGGCTATTTGTATGTTGGCGAAGGCGGCCCGCGAGCAGCTTGCTGAGAACACCGGCTTGGTGGCCACCATTTGAATTTCCCGCTCGCTCACCTCGTTATCCTCGTTCACCTCGCTCGCGTGCCCGGGGTCCCATTCCAGGCATAGGAGCTCCTTGCTTGTACCATGGCGCCATCCTGGAAAGAACTGTGGGGCCTCATGCAGTGGACAGACATGGAGGAGGGTGCAGAGGGTGGCCACCCGGGTGGAGCAGTGAGCACAGAAGGTGCATCCTTGGCCGACGAAGTCCAGTCAGGCGGTGTGAGGCACAGGCATCGGAGGAAGCCACCGTCATTGCTCCACTTGCGGTGGGAATGCGAGGAGGCCGTCTGCAGAGTGGAGGCTCGATTTCTTCTTGGGGCGGGCTCCGCGTGCTCCGACGGGATGTCGCGGACGGACTTTGCTCCCAAGCGTGGCTTTGGAGGTGTGGCCACCTAAGTGCATGGCCGCGGCGTACGACGTAATGTCAAGGCGGCCGGTCTTTGTCGACATAGATCATGTGCACTAAGGCAGGTGCTTGGAGCTGGCTCCTTCCATGCGACAAGGCTTTGGCGGCGACACTTCCGGCAGTGGTGTGATGAAGCCATGGGCCGAAACACTCTGAGCTACGTGAGAGGCGTAGAGAGGATGCAGCTGATTTCCCCATGGTCCTGAGCGAGGGGTGGATCAAGGCCCGCATTGCACAATCAAAGCGCGTAATTTCTATGCAACATGCAAGGTGGAAACAGCGGCCCAATTGCGGCGAAGGAAATATGTGGCGCATTGCGCCCGATAACATCACGCATGGGAAGCGGTGTCCAACACGGCGTGGGCGCTAGCATCAAGCGAGTGGGCGGCGCGACCACGGCGGATGGTCGGAAGGGGAAGGCGGCCAAGCTAAAGGGGCGAGCAATCCGTATGGCGTGGTGGGGGCTGCGATGCGGCGTGCCTTTATTGGCTGGGCGGATGCCCACTCTTGCGAGAGGCAAAGTGGGCATCGGACCGCAGTCTTGAGAAGGATGCAGTGCAGGAGGTCCATGGTGGCGTTGCGTTGTTCTGTTTGACCCGGCGTGTGGCCTTGCGCAAAGCTTTGTGTTGCGGGGAGGCGAGGCGGTCGAAGGGGAAGGCGGGGGCTCTAGCGGTGGTGAAGCCATGGACGAAACATCTGGCTACGTGAGAGGCGTAGAGAGGATGTTGATTTCCCCATGGTCACGAGGGGTGGATCAAGGCCCGCATTGCACTGTGATCAAACGCGTAATTTCTATGCAACATGCAAGCGCGTGGCGCAGCAGACAATATGCGGCGAGGAAGAAGGACGCGTATTGCGCCCGGTAACATCACGGCGAAGCATGGGAAGCGGTGTCCAACACGGCGTGGGCGCTAGCATCAAGCGAGTGTGGCGCGACCAGCGATGGCCGCTGCGGCGGTAGGCAAGGCCAAGCTAAAGGGGCGAGGGCAATCCGTATGGCCGTGGTGGGGGTGCGATGGCGTGCCTTTACATCGGCTGGGCGGATGCCCACTCTTGCAGAGAGGCAAAGTGGGCATCGGACCGCAGTCTTGGAAGGATGCCCGATGGGAGGTCCATGGTGGCGCACATTGTTGTTTGACCCGGCGCGTGGCCTTGCGCAAAGCTTTGTGTGAGCGAGGATCGAAGGGGAAGGCGGGGCACCGAAGCAGGGGTAGCGTGCACCGGCGAGGAGGTTGCACGATTGGGAGGAACGTCGGTGGCAAACATGACAACCTTGGAACTATCTAGTGGATGTAGTGCCCATGACACCACAATCGCGAGCATCCACGGTGAGGAGAGAAAGATGGGAGGGCACTCGACCTCAAGTGGATTTAGCGGCCGGTGATTTTTCATGGCTTGTGGCTCTGGTTAAAACGAGTCCGTCCATCTTTGCAGTGTGTTGGGATGGATGCCTCCATGGTGGTGCAAGGGCTGGAAATCGTCACCATGGAGTGCAGGAGGTGGAGCGGTCAGGAGGCGGGGTGAATCGGTATGGTATAAGCCGGGCTCTTCTGACTAGCTATAGGTGCTGCAACTATGGGAGTTGATTCGAGCCGCTAAGCATGAGATTGCCAATTTCACGGTGGAAGATCCAACCCCACGTGGCGGAGTCGGGCCGAATTCTTCTCAAAGCCAGCGGGGAGGCGGGAAAGCAACCGCGGATGGTCGGAAGGAAGCGAGTATGCTTGAGATGATTGAGAGTTGTGATGGATCAGTATGCATGCTAGTTTCAATTGGCTTTGATGCGGGACGGTTTGCTATCCGTTGTTATATTGCACCATATGATCATGCCGGTATATAAATTGACCCGATTAGATGCGGAATCTAAAACATGATTAGCTTAATATGACCCTAGGATCTAAACGAGGCGTTGGGGGATTGACCTCGGAAATCCTTCCACTATTATTGGGATTTCCATGGTGAATCGGCGCGATTTATTATTGTAATTTTGGTCAAATGTTATTTGCGGTCAAAGCGTGAACACACGTGGTCGACAACCACATGGCGTGGGCGGTCGGGACCACCACTCTCTCGCAGGAAGGGGCCAACACGTGGCTCTTCATAATTTGCGGGTCCGGCATGTCGCGCATGCATCTAGGACACACAATTGTGGCCGCAGTCTTGACATGATCCCAGGCGCATGTCTCGACATGTCCATGCGCCCGATGCTCATGCCCGCCAGCCGGCGCACCGCAACGGCGTTAAGCAGTGAACGCAGCCATACCGCCCACGACATATAAGGGGATCCGCTGACGAAATGACAATGTCGGTGGGAATTACGAATATTTTGCCCACTGCTGCGTCATGTATCCCGCATAACTGTAATATTATTGCCCGTAAGTGTAATAAAAAGTGTAATAAAACTGCAGCCATTGTTATAGTGCTAGCTTTTGAACTCCACGCAAGTTGCAATTCTCCATTAAACACTTCCGCTTGTGGAAGTCCTCGTCAGGTGCTTTAGGGCACAATACATTGTAAACCATTTCCTGCACTGAGCCAAAACACCATAATATTTGAAGCGGCTGAATATACAAACCCTCTTATGCAAATCAGAAACCCTCATGTTCAAATCTTGACAGTACCTATACTGCATGTTTAGGCATGATGTGATTCTGAGGGGGTGGGTGTTATTTCATCACAATGCAATTTCAATGCATTTATTCGAGAAATACGCCTCTGGTTATGGTGGTTGGCTGCGGGAACTAGGCGTTTTGGACGTGGGTCATTAAAGTCTTTCGAAGATGAAGGGCGCAGGCATGCTGGCGCCATATGTTCAGCAACACGTTTCACATAGCAGTTTCAACCCATGGAACAACAAAACTGGGACCTACTCTGCACGAACGTCAAAACAAGGCTGGGACTCATGTGGGCACTGCCCAGACACGCTATCCATGACTACTTCCACATTCTTTAATCGCGCATGATTGGGGTCTTCAAAGTTATCGTTCTCCTCCATGATATTTCCTGTGTCCGAGGAGCCACCTCCACAACGTGCAGGCGTGTCTATTGCACGCCACACGGTGTCCAATGTCTGCTGCCCAGCGTCAAGGATGTCTACAATCTTCTCTTTCCTCCTAGAAGACCCCAAAGAGACAACCTGAGCTTTTGACAAACCCTTTTCCGACAATGTCACTTCTTTAGCCCAGAACTGAGTTGGACCCCGGCGGTGTGGCTCGTGGTTCAACTCCTCATTGGTGTCCGGCAAAACCTCATGTCCATGGATCCTCTGAGGTATGAACTCTGCGCAGCGCTTGTCTACATCCACAGCAATGCAATTCCGGCCGCACAGGAGAGCAGCCATCGTTGTCGATACACTCCATGCACACGCGTCTAAAATCCAATCTCCCTCCTGCGAGAAGTTTTTGATGATTCTCATCATCAGGCCCAATGGCCTCTGATATGCACAGACCACCAGCTTATCGAGGGATGTGTATAGCAGCTTCTTCACCACAGTGTCATGCCCAATGACTGCATAGTCCGTTGTTGAAGGAACCCTGCACATTATTGGGGAGCATGGAAATTTTGGCCAGCTTGCTATGCGATGTTAAGCCCCACCCCACTATAATGTATTCCACAGTGTCGTACCCACCTAGGTCGTTATGCATATTAGTCTTGTCCCATACAAATGAGACCAAGCCTCCCCCCGTGCACCACTTCCACATTGCCTCCCTCACCGTGTGGTGCTCCTCCACACCATGCATGACTATCATCCGTATCTCATCGCAACTTGTCATATCATGGAAAGCATGGAAAACAGTACTTAGCTGCTGCAAGCCCATAGTGACATCATGTTTCCCCTTGTTAAACCCTCAGGGCACATCCATGACCATCAATGTGTACTTCCGAATCCGCAAGAAGCCCCTCATGTCAATGATATCCCTTGCCATAACCTCGTACTTCATAATATCCTCTGTGGTCGGAACTGTGAAAGTTTGCAGGCCTTCCTCCATGTCCATGTCCGCCATAGCCCTCTGCTCCTCCTCCAGGCCTTTCCAAGTGTGCACTTCAAGCACAAAAGCCTGAAAAGCGTCTGGGAGTTTCTTCAGCTCATCCACATCCTTCACTTGCTGTAGACGACAAAAGGTTAGGTCAATATAATGCACGCAAGTGGAACATGACGGGCACTAACTCAGGCCCCGGCACGCCGGCGCCACAGTCGGCAACCAGCACAGCAAGGTATCTGGAAGGGCATTTGTGGCGCGACTTTCGCTGATGGCCAGCCGGGCGCGCACAATCCCGTGTCGTTGTAGTAAGTAGTCCGCTCCCAAGAGAATGATGGGCTCCGTTTGCCTCGTTTCAATCGTTTCGTCCCTCACTTAGTATCAGTTCAGTCTCAATACACTTATTCATCGTTTTACGCCTAACTACCCGCAACGTCCACCGACAGGCCCGGTGCGGCCAAACGTTTAAGGACCCGTTCGCGTCCGTGTCGTTCAAGTTCGTCACCCATCCATCTAGTTCGTTCCTCTCACTCTTCTCACTACACTCATCGCCCCTGGGGAAAGATGCGGGTGGCTACGCGGTCCGAACCTCCTCCGTCGCTCTGCCGGGCCTCTTCGTCCGGGCTCTGCACGACCTCCCGGGGTTCCTCCGGCTCACACGTTCCGGTCCGTCCAACGCTGGGCCGCTGCTCTGGACGAGCAAGGGTCTCCAGTCGCTATTCCCTGCACACACCACCACACGTTAGGGTCCGTCACCAAGACCTTGATCTCCTCGGGCTGCCACCGCTTTCATGACTCAGGACTCGCGTTAACAAAAAGGCACCCAAGGGCCTGCCAGAAGACGCGGCATCAACACCAAGAGAAAGATACTTTACTCAGAGTAGCCTCAGCCCTCTTATACTACGCCGAAGGTCGGCGCCTTTATTACACCCCCATTCTGAGCTGAGGGCCAGCTCAGTACGCCCTAATCGGCCGCCTACTATTCTCCTTATTCCTCCTATCTACACTGCTTGGTGGGGCCGGGATGGCCCCGATTCCTCGACGTGGCCCAATCCCCTCGACAATTGCGGGCGCAATCGGATGATCCGCGAGGCGACCCTTCCCTTCCGGAATCCCGTCAGTTATTTGATCGCGGCCTCGACGATCACACACCACGACGTTTTCCTCCCACAGCTGCTGGGGTCCCTCCTCGAGGGGCCACCGACGTGCTCACGTAAGTCGGCGGGGCTCCTCCTCGCTTCTGAGTCGGGCCTCGGGGTCCGTCCTCGCCTCCGAGTCCGGGCCTCGGGGTCCGGTCTCGCCTCCGGAGTCCGGGCCTCGGGGTCCGGTCTCGCCTCCGGAGTCCGGGCTTCTAGGTCCGTCCTTCTTTCCCGAGTCTGGACCTCGGGGTCCCGGACTGCGCCTGTCCGATCTTGGACCCTTCCTGAGTCAGGACCTCGGGGTCCGGTCTTGTCACTAGAGTTTGGACCTCTAAGTCAGTCTTCCTTCAAGGCCGGACTTGAGTTCGGCCTTTCTTGAGTCGGACAAAGTCCGACTCACGGCTCAGTTACGCCTCCTCGGCCGGGCTTATCACGGGCTCACTGAGCCTCCCCTTGGTTCCGGGCCTCGGTCCGCCTCCGAGTCCGGGCTAGGTCCTTCTTTCCCAGTCTGGACCTCAGGGTCCAGACTCGCCTCTGGGGTCCGATCTTCTGGACCCAACCCTTCCCCTGGAGTCCGGACCTCAGGGTCCGGTCTTGTCACTAGAGTTTGGACCTCTAAGTCCAGTCTTCCTTCAAGGGGCCGGACTTCGGAGTTCGGCCTTTCTTCAGGAGTCCGGACAAAGTCCGGACTCACGGGCTCCTGGTTCTGCCTCCTCGCCGGGCTTATCACGGGCTCACCCACTGAGCCCTCCCTTGGTTCCCGGGCCCTCGGTTGCGCCCCTTCCACGGCCTCCCCATGACCCTTCTCCCTTCCTTCCGTGCGGAGGTGCAGAGTGCTTACCTGCATTGCGGTGACCCTTCCTCCCAGCCTCTCCCTGCTTCTATTCTTTGTCGTAAGAATGAGGGCTTTACATTGGGCCAAGAAACAAAATTGTTGCACCGAGTAAGGGCTTCCATCAGGCCACAAAACAAAATCACCGCCATGCCATTCCAATTAGGAAGATGGCTTCAAGATGGCAGATTCCTAAAAATGCTCTGAACCCAAGCTGAACCTCCGTGGGTTAGGCCACCGTGGGGTTCAGCCCCATGCACCGCTTGGTTTTTGGTGTAGCCGTGGCCGTCCCGGAGGCTTGTACGTGTGCCAGTTGCCCTCACCTCTTGACCTTCCATAGAACATGCCCATAGCATATTCAAAAGAAGCCGGTGAGAGGAGCAGGCGATTGACAGTGGGCATACAGCCGTGTCGGACAACGCCTGGTGTTCGCCGTGAGTTTGCTTCATTCCCTTTGGTCACCACTTAAGGTGCTGGAAGGGAAGGTGGCCCCCTTTGCCAAATTCCAGAAATTAGGTGGTTTGACAATTGTTCGATGTAAGTGGCTGGCAAAGTGTAGGACACCTCCTTCATCAAGTGCCCAAGTTCTGTCAAAGCAATGTGCTCAAAAGTGTGCAAACCGCGTAAAGATTCCCATCCCCGTCCCCGTCTTTGCTAGGTTGGTTGACATGATGACAAAAAAATAAAGAAAAATTTCATACCCCTCATATAATACTCATGATTTATGGGTGTCGAAAAATAGCGGAAACCCCCGGGTCATTTAAGGGTTAATGTCCTTAAAAATTGTAATTCATTGATCATCTATTATAGTCCTAAACATTTATTAGAAGAATAATATTGTCATACGCTTTTATGGGTAGCCCTTGTATCATTACCTATGTGATATCTCAGATATTTATTTCTATTAAAATAATTAAATATTTGATAATACTTAGATTTTAATAGAGAACTACCTCTTACTTGAGGTGGAGAAGGAGGTGGAGGTGGTGTAAGGGATTAGGTTGATCTACCAAAGATAGTGGTCTTCACGTAATAAGCAAGTGGTAGAGGTGTAGTAGCAGCTACCTTCACGCAGGGCCGTAGGACGAGCTGAAGGCTTAGCTAGATTGGGGGCAGCTTGGGAAGCGCAATAGTACAGAAGGCAGTCAGCAGATGAGTTCCTTAGCTACTATACTGCTCTTCTATAATGTGGGCAATAAAGCATGTTGTGTATCGAATATGTGCGAGATAAGATGTGCAAACTTGCTAGTGTGCTTGACCAATAGCGCAGCTCTCAAATTGCAAATCTGAAATGAATGTGGAATGAAGTTGAGGTAAAGTAGTGAATGCGTGCAAGCAATTTTGTGTAGGAATGCAATCAAGTTGTGGCCATTTGTTTTAACGTGCAAGTGCCAGCTTCTCTTATGAAGTAAAGCTTCCTTTGATCTTGTATGTTGATTTTTTTAGATAAAGAATAAGATCATTAGAGTTAGACCATGAAGTGTTGTGTAAAATTGTCTATTATGTGGGATGCAGGTAGTAGTTGTTTCTTCAACAAGCATAATGTTGGCCAGTGCATCCAATTGGACAAATAACCTGTGGATCTACTAGTTGTGCCGAATACTGACATTCTCGTCCAGGGGGAAGGAGTGGTTCTGCCGCAAGACGCATGGCAAGCTGCGTTTGGAGATGCAGATTATAGCAATTCTTCTAGATCCATATACGCACAACAGTAATTTAGAGATGTTGTAAGACTCAATTAAGGGTCTTCCCTTTCATTTTGATTTCTCATATGATTGGAGTTTTCCTCAAAATCGTGGTAAGGCGTGTTGTCTATCATAAAAGTCAATCTTGCGACCAATATATGAGCTACAATCCTTAGCATTTTTTTCACATCATATTAAATTTGTTTTTCAATAACCAACAACGCAACGTTGAGCGTGGGGTGTGGGGTTGATATCGCATGGAGCATGGGGTATGGGATGTTGGGGTTGATGACGTGGTTGGCATGGGGTGTTGGATGATGGGGTTGCTGCCACGGTGGACATGGGGCGTTGGGTGTTGGAGTTGATGTCGTGCTGAGCATGGGGTGAGGTTGCCGTGGTGGGGTCGCCAAGACTTTGGTGCGGCGGGGCCATTGCTGGTGTGGAGGAGGTCGCAACGAGGACATGATTTAGGGTTTTTTGTGCGGTGGATGTGGTGGGTGGTGTGGAGGAGGTCGCGGTTACTTTATTTTTGTTGATTTTTTGAGGTTATGGCTTCTAGTATCGCTAAGCCTAATACAGTTAAATATGTAGACAACAGGGTATCAATATTGGAGACTAGATTACGTAGTATTGAGGATAAATATGAAGACGATTAACCGGGTATCTGTATTATAGACTAGAGTACCTAATATTGAGGCGGAGAATATTTCTTTAAGGGAAAAATATGAGTCTCTTTTGGCTAAGCACCAATCTTTGGCATGGGACTTGGAGGACGAGGGGGATGAGGAGGGCCAGGAGGACGAGGAGGATGAGGTCAATTCCTTAATGGATGATCTTATAGATAAGAGATTTGATAATCATGATGTTATCATTAGAAAATTGCAACATGATCTTGATTTGGCAAGCTCATGGGCTAAAGATTTTGAGGCATCTTTCCAGGTCAAGTTTGACTCATTGCGTTATAAGTCAATGCCTTACCTTCACATTCCTTGTGTGGGTTGCTTGTCGAAGGCAGATCTGGTGCCTAGGTTGGAAGGCTACAAGAAGGTTATTCTCGAGCTTATTCATTGAAGCAGGTATCAAAACCGCTTACCTACCCTCACGGGTTCCCCCTATTTATAGGTAAATACATACTTAATACTGAACACCTAGTAAGCGGATGACTTTGCAGCACATAAGGCGCGCATGCCACTCTCGCAATTCTTCTAGATCCATATACGCACAACGGTAATTTAGAGATGTTGTAAGACTCAATTAAGGGTCTTCCCTTTCATTTTGATTTCTCATATGATTGGAGTTTTCCTCAAAATCGTGGTAAGGCGTGTTGTCTATCATAAAAGTCAATCTTGCGACTAATATATGAGCTACAATCCTTAGCATTTTTTTCACATCATATTAAATTTTTTTTCAATAACCAACAACACAACGTTGAGCATGAGGTGTGGGGTTGATATCGCATGGGGCGTGGGGTATTGGATGTTGGGGTTGATGACGTGGTTGGCATGGGGTGTTGGATGATGGGGTTGCTGCCACGGTGGACATGGGGCGTTGGGTGTTGGAGTTGATGTCGCGCTGAGCATGGGGTGAGGTTGCCGCGGTGGGGTCGCCAAGACTTTGGTGTGGTGGGGCCATTGCTGGTGTGGAGGAGGTCGCAATGAGGACATGATTTAGGGTTTTTTGTGCGGTGGCTGTGGTGGGTGGTGTGGAGGAGGTCGCGGTTACTTTATTTTTGTTGATTTTTTGAGGTTATGGCTTCTAGTAGGCTGTGGTGGGTGGTGTGGAGGAGGTCGCGGTTACTTTATTTTTGTTGATTTTTTGAGGTTATGGCTTCTAGTATCGCTAAGCCTAATACAGTTAAATATGTAGACAACAGGGTATCAATATTGGAGACTAGATTACGTAGTATTGAGGATAAATATGAAGAGATCAGTGATGGAAGCCCAAGCTGGACAAAGAGATGTCTGAGGACAAATATATATGTTGACCCATTTGCTATTAGGAAACTTCTAAAGCTAGTAAATGGTCCTTTTTTTTTTTTGGGTCCATTATGAGGCAGATGATGACTAGGATATGATAAACTAACATCATAATTTCTGAAGGGGGGAATATGGTAACCCCCTTCGATCAAAACAACACCCCTTTGACACATTTTACACCCTTCGTACGATAATAGATCTGCCAAGCTATGATAATGGGCACACCCTTTGTGAGTCCATACCTTTGATGAAAGACGCACTTTCAAATCTACACTACAGAACTAGAGCACTGTAGGGCGCGGGCCCGTCTGCGTTTTTGTAGAATGCACAGTGGGCTGCCATTTGCATCTGTTTATTACAACCAAAAACATTTACTTTTCAAGTGGTGGAATACAATAAAAATCATGCCTGTACTTATGAGAGTCTCATTTCAGTATTCGTGAAAACCTTGCAACAAACAACTGCTAAAGGAGGAAGTGGTTATCAGCATCAGCAATAGTCATTCAAGAGGGCGGCCTGGCGACTCGTCCATGCCTTGCGATGATACTGAGTCAAGGACCACCGCTAAATTCTGAAGGCGGTCCATATCCTCCACGTCAAAGCTATCATGCTCCTCCAATACTTGCTCGTATTCATTAGTATCATTTTTGGGCTCAAATTCAGACGTTGTTGATTGCCACACAATGTCTAGGGTCTACTAACCCTCATCCAAAAGCTTGCTAGTCGTGGTCTTCAACCTTCTAGCACTCAATGCAACCACTTGGGCTTTAAGGCAATCCTTCTCACTAATGCAAACCTCCTTTGCCCAGAATTTGGATGGGCCCCTGCGATGCGGCTCGAATGTCAACTCTTCCTCTGCGTGTGGCAGGACTTGTACATCATATATGCGTTGTTCAATGTACCCTGCGCACCTCAAATCGGCTTCAATTGCAATACAATTGCGGCCACTGAACAATGCTGCCAATGTTGTCGTGCCGCTCCCTACACAAGCATCAACAACCCAATCTCCTTCCCTAGAGAATGTTTTCATAAGTTTTGTCATAAGGCCCGATTAGGCGTTAGTGAGCGGAACCACCGACTTGTCATGTGATAGGTGGACGACTTCTTCCGGCGATTAGTTGCCCAATAAGACCTCCATTGTTGAAAGTCCCTTGCATGGCGTTAGGCATCGTAGACCGTGTCTCTCGCACAACCTGCTTTTAGACACCACCCCACTGTCACATACTCCATAGTCTCAAATCCGCCTCTGTCGTTATTCATGCTTGTCTTGTCCCAGATGAAGGACACCATGCCTCCTTTGCCACACAATTTCCCTATAGACTCCCTGGCTGTGTGGGCTTCTTCAACTCCATGCATGACAATAAGCCTAAACTCCTCACTGGTGGTTTTTCTTGGAAACTCTGGAAAACTGCACCCATCATGGTCAAATCCATGCGCTTGTCCATGGGACCGATGTCAAAGCTACGGGGGATGTCCATGACAAGCAAAGTATATCTCCTTCCCCGCAGATGGCCACGCATGTCAAGGACATTGCGTCCTTCCATCTAATACTGGACCTGCTTTTCTGTCGACGGAACGTTGAAAACGTGGAGTCCCTCTTGCAAGTCCTTGTCCGCTAAAGCCTGCTCTTCATTCTCCAGGCCCTTCCAATTATTGATCTCAAATATGAAATGGCGGAACTCCTCGGGTAGTTTTGACAAGACCTCCATATCCTTCAATTGCTGCACGAAATCCAAGTTGTTAGCGAGGAATATCCTATCCTATTGCAAGAATGGAATAGGGAGAGGCGATTACGAGGGCGCCCGACGTGGCGCCTCCTCAAGCACCACCAGCACCAGCAAGGTGGTGCGTGAGGAGGCGCCGTCCATTGGCGCCCTCACATGCACCACCGTAGGCACTACGGTCTGCGTGAGGGCAGGCGCCCTCACATGCACCACCAAGCACCAACAAGGTGGTGCGTGAGGAGGCGCGGTCGGCGCCCTCACATGCACCACCACATGCACCAGCAGGTGGTGGAAGCGGAGGCGGCAGTCGGCGCCCTCCTCAAGCACTACTGAGGCTGCAAGTGGTGCAAGGGAGGCGCCATCACTCGGCGGGTGGTACTTGGGGAGGCGCCGGCCCAGGTGGTGCGTGAGGGCGCCGGCCGGCAAGCAACGAGGACCTACAAGAGGGCGCGGTCGGCGCCTCCTCTTCTACTAAATCAAGCTGTAACAGGCAAGAATGAGGGCTAACCTTAGCGACCGTCTTGTCTAAAATCGAGCCGCATCGGTCGGTCAGTGTAGAGGTACTCCTCCATGGTGGTTTTTCTTGGAAACTACGGAAGCGCACCCATCATGGTCAAATCCATCGCTTGTCCATGGGACCGATGTCAAAGCTACGGGGATGTCCATGACAAGCAAAGTATATCTCCTTCCCTTGAGATGGCCACGCATGTCAAGGACATTGCGTCCTTCCATCTAATCTTGGACACGCTTTTACATCGTGAGCGTTGAAAGCGTGGAGTCCCTCTTCAAGTCCTTGTAAAGCACACTCTTCATTCTCAGGCCCTTCCAATTATTGATCTCAAATATGAAATGGCGGAACTCCTCGGGTAGTTTGACAAGACCTCCATATCCTTCAATTCTTTGCGAAATCCAAGTTGTTAGCGAGGAATATCTATCCTATTGCAAGAATGGAATAGGGACGGAGGCGGTGCGGAGAGGCGCCCGGTAGGGCGCCCTCCTCAAGCACTACCGCGAGGCACCGAGGGTGGTGCGTGAGGAGGCGCCCGTCCGGCTGGCGCCCTCACATGCACCACCACCGTAGGCACTACGGTCTTTGCGTGAGGGCAGGCGCCCTCACATGCACCACCAGCACCAGCAAGGTGGTGCGTGAGGGGCTGGCGGGCTGGCCGGCGCCCTCACCACCACCACATGCACCAGGGGTGGTGGAAGCGGAGGCGGCAGTGGCGGCGCCCTCCTCAAGCACTACTGAGGGCCACCTGAAGCAAGTGGTGCAAGGGAGGCGCCATCACTCGGCGGGTGGTACTTGGGGGCCGGCGCCCGTGAGGTGGTGCTTGGGGGCGCCGGCCGGCAAGCAACGAGGACCTACAGAGGAGGCGCGGTCGGCGCCCTCCTCTTCTACTTCTCCGTCAACCTTGGGCAGAATGAGGGCTAACCTTAGCGACCGTCTTGTCTAAAATCGAGCATCGGTCGGTCAGTGTAGAGGTACTCCTCCACAACCGTATCGTGTCTTGCGCTCCCAACCTCTCAAGTCCTTCGCTTTGTATGCAGAAATTTCGTGCCGGTTGCAAGCTAACGCAATGTCTCGTAGAGAGGGAGTTCGCGACGATCAGAGTGCTAGGCCCTCCAATTCCAGCAGTTCTGCCCACATCCTCAGCAACAATCCCCACAATTCTGCCCCAATCAGTCTTGATGCTATTGCAGGCCACCCCGCATCCATTCCAAACCCAGCATCCAGTGACTCTGCCCATATAACATCCCTAGACCCCAGCACTTTTGCTCCCATTAATGGGAGTGAGCATGGTAAGGTAATTAGCCCTAGCCCAAATGCTCAGAGTAACCACTCCAATTCCTACATAACTCATCGACCGGCGCATCCTCCGGTATGATCGGCTACGGCGGTGCGTCACCAGTTCCTTGTGGCATGGAGTGGTGAGCCAGATAGTAATGCTACGTGGGAGCCCGAATCCTTTTGCTCTCAATTTCCTCACACGCATGCAGTTACGGCGGGCCGGAGGACCAGGCCACCCTTAGTGGGGGAGAATGATACAGAGCACAGACCCATGGCCATCTCGCGCTCTCCAGTGTTACGGAGCTGCTTAGCGGATCCGGTAGCAGCGGGGAACCAAGTAGCAGGTACCTCTTTCGTGAATAGGAAAATTAAATATTTATAGCTATATTCTTAGAGAAAATAGACTATATGCTCAGTAAATAGATTATTTATAGATAAATTAAATAGTATTCTTAATAAATAGGATAAATAGAGTAAAATAAGATAAGTATGTAGAAATGAGCGGGTAACACCCAACCAACCTACCCACCAAATTGAACGGCCAAACCTAACCAACCCAAATACCTAACCAACCCAAACACCGGACAAGAAACACACACATCTGGCTTCTTGGCTTGGACCAAGAGACTGCATATGTACCTAGAATAGAGCAGTAAACGAGGTCCAATTCCTATGCTACAAATCCTGCACCAATTCCTATGCTACAAATCCTGCACGGGGCATGCTAGGTTCCCTTGTGCGAGCTGTGCGTGTCATTTACATATGTATGTATGCGTAAGAAATAATAAATAATATTAAAATTTTAATCATAATAAAAAGCAAAAGATCTAATATATAAAGCAAAATAATAAAATAGTAATTGAAATACCTATTACCGAGAGTAGACTATTCCTCGTTCTTTTATGACCTACATACATATGCAGTAGGTACCTAGTTAAATACAAATATCATATGATATAACTCGAGAGAGGCATAATAAGATGTGGACCTCTTATCAAGCTAGTAACTTAAAACCCACCTCAAAACCTGGTGAGGCCGTGCAGGCCGAGGACAAATAACTACTCAGGCTTGCAGACCAGGTCTGGCTGGCAAGAGAGCACATGAGACTGAAGGAGTTGTGTTCCCCTGTCCTCCAGGCTCACATTCACGCAGCAGGGCATGTCCAGGCCGAGGCAGTGAAGAGGCACAGATTCTTCCAGCCCAGTTTCAGGTGCCTCTCTGCTCCGCCAGGGTGTAACCCTCACCAGCGAACATCCCGAGCAGCAGGGCTGCTTGGGTAGCAGCGTTGCCACTCAAGGACACAGCCTGGAATCCAGCCTGAGCAAGGTGCTCAGTCCACCGGTCGAATTTCACCTCCCGGTGCGGGCAGGCCTCCCACTGCCAGAATGTTCTTGATCTCGCAGCTCAGCAGCTGCTGCTCCACGATGTGCCGCTCCGGGTGGTCCTCCGGGTGAGATGCCAGGAATCGAACAGTGCAGAGTAGTAGTGCAGGGCTTCCACGAACCTGTTCAGAAATGTGCCAGCATGGCTCAGATCCTGCTCCACCATGGTGACCACCTGGAAGGAGGGCGGACAGTGTGAGTCAAGGTCTGCAATGTGGGTGTGAAATGCATGCGTGTGCTAGATCTATGAAGTGCTGAAGGAGTTTTGATGGGTTTTAGTAGTAGTAGTACCTTGGGGCGAAGGCTGTGAAGGAGAGCCAGGGTGCAGGTGTCGGATCCTGTGACGTCGTAGAGAGGGAGTTCGCGACGATCAGTGCTAGGCCCTCCAATTCCAGTGATTCGCCCACATCCTCGACAACAATCCCCACAATTACGCCCCAATCGGTCTTGATGCTATTGCGAGCCACCCCGCATCCATTCCAAACCCAGCATCCAGTGACTCTGCCCATATAACATCCCTAGACTGACACTTTTGCTCCCATTAATGGGAGTGAGCATGGTAAGGTAATTAGCCCTAGCCCAAATGCTCGAGTAACCACTCCAATTCCTACATAACTCATCGACCGGCGCATCCTCCGGTATGATCGGCTACGGCGGTGCGTCACCAGTTCCTTGTGGCATGGAGTGGTGAGCCGATAGTAATGCTACGTGGGAGCCGAATCCTTTTGCTCTCAATTTCCTCACACGCATGCAGTTACGGCGGGCCGGAGGACGAGGCCACCCTTAGTGGGGGAGAATGATACAGAGCACAGACCCATGGCCATCTCGCGCTCTCCGGTGTTACGGAGCTGCTTAGCGGATCCGGTAGCAGCGGGGAACCAAGTAGCGGTACCTCTCTTTCGTGAATAGGAAAATTAAATATTTATAGCTATATTCTTAGAGAAAATAGACTATATGCTCAGTAAATAGATTATTTATAGATAAATTAAATAGTATTCTTAATAAATAGGATAAATAGAGTAAAATAAGATAAGTATGTAGAAATGAACGGGTAACACCCAACCAACCTACCCACCAAATTGAACGGCCAAACGCCTAACCAACCCAAATACCTAACCAACCCAAACACCAGACAAGAAACAAACACCTGTACGCGGCTTCTTGGCTTGGACCAAGAGACTGCATATGTACCTAGAATAGAGCAGTAAACGAGGTCCAATTCCTATGCTACAAATCCTGCACCAATTCCTATGCTACAAATCCTGCACGGGGCATGCTAGGTTCCCTTGTGCGAGCGTAAATCATTTACATATGTATGTATGCGTAAGAAATAATAAATAATATTAAAATTTTAATCATAATAAAAAGCAAAAGATCTAATATATAAAGCAAAATAATAAAATAGTAATTGAAATACCTATTACCGAGAGTAGACTATTCCTCGTTCTTTTATGACCTACATACATATGCAGTAGGTACCTAGTTAAATACAAATATCATATGATATAACTCGAGAGAGGCATAATAAGATGTGGACCTCTTATCAAGCTAGTAACTTAAAACCCACCTCAAAACCTGGTGAGGCCGTGCAGGCCCCGAGGACAAATAACTACTCAGGCTTGCAGACCAGGTCTGGCTGGCAAGAGAGCACATGAGACTGAAGGAGTTGTGTTCCCCTGTCCTCCAGGCTCACATTCACGCAGCAGGGCATGTCCAGGCCGAGGCAGTGAAGAGGCACAGATTCTTCCAGCCCAGTTTCAGAGTGCCTCTCTGCTCCGCCAGGGTGTAACCCTCACCAGCGAACATCCCGAGCAGCAGGGCTGCTTGGGTAGCAGCGTTGCCACTCAAGGACACAGCCTGGAATCCAGCCTGAGCAAGGTGCTCGGTCCACCGGTCGAATTTCACCTCCCCGGTGCGGGCAGGCCCTCCCACTGCCAGAATGTTCTTGATCTCGCAGCTCAGCAGCTGCTGCTCCACGATGTGCCGCTCCGGGTGGTCCTCCGGGTGAGATGCCAGGGAATCGAACAGTGCAGAGTAGTAGTGCAGGGCTTCCACGAACCTGTTCAGAAATGTGCCAGCATGGCTCAGATCCTGCTCCACCATGGTGACCACCTGGAAGGAGGGCGGACAGTGTGAGTCAAGGTCTGCAATGTGGGTGTGAAATGCATGCGTGTGCTAGATCTATGAAGTGCTGAAGGGAGTTTTGATGGGTTTTAGTAGTAGTAGTAGTACCTTGGGGCGAAGGCTGTGAAGGAGAGCCAGGGTGCGGGTGTCGGATCCTGTGACGTCGTAGAGAGAATGATGGAGCCAGTGGATGGCCACTGTGTCTCCTTGGCACACCCTGAGCGCTTGGGCGTCGAGGTTGCCCACCCGGTCCGCCACCGGGAAGAACTGGAAGGGCAGGCCCAGGGTGAGGGCGAAGTCGGAGAGCCTTCTCCCTGTGGCTTCGAGCGCTTCCTTGCTGGTGCCCAGCCCAGTGATCTTGAGGTGGGGCGGCCCACCGGGTCTGGAAGCAAGGATGTGGAACAGGGCTGGCCACTGGAGGCCCTGCATGATGTCGAGATCAATAATATGAACTCTGTCTTCTCCCTCAAAGGCCTCCAGGATAGCCTGGTTGGATGTGAAATGCGAGAATTTCACAAACGGACAGACATCGTTGAAGACTTGGAATGCAGCCACAATGTTGTGGTTGGTGATGAGCTGAATGCCAGGCAGCGGAGGGCATATCCCCAGGCAGGAGCTGATGAGCCTGCTTGCCATGGCTTCTGCGAAGTATGCTGCAACTCTGTGCACAGAGTTGCCATACGGAGAGGCCAGCTCCGAGAGCTGAGGCAGGATGATGTTGGCCTCGTCCAGGTTGTCGTTGGACACTGCCTCGGCACACTGGAGCAGCAGGCCTATGAGATGCAGGCCCTCGCTGTCGCAGGCAGGGGTGGCAACATCCGCCATGCTGGTGTCACAATCGCAGGACACTCCAGGACCATGTCCTGCATTGTTCTTGCCCTCTGCGTGGGCTGCAGTGGTTGCCACGGAGTGGTGGCTTTCCTCAGCTGCCGTCGGAGTTTTCTGACCCATGGACGTCCTGAGGAGAGCTAGTGGGCTGGCATCGGAATTGGGATTTGGGGTGTCGGCAGCTGCAACGAAGGACTGATGATGATCCGCCTTGTTGGAGTTCTGATCAGGACTCAACATCTTCTGCATGTTGTTGTTAGCGGGTGAGGATCCCTGAGCCGGTTTGAGAGCCGCAGCATCTGCATTCTTGGACCCAGCTGCTGATTCAGACGACTGTTTGTTGTGGTGAGAGCGATTCATCTTGTTGGAATCTGAAATCTCCTTCAACGGGTCGATGTACACCCCATCCCTATTCTGTATCTGGGACTGCTGCAGCTGCTGCCGCTGCTGCCCCAGGGACGATGACATCTTCTGCTCTTGCCCGAACCCCGCAGCCTGCTGATAAACAACGCGCCGTCCGTCATCCAGGCCCTGCTCGACCTGCGAGCTGCTCCGAGAGCTCATGCTGGACATCTCCTGCTGCCCCATCCGGGAAGCTCCCCGCGGACTGGCACCGGCAGTGACACTCTCCGGTCGTGACCGGCCCAGGGCCTGGTGCGGCACGGCGGAGTTGCCATGGCCAGTCGGGCTCATGCTCCTCGCGCACTGCAGGCCTGCAGCAGACAGTCTAGGACTCGCAGCAAGCTCCGGCTGCTGCGCAACGGTTACCTGATAGATTGCACGATCGACGTCCGGCCGCTTGTCCCCGCGGAAGCCTGCGGTCCGGGGTCGGGCATCCGGGCCGGAGGTGCTGATAGACTCGTGCTGCATGTGCATGGTCTGCTGCACCACTTCTCCTTGGTGCTGCGGGAACAGAGCTCCCAGGTGCTGCAAAAGCCTGGCTGCATCCCCAGCCGCCGGTTGCTGCTGCTGATGCTGCGGTTGGAGAGAGAGCTTGAGACGGTCGGCACCGCGTGCGTCCATCTCCATGAAAGCATCCTGGCCTTGTCCCTGCTGGGTGAAGTGAGCCCCATGCCCGGCAGAGAGCTGGGTGAAGGCCGCCTCCCTCGTGCGCTTATGGGGCCCCCTCTGCGGGTCCGGGCAGAAGCGATTGCGGTGACCAGGAGGCACATGGAAGCGGTTGTGCTGGGAAGCGAGAGCCTGAGAGCTGAAGCAGGTGCTGTTGCCGTAGCTACTTCCTCTGTCTTCAGAGAAGACGACGACGTCGTTGTTGTT
This sequence comes from Anthoceros angustus, assembly GCA_010909165.1. Classification (NCBI taxonomy): domain Eukaryota; kingdom Viridiplantae; phylum Streptophyta; class Anthocerotopsida; order Anthocerotales; family Anthocerotaceae; genus Anthoceros; species Anthoceros angustus. The sequence goes on from MU008158.1 coordinate 432,103, forward strand.
GTTGCCGCGGACGGCATAGCCCCTGCCGTAGTAGTCGGATCGCAGGCGGGAGACGATGAGCGGGCCCAAATGCGGATTGCAGTGCGACAGCGTCTCGTACAGAGACCGCAGCAGCTGGTGGACGGGGATGGTGGGCATCACCTCCATGAACTCGCTCATGATCCCGTCCAGCCAGGCTACCATGGCCGCCTCGTCCATGCTCTGCACGCTCCCGGTGCTCCCGAAACTGTTCCCCTGCTCATCCTGCTCCGTCCCCATATTCCGCTGCCTAACAGCTGAAGTCTCCACCTCCTGCCCATGGCCGTGGCCGTGGCCGTGGGCAAAGCGCAGCTGCTGCTGAGGCCCGGCAGCGGATGCTGCGAAGTTGGCGTTGAAGTGGTAGCCGAGCTGGGGGAGCGGGGCGCGGGGACCAGGGTCCCTGCAGTGCACCGGCCCGGGGGGCAGAGAATAGTTGAGGGAAGGAGAAGGAAGTGCTCCCGGGAAGGAAATGTGGGAGGAATTGGAATCCAGGGAAGCCACAGTCTGCATATGCATGCCATTGGAGTCGGTGAAAATTGTGGGCAGCGTCTGGGAAGAGGAAGAGAGGCCCGGCCAGAACGCAGCAGAGCCGGGAGCAGAAACGGAAGCAAGAGCAGCATTGGCATTGGCGCTGGCGCTGGCGGCAGCGTCGCCCGGGGCGTCGTGGGTGTCGGAGGTGATGACGCTGACGGAGGCCGCAGAGGCCGGGGAGGAAGAACCCGAGGCCGCGGTGGAGTCGAGGCACCAGGGGCGGGGAGCGAGCCCAAATCCAGCAGCGAGACCGGGCAGTGCGAGCAGGCGCGCGCGCGGGGCCATCCACCTCGGCCGAGGCCGAGTCGTTGCTGTGGCAGGCGCTGGACACGTCGCTGAGGTCGGTGCGGGCCGCGGTGGAGGCGGCGGCCATCGCTAGCGAGGGCCCGCCGTCATGGAAGGTGTGCGGAAGGTCCCAGCTGCAGCCCAGGCGGCGGCAGCCGCAGCCGCGGCCTGGTACGCGAGCGCTTGCTGCGACGTCCAGTTGCAGAAGGCGGCCGCCATGGCGGAGCCCGTTCACGCCCCGAATTGCCGTCTCCTCCTCCTGCGCCCACCTTTGCTGTGTGCCGAGCGCGAGGCCGCCACCACCATGTCCCTCTCCCTGCATTTAGAGTATCAAGCCGAGTGAGTGATTCAGGTTCCATCACAAAGCAGAGAAACAAGCACAAGGAAAAGAAGAAGAAGAAGAAGAAGAAGAAGACGCCCCAAGAAGAAGAAGGAGAAGAAGAAGAAGAAGAAGAGAGCAAGCCCGAAGAAGAAGAAGAAGAAGAAGAAGAAGGAGAAGAGCAAGCCCAGAGAAAAGAGGAGAAGAAGTGCATGGCAGAGGCACAGAGAGCGACATGGGCTTACCTGGGGCGCAGCGGTGGAGGCAGGGGGCCTGGCGTGGAGGAGCGCGGCGGAGTCCCGATTCCGCCCCCCACGGGTGCGGGCTGGGTTTTGGGGAGGAATCGAATGAGAGACAGAGACAAGCCCAGAGGAGTGCCGGTCCCGGACCCGGACCCAGACCCAGAGTCCCAGACCCGGACGCTCCGGCCTTGCTCTAGACATAGAGAGCGGCGGGAGCGGCAGCTACGGGCTCACCCGGCCCCGGCCCCGGCCCCGGCGCTGCCCGTACACGGCCGGAGCCTAGCTGCCCTGTTCCCTGCTCCCTGCTCCCTGCCCAGCGCTTGGGCCTGCCTGGGCATTTGCCATTTGCCTAGAGCACTCGGCCTGCGCCTGCCTCCCTTGTACGCTAGTACGAGACGCAGGAATCAAATGTGGCGGCACCGGCACCCCCACTCGCACTCGCACTCGGCAGCCTTGTCATTTGGTGCCATTCAGGTATCCTTTTCCCATTTCTTAATCCTTTCCCGCCCACCTGGCCTGGTCCCGCCCAGAAGGTGGGAGCAGGACCGGACGGAAAAGACTGGGACAAGAGGGAAAAGGAATTTGTGCTGTTGTTGGGCAATGAATAACAGTGAGGCAACACCTGATGACATATGAAAAAAGGCTCCTCTCGGCCCTCCTTCCTTTTCCTCTCCCTCAATTCTGAATTCCGCTCTGCTCGCTTCAGCCCAGGCTCCGGCCTTCGCTTTGTGCGGATGATGGAGTTTTGGATGTGTTGGCATCTTTGCGAGTCCAAGTCGATGCTGATGGCCGAGCCAGGCCAGGAGCAGGCTGGTGTCAGGGCGGAGCCGGAGCCGGAGCCGGCGCCAGAGCCAGAGCCAGAGCCCGATCAGAGCGGAATCGCGGATCCCCACTGGGAATAGCAGAGACAACAAGATCCAACACCACCACGCAAGCGCCCCCGAAGTTCCAGCTTCGCGCTAGCGTAAACTAATAATATCATAAAAACAAAATTATGGAGCTTCTGTTTTCCCGGGCCCCGGTCCGTGTCCGGGCCCAGAGAGGTGCACAGAAGAACAAGAAGAAGTATATTAAAGTCCACTAAGGACGGAATTTCCGTCATGGGACTGAAAAGACAGATATACAGAAAAGTATTGAAGTTTAATCGTTATTCTGAATTTCTTAAGTACTGGTGGTGTAAAATAAGTCAAATATGTTGCAGGTTGAAAGATTGGATATATGCTCCGCTATTCTGAATTTCCTGAGTACTAGTGGTATGAAGTAAGTCAAATAAGTACTAGTGGTGTGAAGTAAGTCAAATATCTGGCAGGTTGAAAGATTGGATACATTCTTAGTTATTCTGAATTTCCCAAGTACTTGTGGTGTGAAGTAAGTCAAATATCTGGCTGGTTGAAAGATTGGATATATTCTAAGTTATTCTGAATTTCCCAAGTACTAGTGGTGTGAAGTAAGTCAAATATCTGGCATGTTGAAAGATTGAATACATTCGCCGCTATGCTATAGTGAATTTCCGGAGTATTAGTGGTGTGAAGTAAGTCAAATATCTGGCAGGTTGAAAGATTGAATGTATTCTGCCTTGTGATCCCGCATTTGTTTCAGGCAAACACGTGTAAGAATAGGGTTAGGAAAAGAGAAGAAACTTCGGAGTGAAGATATTTGTTTCAGGCAAACACGTGTAAGAATAAGGTTAGGAAAAGAGAAGAAACTTTGGAGTGAAGATTGAGCTGCAATGAATAAGTTGACAAAAGCATTCTTGATATCCTCGTAGACGGGGCAAACGAAAACAAAGTGTTCCTCTATCTCAACTTCCCTATTGCATAACCGGCATATTCTGGTCTCTTTAGGTGGCCTGGGATGCAGCCATCTATCAGTCTCAATCCTGAGACGGTGAGACCCCATATGAAAATGACCTATAATCATCCTAAGGTTGAAAGACACATGGTCGCGGAGATAGATTGGAAGCAAGGGTCTCCCAAACTTAGAGAGGATACGGAAAAATTGCTTGTAAGTCCGGAGTTCAGTGGGTAAAGATCTAGAGATAGGAGACCAGGTGCAGGAGAGATAGGTGGATTGCAATTCATTGCGAATGGACCTATTGAAAGGAGGAAGCAAAAATTGGAAGAGGGAGTGGGCCGAGAGACTTTCCAGATAGAAGGCAAGAAGGAGGTATGGGGGAGTGGAGATGGGGTGATTGGACTAAGCTTCCTCTAAAGAATAGAGAGGATACAGGAAGCTGGTTAGAGGAAACAGACCCTCAAGCTCAAGCGGGAAAGTGGCAAACTCTGCATAAAAGATAACTAGGAGGCCAAACTTCTTCCAGATCTCGATATGTGGTCGAAGAAAAGATGTCTGGACCTATTCCAGCTTGCTCAAATCATCCTACGAAAGATAGGGCCCCCAAAACTCTACAGCATACATAACGGAAGGAACAATAACTGTGTTGACCAGCCATTACTGAGTGGGGATGTCTTTGATGTGCATCCTAGAGCACTCCCTTCGAACCCCACATGCTAATACCACACCCTTGACAATGCGAGCTCTAGCAGAGAGCTTTCACTGAAATCTCGAGCCATAAAGAGTTGCACCCGAGTAGACATAAGACTGAACAATATCCATTGGCTGGCCATAATAGAAGAATTGCAAGTTGTGATCAACCGGGTCCTTCCTGTTGAAGAACATCACCTTGGTCTTCTTCAAGTTCACCTCCAAGTCCTCTGTTGAAGAACATCACCTTGGTCTTCTTCAAGTTCACCTCCAAGTCCTTGGTCTCGCAAAAATAGGACAAGACATCCAGTTATCATCCAAAATTCCTATAGAACCCCTGTTGCAAAGTTAGAAGCAATTCACATAAAAGAGGAATATATTGCGAGTAATTTATTAAGGGTAGTTGCGCAAAGGAAGAGAGAATTGACGCATAAGAAACATATATTTCATATATGCTATTGATTAGTCTTTATCCTTCAAGGACTATGAGTATGACGAAGACCCTCGGGGGAGTAAGACAAAAGCACAATATCATCTGCATGCAGAAATATAGCGATATACACCAAAGAAAGGAGGTAACAAGGATCACCATATCCGCATCCCTAGGGCCTTCTTCTCCCTCCGTCTCCTTTCCGTCTCCCTCCCGTCCCGTCCCCCGGTCCCGGCCCCGGCCCCGGTCCCGGTCCCGATCCCGATCCCGATCCCGATCCCGATCCCGATCCCGGTCAAATGTTCGCTTTGACGGGCCCAGGCCGCCAAGTCGGTCACACAAACGAGGGGCTGGGCCTGGGATTGGGTTTGGGATTGGCGTTACCGAAATCTAGACACACCCGGACCCAGACCCAGACCCAGACCCAGACCCAGACCAAGACAGCTAAGCAGCACGCGGGCGGGCGCACGCACATGCACCCACCACCCACACCTGCTGCCTGCAGCGGGAGTCGGGAGCAGCATCGTAGCACCCAATTACCCAATTCAGCACTGCCAATGGCCCGGCCTACGTGGCCGGCAGCCCAACGCTGGCCTGCTGGCCTGCTGGCCTGCTGGCGTGCTCGCTGCTGTGCGCTTGGTCTACCATGTCACATACCGCATCCCATACTTTCCCGCTCGCGCCCACTTGTTCTATGTCGGACACATTTATGTGACATACCAGCATGTATTTGGCATGCTGCGACTGGCGACTGGCGACGCGGGCCGCGGCTCGAGCTCCCAAGCGCCTGCTCATGCCAGCGTCTACAGTGTCCGGTGTATCTACCCGCGCAATCTGCTGGCACATGCACAGTGCTTACCTTCCACCTTCCAGAAAGCCTCACAGGCTGGGTGTCTTCGCTCTTGGGACCCTTCAGCTTTTCGTGGCGTATCGTCGTATCGGGGTGCGGGGCGTAGGCATATCCTGGACGATACTACATAATAGCCTGAGAGGGCCTGGGCCAGCCGGGCCGGGCCGGGCCATCGTGCACCATGCCAACACGCTTGCCGCATACGGACAACGCTCGCCCTTATCCCATGTATGTATGCATGTGCAGAAGCCCAGGGACACGTAGCCCCAAGCGTGATTATCCCGCGGCCTTGCTGGACTGAAATTCCGGGTCAATGAAAAGAATGAAACTGGGAAACAGAAGGAAGACAGTCCGAGCCCCGGGCCCCGGGGCCGCAGGCTGCGTGTCTCTGTGTGTGGGACCAAAAAAATATTAGCGCAACTTCCTACCCCTGTACTATCCTACCTACGTGTCCACTGCACTACCTACTTCTAGCAACAGAAACTAACAGTCAATCGGGCCATCTGGCGCTCCCGCCTGTACTGCCTACACGCTGCACGGCTGCCGCTCCTCAGTGCCGCCCAAACCTCATCGGGAGCCAGCACTGCGTTTCAGAGCGGACAAGAACCCTCCTACTTTCTTATCTTTTGGCACCTCATCGCCCAGCTGCATGCGCGCGTCCCGTCACCACAACCAGTCAAAACAATGTACAAGTTACCCACCCCGTCACTTTCAGCCCAGTTACCAATCCAGCGTAAGCCACAGGGATCAGGGATCAGATTCGGTACCTCCTTCGCGAGATCCACAAGAATCGTGGTTATCTCCGAAAAGTCAGGTCTCTCCGTAGGATCGGTTTTCCAGCTCCGGTCCAACAAATCGGCAAGCTTCGAATGCGTGCCCTTGGGTATTGTAGGCCGAAGACCCTGCCACAACCAAGAGCTTCAGAATCTCCTGGCCGCACCATCGCAATGGCTCTACAACCACACCAAAATACGGACATAGCATAGTGACAACTACACACCTTCTGGACGACTCCTACGGCGGCTTGTAAGGGGGTCAGATCCGCGTAGGGTAGCTGCACATCACATCGAATCTGCTGGTGACAAAACAGCAACAGACTCAACTGACTCAACCGCAAAAAACCTGACTGCAAGGACGAAAGCAACAACCTTGCCCGTAAGGAGCTCCCACAGCACGATCCCGAAACTGAACACATCTACTCGCCGATCGTATGTCTTATGCTCGATCACCTGCACCATACGTGACCACATCTCATAGGTCACTGAACGGAATTCATGAAATGCAATGCTCCCACACTATTTCATCATCTGAGCAGCGTAAACACAGTGTGCTGTCAAAACACCTCTGGAGCCATCCATCTGTAGGTCCCAGTCTCCGCAGTCATGATGCCACTTGAAGCTTGGACACGAGCTACACCAAAATCGGCAACCTTCACAACCTACACACATTCACCAGCTGTTCAACTCCGCATCGTATCCCAAAACCGCTCAATATTCACAGAAAAAAACACCCGCCAAGACAGTAAACGCCTCACGTCATTTTCATCCATCAACAGATTTGCAGTTTTCAGATCCCGATGTATGATGTTATTCTGGTGCAGGTAATCCATGCCCTTTGACACATCTATTGCAACTCGGATCACCATTGACAGCTTCATTGCACCCCTTTGCTTGTGCAAGTAATCGTAAACACTCCCACCTGCCATGTATTCTGCCCACAGAAAGACAAATGAAATTTTAGCGCCCCAGGACAGCCGGCTCACACTGAACTGTCACCAAATTACATTTTCACAGGAAGGCAACAATTACCTGTTACAATTGACAGATTAGGTGGCTTTGTACATGCACCGATGAACTGAACAAGGTTCTTATGGCGGACTTTCCTGAAGATAACAAATGTGGAACACTCTTTAAGCCCTGACAACATACCAGCCTTATACTTGTTCTTCAGTGCCTCTCTTCAGTCAAAAGCTTACATTATCCGCCATACCTGTAAGTTTCATACACGTAGGTTGCCACTCTAGCAGCTGGGATACAGGAAGATAGGTCACCTCACATCTATATCATGTCATGCCAAACCACAAGGGAAGGACCAGGTTCATACCGCATGATTGAGATCTCTTGCTTGAATTCACGCTGCAGGTTGTCATTCAGTCGTTCAGCCTTAAGGATCTTGATGGCCACATCTTGGCCACAATATGTACCACGATACCTGGACCAGAACGGCTGCCCATTGAGTGTCTCAAAATACTCAGCTCAAAGAACCTTCTCCTTGGCTAGCATACTCACAAGTCTCCAAAGGAACCTGCAGCGATTTTCTGATTGAGGCTCAGCTGACTGCTATCAATCTCCCAATCGTCTGTAGCCTCCTTCTGCTCAGCCTTTGCCACAGGAGTTTGCGTTGTCACAGCTAATTCAGCAAGAGAACTTGCGGGAGTAGATTTAGACCAGCAACCTTTCTGCATCCGACATATGACAATCGAAGAGTGTTCAAATGGTGTTTCCACTTGACAACGTCCCAAGGTCCATCCCTATTTGAAAAAATGAGGGCCCTGACAATAGGCCTCTGTAAGATGTGGCTGGACTAAAAGCTACCTCCATACGGTTCAATGCAGAGCGCAGCGAGTGCTCCAAATCATGAGTGTCCTGCAGACACTACAAATGTCACGGACAAGGAGATAGTAGGAACCCAACCCGCCGCTCCTTCCACAGGCAGGAGGGTATTTCAGGAATGTACACCATCATGAACTTGCAGACACAACAGTGAAGATGGATAGAAACAAACCTCCGTTGGCCAGCCATCCACTACAAAAACGTCAAGAGAATATCCATCAACGGTCGAAAACACATGTGCTTCACGGATGTTGAGCCCCACATCTGCAAGCAAGGCAGACAACTGCACCAGAAAAATGTTCACCTCAGCACAAATATACTATTTTCCATACGCTCCCTGCCACAGCTCTCCCTGTTCACAGGGCAGGTAGAGTACCTGACTAAGAAGCTTTGGTTTGTCGATGGTTGAGAAAGTCACTTCATGCATAGGCATGTGAGGAGGATGAGGACTACGCAGAAACGACAAATGTATGGATGTTAATACAGTTTCCCAAATGGCTTCATATCATCACTCGCATTTAACTAATTCACCCCTTCTTAGCTCAAAGGCCGCTGAATACCTCTGTGGCGAATGATCTCCACCACCGGCTTCCTCTGGTATTTGGATATCTAAGGAAGCTAGTGCTTCAAGATTTGGAGTGGATCCGAATGCTGGTGGGGGATAAACCCTGTGGCCCGACACCGATATTATAAGCTATTCTGACCACCATATCTATCAATAGTACACATGCTTTTCACCCATACATAATAAAGCCTGGAATCAAACTCTTTGGCAGGGAGGCATCATCAATTACTGTAGTCTTGAAGAGCTTCGAACCAAAGGACCAGGAGTGTCTTCTTTAACAGGAGTGCCAACAGGGGATTCCTCTTCTACATCGAACTTGACAGGAAACACCTGACCGAGGTCAAGCGAAAACAAGGATAACAGCATTAAATGAAAGCAAGAGGAATGCACATGAGCGGGCTACCACATCACGCCCGATAAAAGCCCAAAGCGCTTTTCCGACTAGACCCAAACAAGCAGGAAAGGAGGAATGCAAAAGAAAAGAACGAAGTACACACTCACGTGCACTGGGCGAACATGGAATGCAGGCCGGTTGTCAGGAATTTCAGCTAGTCGTAGAAGTCGTTTGTGAGTCAAAACATCTTCCGCTCTCTCAACATTAACATCCAGGGCATACCTGCATTCCCGATCCAGCCATGTGCAGTCGTTACAATCCAATCGTATCCACCTCTACAACCCTAACGCCCCTCCCAAACTCACCTCGGTCAAGGTCCTGCCCTAATTGACAAATTCGAGCATCGCGTGGAAAACCAGGCGTAGGCAATTCACCTATGCGGGAATGCCCCGAAAATTCTGCTTCTGCAACGCACCTGGTCGGAAGACGAGTAAAATGAGCAAGCAGCTCTTCAGCAAATCCAGGCTTGTCCACCACGTCGTTGCCGTCCTCAGCTAGTTGTTTCAAAATAAACTCACACATTTCTTGCTTAACCCTGAGCCGCTGCTGCGTGGGAGACGCATCTCCCCCGCTCCTCTGCTGCCTGCTAGGCTTCGCATCCCCAGGCCCTTCCATGGACCTGTCCCCTCGCCCCCGCCCTCGCAGAAGTCACGGAGGCCCCTACACCCCGCTCCAGCCTGCGCTCCAGAACACGCAATGCAGCCTGCGCTCGCCTCCCTCAGCTAGCGATCGGCGCGGGCATCGGGCGGCTGGCCTTGGATGAACACGAGGCTGGAACCGCGGCATCTCCGGGACGCGGAAAGGGAGCGCAAGGGGCAGCGTGCCACTCTCGTACCTGCCAGCATCGTCTTCACAGATTTGCCAAAACGCTCCCACCGCAAGAAGGCTGGGAATGTGACTGGCCAGCACCCCTGCTACTCTACCCACGCATCCTGGCCTGCATCAGGATTCCCGGGCCGCGACCCCGATTTCTTCAGCCAGGCTCCAGCGCCTGCTTCCGCTCCAGCTCCTTGCACTCCCGCTCCTGCTCCGGCTCCGGCTCTGCTTCTGGCTCCTGCTTCCGGTTCCCGCTGCGACCCCGGCAGCAGCCATGCGGGGAAGCAAGCGCTAGCAGACGGCAATTCCGAGACCCGATTTCTCACAGCACGGGAGGTCAAATGCAGGCGCAGGCAGCAGGCATGCGATCGCGCAGAGCATCAGAGAAGACGGGACGTTGGATGGTGTGACCGAGTGGGATGATTCTACACAATGGAAGGTGTGTCACTTTTGACACGCGTCGGGGAGATCGCGCAGAAGCTCGCTCCGGAAGGGAGCAGCTGCAATGTCGGAGGTAGGGGGAACAGCGTGGGCTGCCAATCCGCGGCCCGCCGGCTTGCTCCTGGTCCCATGAATGCACCCGCCCCCGCCCGCTGATTTCCATTTCTGCAGGACTTATCCGGATACTAAATTTCGGTGCCCCTTGCGGCACCCAAAGGCCACTAGTGATGTGGCAAGATGTGGCAGCCGCGTGGCGAAGCGACGCCGCGCGTGCCACGTCTTGTTGCGTTCTGTCATCCCATCCAGGCAGGGTCGGTCATTATCCTCAAAGTCAGTGGTCTTCACCTCGTTATGCTGCTTGTAAATCGGGGTTTAGTGGGCAGTCTCTTCAATCTGGTAAGGGAGAGATCTTATTGGTGAGTAACGGAGAGTTCTGGATTGGTTGATATTTTTATTTTATTACATAATTTTCTATTCAAAGACAAGTATTGAATTCTACTACTAAGTAACACACCAAGATAGGGGATGTTCAACACATCTTTATTTCAAGTCTCAACAATATGAAGGCAAGGCATGATCTTCATTAAAAAATCTATAAAAAATATTTTCTATAATAATGTTTCATATGCAACCTTCTCACTTTGATGTTGGGCATCGACTACGAATCCACCAAAACTCTTGGACCTCATGCAAAGTGCATGAAAAACCATGGTAGCCATTTTATTATAAAGTAGGAGCTTTCAATCTTATCTACAATTCCGGTTTTCTAGAGTTGGTTACATCTCCTACATTGTCCCCCTTGCATGCACCCAATGAGTTCATTAGAGCCTTGCTTCCATATCGTTGAGACCTGAAACCCAGTCCATGGTGAAGCAATTCTTTACTTTGATTCATGTTGGGATGGGATTCCTCCCACCTTCGATTACTCCGAGCCCTTGGAGGCCTCCCTATTCTGAAACCCTTTGTGGCCGCCTGATGTATTTATTATCTTTGTCCTCTAAATTACATGGAATGTAAATACTCAATCAATTTCACCCAAAAAGAAAAAAAAACATATCCTACATCCCTACAAATACTTGTGCCCATAGAGAATTCATAGTCCTAAAACTGCTCTAACTTGTACTTTTATTCATAATTCTAAAACTGCTCTAACTTGTATTTTTATTCATAGTCCTACAGACCTACACCTGCTCTAACTTGTAATTTGCCTCTATCAAGGAATGGCCAATTGTGGACACAAAAAGAAAGGTCAAATCAAAGAATTTCCGGCAAACCAAGTTTAAAATTTTTCTCTTACCTATCTGTAATATTTTTTAATTATATATAATAAAGATAAAAACCTAATATCGAATGACTACTTACATGTGTGCACATGCATGGAGTAAAACCATTGGACTCATAAGTAATGAAGATAAAAACCTGCGCCCTAGGTCTGGAGCATTGAGCAACTGGTGCAGTAGCATGAGATAGGATGACCGAACTTTTCAAAGGGGTTCTTTTGCAAAGAGCAAGTAATTGATCCCCTTTCCAATATTGATACGTTAGAAGAGTTGAATCCCTAAGACCTTTAACTTGTATGTAATGAAGAAATATAAATAATTCATAGTTCGTACGTGGTTTGTATACTTAACAACATATAAAGATTTGAAACTCTTTTGAGCTTCATAAGTTATAAAACAAAACGTTGCACTTACTTCAAGCTCATATCTGATCGAACATCACATGATATAATTAAGTGACTTTAGGTATGAAACCTTGTTGTTCTGCCTTACATAACCCCAATTCTTTCAAGGCAGTTATACAAAGAAACACTCCACGTACTTCCAATATAATTTTTAATCTAATTTTGTAAGATATTATTAGGTGACTTTAGGTGTGGAACTTAGTTTTTCTTCCTTACAATATGAGCTCACCCATTTCTACTTATTTAAAAATGCCCCCTCTATAAATAATTATAATTTAAATATTTTAAATAAAAAGAATATATAAAAATTTGAATTGTTGCAAAGCAACAAAGAACCTGTTTTATTTGGAGTTGGCTACATACATAAATAGTTTGGTGACACACACATGTGTATGAAATAATTAGGTCTAAAAGGTGATAGAACTCAAGGGACACACACCTGCGCATTTATTTGAAGTTCCCCATCTATGTACTAAGTGGGGAACGTTCATTTTGTGGTCACAGTGTGTACAGGCACATAGCTTGGCGGAGAGGAGTGGTGAGGCTCGATTGTTTGCTACTGTATCGATTGCTGTACCAAAAAAGACTCCAAAGTCTTCAGCGAAATATCACGAGCCTTCGAAGAAGATGAAGAAGAAGAATTTTATTTAAGTCCACTAAGGGCGGATTTCGGTCATGGGACTGAGGTAAATTGAAGACATCGGCACTTCACAAAGCCTCAATGGCAGGTGCAGTAATTTCAACCTAAGACATCAACCTGCCGCCTCAAGAGTCAAGAACGCATGCCCAAAACATGTGGAAGCCCTGAGACAATCCTCCAGACAAGATCTGAGTGAGACAGCTTAGCAATGCAGAAAAGTTGCGTGCGACGAAATAAGAATCTAGGCTTCTGCTTCTTGCAGGCCGGGTTATTGATTCAAAACTCAAAAGAATGGTGAGCTTGCTCCATTGCTGAGCAGCACAGTTACACAGTCTAAGACGGGCACATCTCTACATTGACTGAGAATGGGCAATGGTTCAGACAGCTTCACATTCCAAGCAGGACTTGCTGTTCAGGCACGTCCCACCAGCAAGTTTATCTACACAGGCTTGAACCACTGCCCTGGGAAGCATGAGTGAAGCCGACGAAACCATCAACACATACATGTACCTAAAAGAATAACGTGGAGACACCCCATAGTGCAAAATGTCATGCGGTGTCGTCCCTCTCTCTCCCATGGTGTGACTGGGCTTAGGACGGGTAGGTGGTGGCGTAGTAGGGGAAAGCAGTAGCCGACAACCACTTCTTGGCACTCACGAACTTATTGGCCAGGAAGGGCGCAACCACCTTCTTGTCTGTGATCTGAACAGACCAGGAAACCCTCTTGGAGTTCCCTGCCCCCGGGCCCTTGCTCTTGAACTCGGCGTTGTAGGAAGTCTTGAGGTTCACGGTTCCGGACCAGGGCAGCCATCCGGTGGGATCGATGATGCTGTCCAAGTATGTGTCCACGTACACGGTTCTGGCATACGCCTTCCACGGCCTGCCCAGGTAAGACCTGCAGGAGCAATGTTTGTTAGGTTTCATCCACCCAGCAAGATGCAGAACCTAAGAGCATAATCTAGGGCAGGCTGGCTTTGGCTTACTTGTAGTTGCCCAGCTGCTTCTGGTAGTCGGCATTGGGCTGCAGCTTGCAGTTCTGGATGACAATGCCGGTGTTCATGTCCGGGTCGGCCCTCCCCTGCGCAGTGAAGGTGTTCTGCTGACCCAGCAGCCCAGTCCCGGCCAGGATGGTGGAGGACTGGATGATGGCGGCCGCATTCCCGAACATGAAATCCACAGTGCCCTCAATAATGACATTGCTGTAGAACTGACGCAGGCTGTGGCAGTAGAAAGTGTCCTGGAAGGCTGTCGCCTTGATCTGGTAGAAGGCACTGAGGTCAGCCGAGACCCGGAGGGCCACAGCCTGGTGGTTTACAGCTCCGGCCGTGTTCCTGACAGTGAACCCGGTGCCCACGAATCCATCACCATTGACAGCTGCAACACGGGCAAGAGAATGTGAGAGGGTAAAACAAGGTGGCTTTCATCCACACACACTTCACATGGAGCTCGACTCACCGAGAGTGGCAGACTTGAATGTGGTGGTGCCAGTGCCCTCCACGCTCTCCTTGGCAGTGAGGATGGTCTTGTCGATACCGTCACCCCTGAAGCCGATGTTCTTCTTGGACTTGCCCAAGACCACCTGCCCTGTGTAGGTGCCGCCCTTGATGTAGATCACCCACAGAGTCTTGCCGTTCTCAGGCGCAGCGTCCACGGCGTCCTGGATGCTCGTGTACTTCCCTGACCCATCGGCGGCCACAACCGCGTCGGGGGCCTTGGTGGTGACCTGCAGCAACCGCCTGGCAATCCCGTGCCTGGAAACCCAGCTGTTGTCCCCGGATGTGGCCTCCTGGAAATCATACCACGCCCCCTGGCTCCCGCCAACACTGCTCTCCTCGTCCGCAGACAGCAGCTTCCGCAGGTGCAGCGAAGGCAGCTGGGCCGGCAGGGAGGGCAGGCTGGAGGCGTAGTTGGTGATGTAGCTCGCCAGGTGGACGAGAATGGAGTAGAGCTGCTTCAGGCTCTCCCCGTTCTGGCTCACGGGGTCCGTGGGCGGGTTGGCGATCTCCGTTGTGTTCCCGAAGTAGCCCGGATTCACAGCCGCGATGATCTCCTCCAAGCAGGTGTCGTGGAAGGTAGCCGACGCGTCCAGCCAGGCGTGCACGTCATCCAGCTGATCCTCCACCGTCAACAGGCTCAGCGACGTGAGCTGCTCCACCGACCTCTGCAGCTGCTCCAGCGCCGTCTCCAGCGTCTGCACCCACAAACACAAACAAGCAAAGCCCACAAAAACCCACAACCCCGTCAGCCCCGCATTCCCTCACAGAGCAAACCCACCAGGCAAAACCGCAAAGCCAACCCGAAAGCCCGAAGCCCACCTCGAAGCAGACGGAGAGCGCGCCGGACAGCTGCGGGTTGGTCGCATTCAGCGCGTAGGCGTCGTTGAGGCTCTGGTTCACGGCCGCCTCCACGGCCTGGATGAGGTAGATGGCGAGCTCCTTGGGGTTGCTGGAGCTGGCGTTGGGGGCCGAGCTGAGCGTGGTGGAGCACTGGTCGGGGTACAGGCTCCCGCTGCAGATGCTGGAGATGGCCTTGGACCCGAGCGGGACCTGGTCATCATGGCTCTTCCCGCGGGTGGCCACCACGGACACCACCACGATCACCACCAGCAGCACCAGCGCGACGGGCACTCCGATCAGGCACACCTTCCGCCTCTTCCCGGACCTGTCATTCGGGTACGCCGAGTTCAGCTGCCCGTAAGGCTTCATGGCTCCCGGCTCCTGCTCCCCAATGCGCTATGCGGATCTGATGCTCGCAGGCAGACAGAAGACGGCTCCTCCTGATACACCCCGCGGACGTGCGGGCGGATGGCGGAAGAAAAAAAAGGCGCGGGAAGGCCCGGCTGGGCTGCAGAGGATGCCGCTCCCGGAGAGCGCACCGGCTGCAGGAGGGGCGGGGATGTGACTGTGACGAAGGCTGGGCCCGAGGCAGTTTTATGTCGGGAGGGGCGACGGAACGCGAGACGCGATGGCGAGGCTGGCACGCCCCAAAATTACAGCCTTCGCGGCAGTCGCCGAGCCCGATCCGGGTCGCATGCTGTTGCCCAGGCCCCAGCCCCAGGCCCCAGCCCCAGGCCCCAGTCCCAGGCCCCCGGCCCGGCGTCGTGCCGTGTAAAATAAGCTGCGAAATCCGCGTGGCGTGCCACATGCGGCGAATCCCGGTTTCGCCACTGCCAGCCGGGGTACAGTGTTACACTTACCCACCCTCCTGCATCCCCTTCCGCGCTGCCTCCGTTTGACTCGCCGCCGCACCTTCCCTTCCCCGAGACAGCGCTGCGACGGGGTCCGCCCATGGGACCACGTCATTGACCCGACCCCCGCCCCTTGCCCTATTTTTCTCCTCCTTCAACCTGTCCAACGGCGTGGGCTGGGCATTAAACGGGCAGCCCAATCACGGGCTCCGCCTCTCCACCAGGCGCCAGGGGAGGGAGGGTTGCAACGGAAGCGATGCTCCACGGAGTGGGTCCCGCCACCCCCCAGGATCTCTCTCGCCATGTATGTACATATGATGCATCTGGCCATGCCCGCATCCTGTGCGACGCAACCTCCCGCTTCCATCCACGCAACCGTGCGCAGTCTCGTGCGCGGCTGCCCCCAGGGGGTTTCTCGTTGCCTACACCATAACGCTCAAATGTACCTTACGCTGGAACTGGTCGTTGCTAGCTTAGTTGGATTCCAAGTCTCATGCGTCTTCTTGGCTTGACCGTTCATGGCCCTCAACTTGCCCTTAGGTAGTCGCCCCTCCTTGAAGGGCATGCTAGGCTCCTAGGTGTGAGTCATTTTGCGCAAGACTACCATTTGTTAAAGTACCATTTCTCAAAGTAAAGTAAAGTGTTCATAGTTTAGTGGTACCCCTTTCCGTTGCTACAAACCGAAGCCTCCGAAGGTCTCGCGAGCTCAATTCCCAGTGGGGCACTTACCGGACGTTACAAGTTATCCATCCTTTTCCAGTCTTGATATTCACGTTAAAGTGGGAAAAAGGGAACCACTGAGCCCACACACGATATTCCGCGCGGTCGCTCCAGAGGAAGGGAAACCGTGCGGGCATGGACATGGAATGCTGGTATGTACCCAAGGGGTGGCGGGACCCTCCGTTTAGCATCGCTTCGGTTGCAAGTCTTTCGTGGGTGTCCGGCTCCGCTTCCGCTCCCGCTCCCGCGCCTGCTGCTGCGTGGGTCCCTGTCACGGCCCTCCACGACGCTTCAGAGCAGGGGATTGGCGAAGTGGGGAAGAGGACTTCTTCACCTGGACTCCTGCTCCCTTTGCGCTGCTCACGTCCTCTCTCATCCAACTCCCGCGCGCCAGCAGGGCCACCGGCCAACTGTCATGGCATGCACGCTGTCTGGGGGGACGGACAAGGGCTGCTTTGCGCTTTGCTGCTGGACTGACTAGACGCCATAGCCGCCTCGATGTAGCTGGCACAAACACATGGGTACTGGTGAAATCAGGCGACAGGCAATGCGATGGTGGCGCACTCCTTCATCGCAACAACGACGAGCCCGGGCACCATCCATCCATCTGGGTTGCCGTGCAGTGGTACAGCCGCTGTCCAGCAGGGCATGGGTGTACACACCCAGTGCGGTTATCACACCTAGTGTACATACATACATACATACATACAGTGAAAGCACATGCTCAAGTACAGCTATCCTGGCCAGCTGTAAGGGTGGAATGTACATACACGCACATAGGGCCGCTGGTCTACTCCAGAAACCTCTCGCTGAACTTTTTGTCCGATACACGGCATGTATCGCTCTTGCCGAACAGGCTGTACCTGTTCTGCGCCACCGTGTTGTACAGGGAATCACGTATGCCCCTGGCGGAAAGACAATGAGCCCCACAATCAGCATAACAGCTGTCCAGGACTGTGCAGGACTTTGACAGGAGCTGGATGATGATCAGGAGAGAGCTTACAGAGGTGCCGATGTTGCCAAGTCTGCGAGGGGCAGCTTCAACACTTTTCCCACCTGAAGAATACACTCCGATTTCTCATATGATCTGCACACGGGCGAATCCGGACACGATAGGAGGCACGTTTCTTTTTTCTTCGGTTTCCTGCACTGATGAGGGCTGAGCAGGACAGGGAGTCTCTCTTACTTGTCCTTGAAGACAACCACGACGCTTTCCAAGTAATCAGCAGGACGCCCCGATCTTACAAGCAATGCCTTCCCTGCATCGCTTTGGAGCGCTGCAAACCGGAACAGACTGCACGTTCCAGAAGACATGCGGTGCAGCAGTTGTGTTAGACTTGCGGAGAGACAACCTACCCGAGATTCGATGTTGAAAACTTGGGAGCAACTACTGCAGGAACATGAAGCCTCATCAAGTGGGGAGATTACTATACCCTTCCGGATCCTTGTCGAGCACAAAGTTGACGGTTCCATTGCACATGTTGCAAACCCCTGCACGAAAATTTTGAAACCACACGTTTACCACAATGCTAGAATACTCCTGGAGGCAAAAAACCACAAATCTGGTCACAGTTTTCGCCACTGCGTGGCTCCAACAACCCCAAGCTTCAGCCAGCGAGGAGATAACATACCCTTACATGTTTCATCATTTACGGTACATGGAGCAGTAAACTGGCAAGTCTACAACCCTAGGGCGCAATCCCCAAACTGAAAGCACAACACTCAACTGCTTCACATAGACAGCAAAACATTGAACCAAGAACAACACTTGGCTTCCACAGTTAACTGACACCGGACACTCCACTCAACAGACAAGCAACAACAGCATTAGAGAGACAGTTTTGTCACACTCCGAGCTGCAAGGCAGACATTTGTCAAGAATCAAGCAACTCCAGAAAGCTCGTGGCACAATCCAAGCTGCAAAAGCAGATAACTGTCAAGAAGCCAAGGATTTGTCTAAGCTTGCATACGCTAAAAATTCACGAAGAAACTCACCATCATACAATATCACGGGCCTCGAATCATTCGCAAAGTAGGCATCCCCCTTCTCCCGCAATTGCTGCTCCCATGACACTTGCGGAACCGCACCTGTGGAGCTTGCCCTAACCTCCGCGATGCTTCTAACTGGAAAGACTCGCTTCACAGAAGCGCTCAAGGGCGGGTAAAGAATGCTCGGACTCCCTCCCCGCTTCACCAAAAGGTTTGAACATGCAACTTCACGAGCAAAAACTCGGGGGCAACATCCAACAAGTACAGACTGCTTGCACGACAGAGGTGCAAACTGAGCCATAGTCCCAGACATCATCACCGGAGCACACCTCGGATGCCTGCCCAATTTCCACAAGCACAGCACCACTGCAACGGGAAACAATTTCTGTACCAAGCCTCTTGCACCTGGCAATTCCAACGGGAAGTCTGTAGCCGGGAAAGAGTGCAAACCTGGAGATTCTGCAGACTCGAAGCTCGTCCACATGTTGCCATCTTTGCATCGAGCTTTCATTTGCGGTCACACAAAACCGGACCCATGTCCTAATCAGTGTCTTAAGCCTGACATCCTCCAAGTCATGTTGAAGTGGATAGGCAGCGGGATCCTTGAATTATGGTTCCCCTTCTGGGTAATGACTATAAAATCGATATCTCGATATCTCAGTACGTAGGTTAATTAAGTATTTCCTTTGAATGTATTTATGTCGACCTGTCTATCTATATATATGTACTTGTATGTCTCCCGATTCCCAAGTAGTGAGACTCTAGGGCACGGTATTTATATCTGCCGCCTTGTCTTCTGGTGCGAGTGTTGAGAATGGCTGCGGCATCAGTACGTCAGGACCGGGACGAGGAGGAATCGGGGGATGAAGCTACTGGAAAGAGCGACGAGGAGAGGCTGGAAGTCGAAGGAGGCTATGAGGAAGAAGAGGGTGGGGATGAAGATGAGCTCCCCAAGAAGGGGAGCACGGACGGCGATGCAAACGGCCAGAAGGCGGCCGGGAGAAAAGTCATGAAGAAGAGGAAGACCCTGAAGGCGGAGAGGGATAGGGTTGACGGAAAAAGGGGAGTGTGCTATCTCAGTCGGATTCCCCCGCACTTGAAGCCTCTGAAGTTGCGGCACATTCTGTCGAAGTACGGGGAGGTGCTCAGAATCTACTTGGCGCCTGAGGATCCCGCGATCAGGCATCGGCGGAAGAAGGCGGGAGGGAACAGTGGGAAGAATTTTACCGAGGGATGGGTGGAGTTTGCGAAGAAGAGCGTTGCTAAGAGGTTAGCAAGATGCACGGTGTGGTGTGGTGGCGCGTGTTGGGTGAAATGGGAACTGAGAGGCTGTTTGGGATGTGTGTAGGGTTGCTGCTATGCTGAATGCCGAGCCTATGGGTGGGGGGAAGCGGTCGGCGTACTACTATGATCTGTGGAACATTAGGTATTTGCGGAAGTTTAAGTGGGACCATTTGACGGAGGAGATTGCGTATAGGAACGCCGTGCATGAGCAGAGGATGGAGGTTGAGCTCTCCGCTGCCAAGAGACAGCGTGACTTCTACCTGTCTAGGGTGGACAAGTCCCGTGCAATTGAGTCTATGGAGGAGAGGAAACGAAAGAGGCAGGAGGAAGAAGGGGGAGAGAAGAAAGCGGATGCAGGTGAGGACCGGAGGCCGGTTTCACGCGTTGTCAGGCACTTTCCACAGAGAAAGTCTGTAGCCGGAGAGAATGAGGACAAGAAGCGCCGTGTTGCGCCAGACGTTCTGGCAGCTGTGTTCGGTGCACCAAGAGCAGCTTGAACTGGCAGTGAAGAGCGTGGATGAAGAGGAGAAGTGTCGACCTATCAGACTTTCTAAATCAGTGGGAAGAATGCTTGGTGAGGATGAGAAAGTTTCAGGCTTTCTCAAAACTGCAACGATGGAACACTTTGGTGCATCAGTATGTGCTCAAATTGCCACATTTGCCCGGGCACGAGCTCTAATAGTTCGCAGAAGTGCCTCCATCCAGGTACAGTGATCTGTCCCACTACTGCAGGCTGCCTCAAAATGATGGGGGGTTGTTCTGCCAGCTTCGTGATGACAGCTTGGTGGTAGTCAGGCCTCTCGTCTGACCTGAAGTTGGTGTAATGGAATTGCAGGTAACACTCGTGGGCACGCCTGGTGCGTGGTGGGATTTGTGCCTAACAGCATTTACCTGAAATGACCATTTACGTACGAGTCAGATCGTGCTGGTACTTTGTTTTTTGTTTGACTGGACTGTGGCGTGATATGGGGGATTTGAGTTGTCCTCCTAGGTCTGGAGCTAAGACTCTATATTCTCTAGTCTCTCCAACAATTGGAGGTCTACAATTTGAAGACTTTAAGTCAAATAATTAACAAGAAATTGATTCCATCAAGCATTTCCTAGTCCTTGAAATTTGCTTTGCCTTTACAGTACCGGTACACTGAATCTAAAGTTCCCACTCACCGAGTACATACTCAGTAACCACTCACCGAGGACGTGGTTACAACTGGCCAACCACTCACCCTTTCAGTGCGCCACAAACATCTGTGAACTCACTTTTCACAATTCATGCAGCCCCACTGTCTCGTGCACTTGCCACGGCCAGAAACACCACACTTGCAATCACCGGGCTCCAAATTAGGAGTAGGGCCAGGCTGAAGTTGGGAGTGGTGGCATCCGGAAACAGCACGCTCCCGTATTTGATGAGCGCAGCCCCAGCCAAGGATGCCGCACCGAACTTGAGTAGGTAGAAGAGATCTTCCTGCCAGAAAAGAAGAGCATTCTCTCGTTCAGGAGACATGCATCAGAGACGGCTGTCACAAAGGCAGAAAGCTCATGTGCAGTCACTCACCTGAGAGGAAGGGCTCTCAGAAGCCGCCCGGATGCACAATGCAGGACAGGCAGTAGGTCCCCGACCACCGGCCCTCGCCCTTGCCTTGATCGGCAACGGCCGCCCTCGCAAGCCAGAAGCAGGAACAGCAGGCAGCCAGGACGCAGTTGCGCAAATGCAAGCGTGTGAAACGCGGGCCATCTTCACGGAATAGGGCCTGGGCAACAGGGCCGTGGAGAGAGAGAGCTGTGGAGATGTTAACGGATGAGGAATGAAAAGTTAAGAAGTAAACTTGTGATCCTAGTCTAGATTTGCAAACGCTCGCCATGATGTGGAGCGCGCTGATGAACAACTGTTACAGTAAGCCCGAGCGGCAGGCTGCTTTCATCACATCACACAAGTTGAAGTAGTGTAAATTTGAAGGCCTTGAATGCACAACGTCTCGTACGCCATCACATTGTCTGATCACACAAACACACACAAGGTGGAGGAAGGTGGAGCCTGGTGGAGGGCGGCCTGATCCTGCTTCTTGCTGGCAAATGGCGCCACTTGCCGCGTCTGTGATCCGGACGAGCGCGGCCACCTCATCCGCCTCGGTCTCACAAACCCGGCATCTTGAGAAAATGCATTCATCTCTTTCCCACAAAGCGCGGGGCAGAAATCAACACACACCGGCCCCAAGCGGGATTCACGCCGCTGCGCATGACCAAGCTCCATGATGAGCATATTTCCCTCGCCACCTCCATCACTGGCCCGCACTGCGGCAGTGCGTTACCTTGATACCAGCGATGATTAGGTGCCGCGGCCCGTGCAGAACAGCCTGCTTAAAAAACTGTCTTGGCGGACGCTAGAGCTAACTCTCCCTCGGGAACCCAACCGCGGCCCTTGCGATGCTTCTCACAAACACGGCAACACAGCGAGTTGCTCCCCACAACTTCCACACAAAGTCACAGACTGCCCGGCATCCATGGTCGTCGCCTCTGTCTACAGCTCTGCAGCCCCGTCTTCCTCCTCCAACAATTGGGCACCTGCTGTGCACTGTGAATCGTGCACCAGCCATATAGCCGCCTCCTGGACCTCAACTCCACTCGAGTTCTCAGGCTGAGCACGTCGAACGATCCATTACACGACACCGTCGCCCGGCCATCCCCAGCCCGGCATGGCCTCCTCCGCCGCCTCCACACTGGCCCTCCTGGCGCTGCTGCTGGCCGCCGCCATCGCAGGCTCGGACGCCGGCGGATACGGGTCCACCCACCGCCGCAAGAAGCATCACCACTGGCACAAGAAGCATCACCACTGGCACAAGAAGGACCGGCCCCGTAAGCCCACCTTCACCCCCCGCTGCCCGTCGATTTCCCTGCAATGCATGTGCATGGCGTCCATATGTGTTCCGGATCCCCTGCCATCTCCTCTGTACACGACGGAGAGACAAGATCCCTGTCTAACCAGATTTTTCGTCTTCAGCGGCCTGCGGCTACGGCTCGGTGTGCCAGGACCCGGTGATGAGGACCCAGTCGGGGGAGCAGTTCTACTTCCACGGCCACAAGGACGCGGACTTCTGCCTGGTGTCGGACTCCAGCCTGCACATCAACGCGCACTTCATCGGGCGGAGGCGGGAGGGAGTCGGGAGGGACTTCACGTGGGTGCAGGCGATCGGGGTGGTGCTGCCGGGCCACACGGCCTCGGTGTCTGTGAACAAGGTGGCGGTCTGGGATCCGGCGCACGACCAGCTCGCCTTCGCAGTCGACTCCGTCCCCGTCGTGCTCCCGCCGGGGGAGGGCGCGGAGGTGACAGTCGCGGGGATCACCGTCTCCCGCATCGCGCCGGCCAACGCCGTGACGCTGCAGGTGGACGGGCATTTCCGGCTCACGCTCTACGCGAAGCCCGTGTCGGAGGAGGAGGATGCCAAGGCCCGGTACGGGGTGGAGTTCGGGAAGGACTGCATGGCGCATCTGGATGTGAGCTTCGAGTTCGCCGCGCTCACCACGCGCGTGGACGGCGTGCTGGGCCAGACCTACTCCCCGGGCTTCCAGATGCTGCAGAAGAAGCCCGGCCAGCTCATTCCCACCATGGGCGGCGACGGAAGGTTCGCCTCCTCCGGCCTCCTCGTGCCCGACTGCAGCGTCTCCAGGTTCACCACTGCTGATGCTTCTGCTGGTGCTGGTGTTGGTGTTGGGGACGTTCTCGGCGACATTCTGCCTGTCACCTGTGGCTCGACCGAGGCCGGGTCGGGGATCTTGTGCCGCCGTTGAATGCTCAGGATGGAGTCAGTTCACAGTGTAGGATGGGCTTACTTAAGGAGCCTTAGATTCCGATGTTGTGCCTTGTCGGAAACAACGTGTGCAGGACCCCAATGCAGCGTAAGCTGCTTCCGTTCTCCAGATCGCCGCTCATTCAACAGCTGACAGAAGCTACATGGGTAGCTAATATACCTTACATAGTTTTGCTTCTTCTGCTTACCAAGCCAATTGCAGGTGTGGGGAAGCATTGGCGTACATAAACTGTTGTGCAGACCTGGAATTGTTTTCGTGTATACAAGGAAGGAGAATGTCAGCCGGGAATTTTCTGTTCCCACCTAGCTTGCAAGTGTCGGATGCCTTTGTCGTAGACCTACACTGTTGCGCAGACCCGAAATTGTTTTCCTTCTAAACAAGGAAGAATCTGGTTAACAGCCAGACTTCTCTTCAAAACTTGTGCTTAGTAAGCACAGGTAGACGACAAGGCTTCCCACATTTGGCTGCCAATCGTCCAGCCAAGTGTAGGAAAGCTTCAACTCGTATACCGAAAATTGGCCTTCTTTGGCACAAGGTGGTCTCTTCTCTACAAAAAAAAACCTTCCTGCTGTACCAGCTCTTCCAGACTTTGCGCAATTGTTGCGTCTAGTTGATTTACGATTCAACAGGTCACTGATGAGGAGGGAATGTCAGAACGACTTTTCCAATTTCCAAGAAACTTGTTTCTAGTGGGAAGGGACAACCTTCACTCACAGATTTCCAAAACCGGGAGAGCCAGAATGTCAACTGCACACAGTATTCCGTTGTGCCAGCTTCCACATGACATACAATTTTGGGGGCTCTCATCTCTAATCAAGACCTTGAAAGAATCAGAATCTACGGGAGCGAAGTATCGTCAATAAATCACTAATTGGTCCCCTTTAGAGAGGGGACTCGCTACAACTGCGTCAAGAATTCAGCTGTGGATAGAAGGTGACAGTTGTGGATGGCAGCCATGTGGAACCCTGAATGAAATCGTTCAGGAGGAAACCTTGGACCTGATCTGGTGTGTAGAACTGATGGACTCCTGGCCATTTCACTCTGTCGGTTATCCCACCTCCTGGCCCCTTGCTGTTGTACTCCACGTAGTATAGGGTGTCCAGAAACAAGTCTCCATTCCAAGGTAGCCATCCTGCGGGCTGGATGACTTTGTCCAAGGTGCTGTCCAGGAGGATAGTTCTTGAAAAGTTTTTCCATGGCCTGCCCAGATACGTCCTGCAACGGGGAACAGCGATCCATTAGGGAGGCTTTCACAAAGTCTAAAACCAGCTTCGACTTCCACAAGCAGCTGACAAGTTCTCGGTAGCTCACAGGTAGGCGCTAGTGTTGGCCGAGTATGCTGGTGATGGTTGAAAGTCGCAATCTTGGAACACCAGGCCTGTATTCTGGTTAGGGTCTGTTCTACCCTGAGCAGTGAAAATGTTTTGCTGAACAAGCAGCCCAGTGTCGGCAATGAGGGTGCAGTTTTGGAAGAAAGCTGCTCCGTTCCCAAATATGAAGTCCACAGTGCCCTGGATAATACACTGGCTGTAGAACTGTCGGTAACTGTGTGCATACAAGGTGTCTTGGTACCCGACGGCTTTCACCTGGAACAGGGCCGATTGGTCAGCTGAAACCCTAATGGCGACAGCTTGATGGTTCGCTGCTCCTGCCGTGTTCTGGACGGTGAATCCAATTCCAATAAACCCGGCACCACTCACGGCTGTAACACACAACAGAAGAGTTGTCACTAAAACCCTTATCTTCAGAACATCACGAATGCATTATCATGGCCAAACCGAAGCCCTCACCGAAAGTTGCTGAGCGGAAGGTCGTCGTCCCTCCAAAAACACTCTTGTTGTCTGTGAGGACTGTTTTGTCGATCCCAGCTCCGACGAACGCAAGATTTGTCTGATTCTTAGAAATCTTGACTTGCCCCTCAAACGTACCTTCCGCGATCTGAATGATGTAAAGAGTGTCGCTATGATCTGGAGCAGCGTCTACAGCATCTTGGATGCTTTGACCAGCTCCCACAGTAGCATCAGGAGTCCTGCTCGAAATCTCGTCGAGAAAGCGGCGCAGGCGCACTTCCCTGTCAGCCCATTCTGGGAGCGCATCGTGGTGCCCCAAGCCAAAGCCTTGAGGAGAGTATGAATCTGTCGACAACAGCTTTCTCAATCCTAGTCCACTGAGACTGGGAAGTTTAGAGCTGTATGATTTGAGATAATTGGCCAAGTAGAGGACGATGGAGTACATCTGTCTCACATGATCACCACCTGTTGTCACTGGATCATTAGGCTGGAGAGGGTACTGCGCATCCGCAGAGAACAACGGATAACTCGAAGGACTGGTTGCTGGATAGTTGGGGTAGTTGTAAGCTATCAGCAACTCTTCAAGGCAAGTGTCGTGATAGGTTGTTGATGCCGACAGCCATGTTTGGAGGTTGTTCAGTCCCTGCTTCAAAGTATTGAGATTGTGCAAGCCGTTGAGCTCCGTAATAGATACAGTCAGTTGATTCCACGCTTCGTCCAGCAACTGCACAAACGCAGATGAGCAGGTTCTCTCAAAATATGCCCTAAAGATAGCCGCAATCCCAGCAATGGTGCAGACCAGGGCAGAAACACACGAAATACAGCACACTTACTTCACCGCAGGTTGTCAAGACCTCAGTCCTGTTCGGATTGCTGTCGGCTTGTCTGATGAGCAAATTCACCTCCGATGTAGATTGGTTGAGAGCGGTCTGCAACGTCTGGATCAGGTATGCGAGGAAATCCTTAGGCTTCGCAGTGGAGTGGTTCGGATCACCCTGCAAAATGGTGGTACATGTGTCGGGGTACATTGTCCCGCTGCAGATAGACTTGATAAGCAACGAGCCGGCGGGAACGTCCTGGCCGTGATGATGCTTGCGACTCGCCACCACCCCCACCGCGATGATCAGGATGAGCACAACCACGGCCACCGGAACTCCAAACAAGCACCATTTCCCTTTGCTGGACCGCCTGGCGCCAGTGTACTCGGACGGGTAGGCCGGATTGCGGTTCCCTGGAGACTTCATGGTCCTCTTCCCCCAGATCCGCTCGCCTCAGTAATCAATCTTCTTCCCTCGCTCACTCTCGGGCACTCCCTGTCCGAAATCTGCAGAGTCCTCCTGCGCCATCTCATCCCCGCATCAACTCCAACCTCTCAGTCATAGCTTCCGCAGCAGCACGGTATGCACGTCCATTATGGAGTGTCCTGCAGTGCAATACCTTCGTACCAGCCCCGGCCAGGATTAGGTGCTCCGGACCGTGCAGAACAGACTGCTATAATGACACAAGTCCTGACAGATCCCTGAGCTGAGTGAAGACTCCGTCGGCAATCCAACCACGGCCCTGCGATGCGTCGCACAACATGCATATGGCAACAAAGCAAATTGCTGTTCACAATTTCAACACAAAGTCAGAGTCACTGCGCGGCATTCATGGCCGTCGCCTCTTGTACAGCTCTACAGGCACTTCCTCCTCCAGCAATGCAGCGCGGGCTGTGCGGTGTGGAGTGTGCACCATAACCAGAAATGGTCCTGTGAGCCCGCCTTCACGTCCTGTTCTCCGTCAATTTCAGTACAAAACATTTGCATGGCTCCCGTGTGCAGCAGCCTGCGCCCGACGGACAGACTAGATTGAGCTCTCCTGCTCCAGCCGGGCGAGGGCGCGGAGGCGACCCTGGCGGGGATCACCATCGCGCGTATCGCGCCCGCCGACGCCGTGACGCTGGAGGTGGACGGCCACTTCCGCCTCCCTCTCTACGCCAGGCCCGTGTCGGAGGAGGAGGATGCCGAGGCCCCCTACGAGTGGAGTGTGCCAAGGACTGCATGTCGCATCTGCATGTGAGCCTCGAGTTCGCCGCCCTCACCACGCTGGTGGCCGGCGTGCTCGGCCGGACCTACTCCTCAGAGGCTTCCAGATGCTACAGAAGAAGCCCGGCCCGCTCATTCCCTCTGCCGGCACCAGGTTTGCCTCCTCCGACCCCCTCATGCCCGACTTAAGCGTCTCCAGGGTCACCAACGCCGATGCGTCTGCCGATGCCGAGGACATTCTCGGCAACATTCGGACTGTCACCAGTGATTCCAGTCGGGAATGGTGTGCCGCCGCTGAGCTAATTGCTGACGATGGATTCTCAGTCACAGTAGTGTGTGTAGCATAGACCGACTTACGGAGCATCAGATTCCGATGTTGTGCCTGGTTGGAAAACCACAGGACCCAATGACAAAACACATGTTACATAACTTTGCTGCCTATGGCTTGCGTTGGGAAACATTGTCGTATATTGTTGTGCAGTCGGTACAGCAGCAGCAGACCCGGCATTGTTTTTCTTGTATACAAAGGAGGAGTACGTCAACTCGGATTCTTTGAGTCATACCCTGTGCTTATCTATGGAATACCGAACTGGTCACGCAGCATCCAGATATTTTTAGGGTTATGGACAGAAAGAAATAGTCCCGCCGCATACGGCGGAACTATTTCGGCATGTCATGGATGACCACATCGGTTGTGGCTGCGGCCCCCCGGTGTACCGATGTGGTCAAGCTACCACATGATACACAGAATGATTCGACCACACAGTATGATTCGACCACACACAGAAACTTTTCTTCTTTTAGGGTTAGGGTTGCGTTGCGGCCATTTCCGTCGCCGCGCCATTGCGGCACGCAACATACCATGTCCGCGACCGCGGCATACACAAGGTGTAAGGGTTGCCGGCGGTTGCGTTAGCGCAGCGCTTACGCTATGCAATGGCGTTTGTGCTGCAATTGTCGCGTTTGCGGTAGCGGCTTAGTGCATTTGCCCTGCGTGGAAGGCTGCCTTTGTTTGGCAGGCTGCATCCGCAACGCTCACATAGCCGCTTTCTACGGTGCTGTGCCATAGCACCAACTTTCCGATACAAGCTTATACCAGAGGACCAACAAAACACGGCTTCCATGAAAAATGGACGTGATACAATCCTTGCACCCAAAAAGCGTGCGTGGCACAAGAGTGCAGTTCAAAGGGCCTCTTGGACTACGTAACGCAGCAGTGATCCGCCCACGCCCACGGCGTGCTTCACCGCGCCCACCGCCGGAGGTACTGGCAAGGTTTCCTCGCCTGCACTCCGCACAATGTCGCCGCGTGCAGGGTCCAAGCACGGTTAGGTAGACCACATTATGTGGGGACGGACGCAACGCCAGATTTATGTCCACATGTGGACGATTACCTTCCAAAATTCTCCCCACTAGAATATCTATCGAAATGATTCAATTTTTTTCCCATAACTAAGAGCAAGGCAACAAGTCCACATTAAAATGCTCGAGTTAAAGGATATGATTTGTGCATATGGTATTTAATTGTTTGATCACGGATGGACAAGTGAACTTTGGACACAAAAAGTGAGCACAAGACACACAACCCAAGTTCATTTGAATTTCAAACCATCCCATCAAGTGAACACGGAACAGAGTGAGTCTATCACACTCAAGTTTGGCACTTGTTCAAATTTCAAAGTTTGGAATACGCGGAATTTCAAAGTCCGGCTTTGGAATTTCAAACCATCCTCAAGTGAACACGGAACACTAAAAGTGAGGCATGGTCACAAACAAGTGTAAACTTGTTTGAATTTCAAAGTTTGGGTAAGCGGAATTTCAAAACGAGGTACCCAAGTTGCTGCGGCTCATCTTTGATGAGAGCATAACCTCCGATCTCGCTGCGCTGAGCCCCGCCTTCATGCTGGCGCTCCGTACCGTGTGAACCATGTGCCTAGGATTGTGAGCTGCGATGAGGGAGGCGGGAAGGGAGCCCTCGGCAGGCCAAGGAATCGAATGGCTCCAGCAGTGCATCCTCTTCGAGTGCACTTAAGAGAGCGGCCGCGAAGCGCCGATGGAGGGAAAAGCAATTTGAAATGTATCTTTGTGTGTGGAAGATGTTAGGCAAGATCTGGAGCATCTTTGCTGGAGGAGGCACCCTTACATGGTGAGAAGGGATCTAATCCACGATTGAATGTTGTTGTGGAAGAACGGAGCAGCCGAGGGCGAGCAAACAACACCTCTTTCATCCACAGCGGTCAAGGCGGTTCTGCAAGGCGGTGGGATCTCACCAGTCGTGATGGGGCGTTGTGATGCAGTGTGGCCGTGTTGCTCGTGAACTTGGTCACATTTTCTTACATAGAACTGCCCACTTCAATTCGATAGCAAGGCCAAGGTGCTAGATGCTGTGCGTGGCCTCAAGGAGTTCTTCCCCGCGTGGGGTGAAGGCTCAAAGCCACATCCCTAGCTTTCCGAACATCGTATGCCAAGAAGGCGGAGTGTACAAGCGTCGATAAGTTGAAGGCAAGACAAACCTTCATGAATATTGTGCTTATCGAGGATGTGAGGCAAGAAGCTGGAGCATCCGCCTTGGCCGGTCCTTGGGGTCAGGCGTGTTGTGGCACGCCATCTTCGACCAGGGCGATTTGCAAAGTGCACCGAGGAGGTGCACTGGGTGGGGGGACTAAGGCCTGCTCCGATTGTTTGACCCAAGAGGTAAAGCAAGCTGTTTTGCAATTTTGGGAGACGGCATCAAGGCCTTCCTCCAACTCCAAGGATGCTAGGGCAACGGTGGCTCCTCTTGTATTCCACACCACATAATCCATTTCGGATACCTCTCGTGATCGTTCAACGTGTTTTGTCTTTGCTACTTCCAGGTGGTGAGCACACCACCGGTGGTGAGCGATCTCCTTGCCTAGTGCCTCCGCCCATGCTTGCACTGGAACACCGCCACTAACCTTGTAAGTTGTTACACCGCCACCACCGTCACCACTACATGTGACCCCGTGGCTCCAGCTACATCACTCTCCATGTTCAGCCCTTCCTTCCGTGGCGATTGTCGCTGAGCTTCACTATCATTTTGCTTGGCTTGCTCTGCGCACTGCCCTCGGCTCATTTGCTCGGCTCCTCGGTCATTTGTCCTGCTTCGGGCATTTGCGCTAGCTCTCGGTCATTTGCGCTCCCCGGTCATTTGCGCTGGTCTCGGTCATTTGTTCTGGTGCAATGCTCATTTACCGGCCTCGGTCATTTGTTCGGTGCAGCAAGGTGGGATCTCACCCCAGCGTGGGGCGTTGTGATGCAGTGTGGCCGTGTTGCTCGTGAACTTGGTCACATTTTCTTACATAGAACTGCCCACTTCAATTCTGATAGCAAGGCCAAGGTGCTAGATGCTTTTTCCAGGCTTCGTGGCCTCAAGGAGTTCTTCCTTGCTGTTGCAGTAGGGGTGAAGGCTCAGAAAGCCACATCCCTAGCTTTCCGGAACATCAGGGCGGCCATGAAGAAGCTGCGGAGTGTACAAGCGTCTGATAAGTTGAAGGCAAGACAAACCTTCATGAATATTGTGCTTACTGAGGATGTGAGGCAAGAAGCTGGAGCATCTGCCCTTGGCCGGGTCCTTGGGGTCAGCAGGCGTGTTGTGGCACGCCATCTTCAGACCCGCGGCGATTTGCAAAGTGCACCGGAGGAGGTGCGGTGTGGTGGGGCAGGCTCGTTCGATTGTTTGACCCAAGAGGTAAAGCAAGTGTTTTGCAATTTTGGGAGGCGGCATCAAGGCCTTCCTCCAACTCCAAGGATGCTAGGCGGCAACGGTGGCTCCTCTTGTATTCGCACCCACATAATCCATTTCCGGATACCTCTCGTGATCAGTTCAACGTGTTTTGTCTTTGCTACTTCCACGGTGGTGAGCACCGCCACCGGTGGTGAGCGCATCTCCTTGCCTAGTGCCTCCGCCCATGCTTGCTGGAACACCGCCACTAACCTTGTAAGTTGTTACACCACCACGATCACCACTACATGTGACCCCGATGGCGTTCAGCTACTGTCACTCTCCATGTTCAGCCCTTCCTTCCGTGTGGCTGATTGTCGCTTGAGCTGCTTCACTATCATTTTGCTTGCGCAGTGCTTGCTCTGGTCAGTACCTCTGGCTCCTGGTCATTTGCCCTGGCTCCTGGTCATTTGTCCTGGCTTCTGGGCATTTGCGCTAGCTCCTGGTCATTTGCGCTGGCTCCTGGTCATTTGCGCTGGTCTCTGGTCATTTGTTCTGGGTGCAATGCTCATTTGCGCTGGCCTCTGGTCATTTGTTCTGGGTGCAATGCTCATTTGCTCTTGCTCTTGCTCATTTCATCTGTATGCAATGCTCATTTGTTGTAGACCCAGTTCACTTCAGGATGTCCAGGGCTCACTTTCTTTGAGAGGGAGGCACTTCATGTGGCTCTTTAGAGGGTTGTGTTCGAGCATGCATTGTCGTGTTTGATCTGCGAGTTTTTTGCGCTTCGAAAGGAGCATCCGAACATCAACATTGGCCAACGAGCATTTGAGAACCAAAGTCCTGTAAGGTTGTAGGTACCATGTCGAGATGGCGTTTTGAAGGACGCTCGAACTTGCTACAGGTGCCACATCAAAGTGCACCTCATGCGCGTCTTGTTGTGGGGTGTGTGGAGAGAAACCCGAGGAGGGGACAAGTGCTACGCTCCTCGGAGATGTTTTACCTCCGTCCGCGAGATGGTGCAATCTTTTATGTCCTAGAGCACCGGATGAGGAGGCATAGGCGAAAATGTTTGCTTGGTAAATGCGCTTGTGGAGTTTCTAAGCTGGCCCTCTGTCCTAAGGAGGTTTCACAAGCAATTTTGCCGGAGGTGACGCTGAAGTGGCGGTGCTTTGAGTACCAGAAAGTGGGAGTGAATGAGGACGGAACCTCTAAGACCAGAATAAAGCTAGTCTATAGGGAAACTTATCCTTCGGCGATGATTGAATTCCTTCAAGATAAGCTGGCTGCCTTCATTTCACATGATTACGTCCAAAGATGGCAAGCCACGGAGTTTTAAATGCATTGATTGGTTTCGAGGATGTGATAGTTTACGTTATGGACTTCTCGAACTATGCTTTCCAAGTTCGAGCGAGATACAATCAATGCACGCATAGTGATCAAGTGACTATCCTAGTCCATGTTACATATATGCGGATGGGGGGTAGAGGAGGACCCCTATTGCAATGTTCAAAAGTTTTACCACTTTTACATTAGTGATGACATGCAAGACGACACTCTCTTTGTCCAAAGATGCCCTTATGCTACTGGACTGGTTGCTGTCCAATGGATACAAGAGGCCACGGAGCATTGGATGTGGTCGGATGGTGCGGCTTCGGTTTAAGGCTTGCACCAAGCTATTTTGTGGCGAGGTACCCAGGTCTAACTGGGGGATGCAAAATGCTGTGGAGTTATTTTGGGTCAGGACACGGAAAAGGGGAGCACGATGGGGCAGGTGCCATATTAAAGAGGGCACTACATGGAGAAGAGCTGTCACCTTCACCGACAAGGCTGCAGAGTGCTGCAGACGTTGTCGAGTTCTTGCGTTCCAGTATATCTCATGGGGCAGCATCCTCCTATGCAAGTGGCGAAAGGCAGGTGCAGAGGGTTTTTTGGTTGGTGGGAAAGAATGAAGTCAACCGCATGCGGTGTGCACCAATCCCGGGTTCTAAAGGCATGCACAGATTTACGGGACTCGTGGATGCAACCAACCTCGGCTCAAGATGCGGCATCTAGCGTGTTTTGTGCTATTTGCATGGGGCGGTGACCATGCGGCATGTGATGCCCCATGGCATCCGGCATTCGATTACTTTGAGGCCGGACAATAGGGATCCCGCTGGTCGACCAGACCGGTGCAATCGCACCATTGCTAAATGCTCCCGGAGAGGATGGGCGCCTGCTGTTGTGGCGAGGTTGCAAATGAGGATGTCTCGAACTCGCACCTCTTAGAGCTTGGAGACAACTTTCGTGCGTGCATCCTAGGGATGAAGGTTCAAGTTTTTATTTGGCAAAATGCACAGCATTGCGGCATGTGACCACGGAGCACATTACATCCATGGAGCAAGCAAAACTTCCTCCCGGTGACAAGGTAGTTGTGGGAATACTACTCGTGAGCGGATGGTTGTGTGTACACTTTGGACTACGATTCCGCGGAGGTCACCCTTCTTTCAACTGCGTGAGAGCGCAAGTTCCCACCGTTGGAACGAGTGGAAGGAGGCCGGCTATTGTCGGACTCGGACCATAGAGTCCTTTAAAGAGCTTGTGAGGGAGGGAAACTAGGACATATGCCCATGCCTTCACGAAATGACCTTGATCCGACTTCTAAATACCATGGTCCGTAACCATCTTCACACGCAAAGGTCTCGATGCACTCGCATGAATATGGAGCACTTTGCCCGAATTGCGATTGCGGGTGATAAGCTCTAACGCAAAATCCCGAAAACCCCGCCGAGGTTTGTACAGTGTAAGCTTGAAGCAAGTGAGCCATGGCTGCGGAGATGGGTGCGGTGTTGCTGTTTTGGCGGGCGGTGTTGCTGCGATGGCGGGCGGGGTGCGGGTGTTGCTTTGGCGGGCGCGGTGTTGCCGCGGATGGCGGGCGCGGGTCGCGATGGCGTGAGCGGTGTCGGTGCGATTGCGGGAGCGAGTGTGGGTGCGATGGCGGGCACGGGGTTGGAGCGATACGGGCGGATGGCGGCGAAGACCATTCATGGCTCGGGCAGCCCTCGGGCAAGTGTCCGGAAGACTGCGTGGTCATTTGGCGGTGATCCGAACCGCAGATCCGGCAGCGCTGATGCTTGAGAGACTACCCACGTCCAAATGAGCGTGATCATAGACATCGTGGCCCACCAAGATGAGAGTGAGGATACACAATCCGTGCGGTCAAGCTAGTCTCCAAGAAGGAATCAAGAAACGGGAAACTAGAGGTGTATCATGTCGAGAGACTATTTTCCGGCCCATGTTTGTTCTTGCGTGCTCGGGGGGTGTGTTGAAGGAAGGCTCTCCCTATGCACATGCGGAGGCTCTCTTGATTCACTAGTGAAAACGTCAAAATTGTCCAACATTGGAGTCAAGTTTCCCAATTTTGTCCATTCAAGTCTCTCCATTGTCCGTAAGTCTAGCCACCTACAATTCAGCGTTTGGTCCGTGCCTCTAGGGCTTCTTCTAGCGTGGCCTTGACCGTAGGGCTTACCCAATACTTGACAACCTCGTTCTTGTTGTGGGGATCCGACTTGGCTTGCTCCGACATCGACTTTGGCCTGCACCACGTAGTCTGCCCGCAGCACCACTGTTTGCCCAAGCCTTCCCTTGTTTAGAAGCTCGTATAGCCGTGGCCCTACTTCCACGTAATAATTACCCTCTACAACCTCAGCGCCTTTGCGAATGGGAAGACCCTTCCAAAATTTGTCTTCATGCCGCGCTTCGAGTTTGTGCACACCCTTCACACACCTGAGGAGGTAGAAGTTAACGTTCTCTATATTGCCTGGCTCCGCACGTACCATATAGTTATCCCCAGGCTCCAACTCTTGCACTGCTGGAGGCAAGTGACTAGTCTTGATCTTCTTTGAATGTCTGGCTTGGTCGTCTTTGGAGCCTTACGCTTGCCTCTTTTCCCAGGCGGGTCCCCATGCTCACAGCCTCACTATTATCCTGCACCAAATCATGCCCACCCCATTCACATTCCCAACCCGAGACAATGCAGCGACTCCTCGGTGTGTCATTCTCCGCTCGGGTCCTTCTCCACCTCGTGTGTCCTTGTCTAGTTGAGATGCACCCTTCTTCGCCCGCCTCGGTTGTGACCTCATTCTCCACCCAGGTTTGTCCTTGTCCACATCATGTGTGTGTTTCTCCAGCGTCACGTGTGTCCTTCTCCACATCATGTATGGCCCTCTCTTGCTCAAGTGTGGCCTTCTCCACCTCGGGCATGGCCTTCTCCACCTCAAGTGTGGCCTTCTCCACTCCATGCCCTTCTCCACCTCGGTGTATGGCCTTCTCCACTGCGGTGTCCACCTTAGGTATGGCCTTCTCCACATCATGTATGGCCTTCTCCACCTCAAGTGTGGCCTTCTCCACCTCGGTGTGTCCACCTCAGGTATGGCCTTCTCCACTGCAGCTGTGTCCTTGTCCACCTCAACTGTGATCTTCTCCACATTAGGTGTGGCATTCTCCTCTGCGGGGGTGGTGTTCTCCACTGAAGGCGTGGCCTTCTCCACTGCCTGTGGCCTTCTCCCCCCACACTGCACTTTGTTCCACAGACTGAGTGTGCAAATGCACTGGGTCCCCCTCTGATCCCCCTGCTGCCTCTGCATTGTCTTCCTGCAGCAATTCTGCACTTGCTGCCTCCCCTAGCCCTACTCTTGAATGCCCCCCTGGCGTTGGCACCCTTTTTTTCACCGAGGGCGGGGTCCAAGGAACCCTCCGGCGATCCAGCCAAAACCGAGCCATACGAGCCGCCGGTGGCAAGCAGTCGCCGTATTCGAATGGGAACACTCCGGCACTTGACATCGAGGCAACTTCGTATGGTGCAAAAAGCATTGATAGCATTAGCTTTGGAGGAAAGCAATACAAGGGAAAAGGAAATCCCGTTCCTGCCACACCCTCGCCCGGACACAGATCCTGCGGGTATGTGGCGGTGACTTGGCGAATCTTCTCAAGGCGAGAGCAATCCATCCGGATCCTTTACAAGCTCAAGGTACTCGGACTTCCACTCCTTGAGTTGTTCATGCCTCACTGTTCCTCGCGGATCCGCCCTTTCGTACCACCGGTGTCCACCTCCATCTGCAGTCTTCGAGGGCACAATGCTTGTTGGTCTGCAAATGAGAAAAGAGGCAAAATTCATGGTACATATGCCCGCATGAGAGCAGAACCTGCTCATTGCAGCCAAACCACCTGCAATGACATGTACTCAGTGAGAAACACGGCAAGCACTAAGCAGACAAGTTCACAGATCCACACAGTACACCAAAAGCATACCTAGCGCATATAGGGCAAGCATTCACAACAATGGTCGGCCCTGTCATCCGCTCCAAGGGCGCTGGAAGGAAGTTGGTGCGACCAGGCCTCCCCTCCACTTCAACATCCATGACTGTTGCCAAGGACTTGAGGACGTTGAACATCCGTTCCTTGGTCGGGAGGCTGTTGAAGCTCATCTTTGAGCACGAGTCCTCCGTCGTGACTCCTCAACCCGCAAATACAGGCTCTTCTCCAGCATACGGGGCTTGAAGGCGGCCGAAGGTGGTGACCAAGGATCTGCCCTTGAATGTCCTCAAAAGTCTCGTCATCTTGATGCTCTTACGCACCATCTCCATTTCACAGGAACACTTGCGAATGTCGACGCCACCTCCCAAGCCTCTGTTTTCCGGTCAAAGCATGCTTTACCTCCTTTGCAGCAGCATCCACCTTGTCAAGTTGGACATTTACATCATCAACTCCCTGATACGGATCGGTGGTTCGAGCACGGTAGCCACCTTGGTCTTCCTTGCGAGCTTCCTTCACCTTCCACAAGGCAAGTAAATCACCCATCGGTGGATCTAGTGGGACAACATTGCGGAAAGTAGCAATGTGCCCACCAGTCGAGCAAACGTGAAAATCTGGGCACATCAAGTGGAGGAGAAACACGAGCAAATGACCGGATACAACGCATGTTGCTCAACAACAGTGCAGTGGTGACCAAGGCAACGAGCATGGTGCACTTCACATGACCCTACACCATGGCAAACTAGGTTGAATGACCGGAGGGCGGACTAGGGTGCACCTCACATGATAGTAGGCGGTGTAGAGGACTTAGCGACCGGGCATGACAAACATGTAGCACAAGGTGAGACAAACTTGAAAGCACGGTAGACAAACTTGAAAGCACGGTAGCCTGGGCCCCCAGCAGTAGGGCTCTTCCTCCTTGACTCCTGCAGCCTTCACCGCCTCGCCCGCTTTCCCTCACGGACTTCGTTTCTTATTCCTCCCTGTTTGTGTCTTCTCGTGGAAGGTCTTCCGATTCACGTCGAGGCCAACAAGTTTCTCCAATTCCAAGGGCCATGAGCCTAGGGATCCTTCTCCCAGTGGGCCTCATTTCGTACATGCCAAAAATAAGAACATCAATTTCCTCCATTCTTCTTCGCTAAGGGCATCGGTTTCCCTTGACCATGCCCCTCGTT
The DNA here is from genome assembly GCA_010909165.1 of Anthoceros angustus. Lineage (NCBI taxonomy): Eukaryota > Viridiplantae > Streptophyta > Anthocerotopsida > Anthocerotales > Anthocerotaceae > Anthoceros > Anthoceros angustus. The sequence goes on from MU008158.1 coordinate 469,361, forward strand.
AAAACTAGGGGCCCAAAAGCCTCTCCACCTCCTCGTTCCCCAACTTGTCCCTCGGTCCATTTGCGAGTCCGGTCTTTGACATCCACCCCAACGGAGGCTGCCATCGGCCGCCCTCCATGTCCAACTTGCCATGGGCCCCCACCGCCCATATTCCCTCGAGCGCTCTCTTCCTCCTTGACTCCTGCAGCCTTCACCGCCCGCTTTTCGCCGCTCTTGGATACCATGGATCGCCACTTGGCTTGGGCACCTCGGGTGAGCTCGCTTCCACCTAATCTAAATCTTGCATCCTTTGGATGAGTGCCCGAGCTCCCACGATAATTGTCTTCCACATCTCGGCCTCCTCACTTTCTTCAAGCTCACCTGTTACGGACTTAGAGGCATTTCCCACACACAAGGCAACCTTAGACACCATGAGGAACATGGACCACAGTTATGTCAAATGGAGAGCATGAGGAACACTGAGCCACCTCCACAACATCCATGATGCCGCCAAGGACTTGAGGACGTTGAACATCCGTTCCTTCAGTCAAGACAAGCCTGTTGAAGCTCATCTTTGAGCACGAGTCCTCCGTCGCCAGCTCCTCAACCGCAATCTGAGCTCTTCTCCAGAGCATATGTGGCTTGAAGTCGACCCGAAGGTGGGCGACCAAGGATCTGTGCCCTTGAATGTCCTCAAATCTTCGATGCTCTTACGCACCATCTCCATTTCGGAACACTTGCGAATGTCGAACGCCACCTCCCAAGCCTGCTTTTTCACCGGTCAAAGCATGCTTTACCTCCTTTGCAACGCATCCACCTTGTCAAGTTGGACATTTACATCATCAACTCCCTGATACGGATCGGTGGTTCGAGCACGAGCCACCTTGGTCTTCCTTCGCGAGCTTCCTTCACCTTCACAAGTACAAAGGCAAGTAAATCACCCATCGGTGGATCTAGTGGGACACTGCGGAAAATGTGCCCACCGTCGAGCAAACGTGAAGGAAAAGTGATCTGGGCACATCAAGTGGAGGAGAAAAGAGCAAATGACCAGGATACAGGCTTGAAGGCGGCCGAAGGTGGTGACCAAGGATCTGCCCTTGAATGTCCTCAAAAGTCTCGTCATCTTCGATGCTCTTACGCACCATCTCCATTTCACAGGAACACTTGCGAATGTCGACGCCACCTCCCAAGCCTCTGTTTTCCGGTCAAAGCATGCTTTACCTCCTTTGCAGCATCCACCTTGTCAAGTTGGACATTTACATCATCAACTCCCTGATACGGATCGGTGGTTCGAGCACGGTAGCCACCTTGGTCTTCCTTCGCGAGCTTCCTTCACCTTCACAAGTACAAAGGCAAGTAAATCACCCATCGGTGGATCTAGTGGGACAATTGCGAGAAAGTAGCAATGTGCCCACCGTCGAGCAAACGTGAAGGAAAAGTGATCTGGGCACATCAAGTGGAGGAGAAACACGAGCAAATGACCGAGGATACAACGCACATGTTGCTCAACAACTTAGTGCAGTGGTGACCAAGGCAACAACGAGCATGGTGCACTTCACATGACCCTACACCATGGCAAACTAGGTTGAATGACCGGGAGGGCGGACTAGGGTGCACCTCACATGATAGTAGGCGGTGTAGAGGACTTAGCGACCGGGCATGACAAACATGTAGCACAAGGTGAGACAAACTTGAAAGCACGGTAGCCTACCCACAGCAGTGCGGCTCTTCCTCCTTGACTCCTGCACCGCCTCGCCCGCTTTCCCTCACGGACTTCGTTTCTTATTCCTCCCTGTTTGTGTCTTCTCGTGGAAGGTCTTCCGATTCACGTCGAGGCCAACAAGTTTCTCCAGAATTCCAAGGGCCATGAGCCTAGGGATCGCTTCTCCCAGTGGGCCTCGGCTCGTACATGCCAAAAATAAGAACATCAATTTCCTCCATTCTTCTTCGCTAAGGGCATCGGTTTCCCTTGACCATGCCCCTCGTTAAAACTAGGGGCCCAAAAGCCTCTCCACCTCCTCGTTCCCCAACTTTGTCCCTCGGTCCATTTGCGAGTCCGGTCTTTGACATCCACCCCAGACAACGGAGGCGCCATCACCGCCTCCATGTCCAACTTGCCATGGGCCCTTTCCCGCCCATATTCCTCCAAGCGCTCTCTTTCCGGGCCGCTCGGCCCTTCCCTTCCGCGCTCTTCTTGGATACCATGGATCCGCCACTGCTTGGGCACCTCGTGAGCTCGCTTCCACCGCAATCTCCACATCGCCATCCTTTGGATGAGTGCCCGAGCTCCCACCGATAATTGTCTTCCACATCTCGGCCTCCTCACTTTCTTCAAGCTCCCGTTGTCTGGACTTAGAGGCATTTCCCCTGCACACACAAGGCAACCTTAGACACCATGAGGAACATGGACCACAGTTATGTCAAATGGAGAGCATGAGGAACATGAGCCACCCTCCACATCTCGCACTATGAAAACACACCGCCTCGAGCCGGGCCTTCTTTAGCGAGGCCATCACCGCGTCTGGGCGGCCTCCATCACCTGTGCTGCCTCGAGCGACAACGGCTGGTCGACCAAGATGCCTCGGCGGGCATGCCTCGCCATCGCCTAGGCTCGCCTCGTCCTCCGCCATCCGCCCTCCATGTCCAACTTGCCATGGGCCCTTTCCCGCCCATATTCCCTCGAGCGCTCTCTTCTTTGCCGGCTCCCTTCCCTTCCGCTTTCCTGCTCTTGGATACCATGGATCGCCACTTGGCTTGGGCACCTCGTGAGCTCGCTTCCACCTCGCCGCAATCTCGTCACACATCCTTTGGATGAGTGCCCGAGCTCCCACGATAATTGTCTTCCACATCTCGGCCTCCTCACTTTCTTCAAGCTCCTGCGGACTTAGAGGCATTTCCCACACACACAAGGCAACCTTAGACACCATGAGGAACATGGACCACAGTTATGTCAAATGGAGAGCATGAGGAACACTGAGCCACCCTCCACATCTCGCACTATGAAAACACACACCTCGGTGGCCGGGCCTTCTTTAGCGAGGCCATCACGCGTCTTTGCCACTGGGCCTCCATCACCAGGCTCGCCCTTGCCTCGGCGGCTACAACTCGCTGGTCGACCGGCCCTCGGCGGGCATGCCTCAGCGACCATCGCCTAGGCACGCCCTCGTCCTCCGCCATCCTCGCCCGTGCGGACAAGGCCCATGTCGTGGCCCCAAGCCTGGCTCGAGGGAGGGCTCCACAAGCTGGGCCTCGGGACATGCGAGTGGAGGTGCCTCCCCCCTTGAGCGCAAAACACTCCTCACGTCACGATTACCACCTCACCCACGAGGACTGCCACTAGGAAACATGTAGTACCTGGAGGGCATCCGCATCATAGCTTCCGAGCTCCTAGGTGGGCGTTTCCTACAGTGGGCACAGATGTAGTCAGAGCAGGACCATGGCAGCAAACGCAAAACCCTAAACCCCAGTGAATGCAGCTTGAGCAACCTCGCACCTTGCAGTTGGTGGCTGCGAACTTGGTCCTCCCGGCGTGATTGCCCGTTCTCCCTTCCGCCGTGTGGCCTCTAAGCGTGGGGACCTCATTGCGTGGGCACCCTCCTCCCTTCCCGTGAACACTCCAAATGTCGATGGTCGATAGCGGTGGCGGCGCCTCGAGCTCCAGCGTGAAGATGAAGCTGCCACACCTTCACGAGCCGGTACTGGTTCCCAAGTTGTTTGCATGACATGTTCCGTTCCAAATTTGACTTAACTTCAAGTATAAATATTGGATAATCGAAACTTGGGGTATATGCGACATATTGCACATTTGCATATGTCACAAAATGTAGTATACCTAACTGCTAAGACCCTTGACGGTACATGCTGGGGAGGAAGTCCATGCGCTCAAGCCCTTCGCATAGGCATTGTCCTCGCGACATCACGTTCCCTTGCCAGACAGGCGCGATGACACACCGCTTTCAAGATGTCACCAGGCAATGCTAAAGGGATGGAACCTCACATGAGGAAGGCAGTACCTACACACAAAGACAAGTGTCTTTGCGTGAAGACTCACCGGACAACGGCTCAATCACACCTAGCGGTGGCATCTCGGGGCCACGTTAGCATATTGAGGACCACAGGCATCATACTCCTCGCCATCGTCCGTCATTGTCCCATATGCGGGTGGCCCGCCCTTGAGCCGAGCCTCTTCACGGAACGCTATTGCGGGCACATGGCGGGGATGTCACATCGCGGCCCTTATCCTGCGCACCACATGCTGTTCCACACACACGCCTCCAACGTTCGGCTCGCCCTCATGGTGGGCATGAAGGTGACATGTCGAGGAGTGGATGTGCGGGTTGGTGATGTCAATTAGTACTCCTCACCAAATCCGGCATGTACCCCTTATGCAGGAGCGCCCACTTCTCCCCGGTGACGCCGCTCAATCCTCTGCGGCGGAGCAGGCGCGATTACTACCACCACCTCCTCGGACAAGGCATCGCAAGCAACCTGATCGACTGGTTGTGCAGGGGCAGCGGATGAAATTCTTTAGTGTGCCCTTGGCCTCGCAGTTCATGTCGCCTCTATCGGGTTGTGCTTTCTGCATAGTCCGGCCGAATCAGGGATGGCCAAACCTCCTCCTGCATCCACATAGGCGTTGAAAATGGTTGTCCCCGCTTGTTGTCTTCCGGCACCAACCACGGGACGTAGTGGGTGGCCCCATCTATTGCACCATGGACTCGAAGTAGAATTGAGTACGACTTGTCATAGTGCACACAATCCAACCACATCCATTTCGGTGCACTGGCAATCGCTCCCATTCCAATCTAACGCATACGGCACACCGCACAAATCGGCCGGAGCCACTCACAATCCATGTGCCACATGAACATGGGTCGTGTTGTTGTCTTCTGAGCGGATCACGGGCCGTCGGCCGGCGAGCCATGTCTTCAGCGCATCAACGCATGACGCCTCGTCACTGCCTCCTTGGGATGTCGATTCCATCGACTTGCGGCTCCGCAGCACGGCGGATTCTGCATTGGCCGTGCGTGTGATGGCGTATGAGTTGCAATGGCGTGGAGACCTCCACGGATAGCCTCCCATACTCGCCGCGCGCCATTCGGGTGCCGTTGCGAGCCTCGTCACCGTCCTCAAAGCTGCGGCTCGCGGCGGCTCGCCGGCATACGATTGCAGTGCACTGCCGGCCGTACACCTTCCGGCGTGGCGGAGTGTTACGGAAGGCTCCGCTACGCGGCCCGTCCTCCCCCTTCCTCGTGCTCATCCCCGCTTGCGGCGCCTCTTCCCCTCCGGCCCCTCGCGTGCATCGTGCGTCTGCAGCCCTTCCTCCCGGATGGTCCGGTCATCCCAGTGCGGCGTCGTGCCCCACCACCGTCATCCCACGCCATTGGTGAGCCACCCGGCCATCGGCCTCCTCCGCAGGGTCGCTTCGCTTGGGGATGGGCAAGGTGGCTTGCACCGCGCACACCCGCTAAGCGTGAAGGCGTTCGCGTGGTTCCGTCTGCCGCAGGCCTCGCGGAGTCTATTGCGCCGAGCCACAGTGTTATTCAAGTCATTCGTCAGGGTTGAACAAGAAATTGCGACAGCTGCGGCTACCCCGGTTGATTGCGGTTGCACCTCTTCCGCACAATCCTGTTCAAATCATGCGCGCCCGGCGCGCAGTGTGTGCAAAGGGGCTTCACATCGTGTGTGCAAGATAGTGGCTCGCTCCCTTTCCCCATCACGCCCATGGGTGCGACCTTGATGGAAGCTGCCAGCAGCTGTGATGGTTATACGATCGCGGTATTGCCAAACACCACCATCTGGCGCCTCTGCGTGTCGCGGATTACGTGGTACTGGCGCAGCGGGCGTTGTGAGGTCTCCTTTGGTCACCATGCGACAGCTTATGCGGTGCAAGGCTTTGCCTGCGGACAAGCTTCACACCAACTCGCGCAACACACGCTGCGCATTGTTACTATACGGGCCACTATGGGCCTCAGGAGCATCACAACAAACCATTGCCAGCGGCTCATTCCATGGGCGTGACACATCGAGGCGAGCAGCCCTTGGTCCTTCCCCTCAATAGCCTTCGTTGCTTCCGCTTGGCAAAACCGCGACGGCGGCCGCCTTACCTCAACCCGCGGAGGGTCCAAGAAGCTGGCGCAAACATGAAAGCATGCGATCTTCCGGCAATCAGCGCGTGCCTTTGCGGCCCCCATGGTGTGGCATGCCACACGATGATGGTCACATGCCTCCTTGCCGAACACCCTCTTCGTTGGTGAAAAGTCCATGTAGCGGATGAAATGCTATCCGGTTGTACAAATGGGAGGTGTGGCGGCCCAAAGAAGTTGTGGCGATCCACATCCACATGCCGCGATGCATAATGTGCCACGCGCACCTGTTCATGCGGTGCAATGCCCTCGGGCCCCATCCACAACAGTGCCGGCGATCACTGCCCCCATCCTCTCGACTACCTTCCATGCCCACTTGCGTGCGGACTTTCATCCATCACTGTAATCGCAACCCACAGGTGCCTTCCGGCATGCTTCGTGTGCATGAGATAGGCGAGCAGTGCGGTGGGCTTCCTTCTTGTGCGAAATCCCTGAGGCACCCATTTCCTTACAGCACGGCATTGTCACTAGCGTCCCTATCTCAATTGTTAGGCCTTTCATGCGTGTGTGTCCTCCCGAATGGCATCACAACATGCCATCGAGCTCTTTGGCGTTCGGCACTGCGTCATGACATCCGCCCCACCACGGTTGCTTGGCACCACCCCTCCCTCATGGCTGCAGGGCCTGTCATCCTCTCCACCGCCCGGCAAGTCCTTGTGCAGCGTGTCCAGCTCCCCTCCACAACCAAGAGGACCCATTTCCCGGACCACTCTCGACCACGCGCCTCTTGTCACTGCGCCGATGCGCCCTCGCACATGCGGTCGGTGGAATGGATTGTGAGCTCTCCCATGTTCCATCGTGCGCCCGCTCTATGTCATGATCCACCGTCGTTTCCATGGCTTGCTCGGATGTCCGGCTCCGTTGGCGGCCCCTCTGCGGTGCGCCCCTGCAGGCAGTCCTGCGGATTGTGTCCACATGCGCGATAGTCGTGGGTCGGTGGCATTCTCCGCGTCCCTCCATCGCCGTCGCACCTCACACGTCGCCCCTGCCGCGACCTCGCCTCCGCCCGGGCGTCCCCTCCTGCGCAGCTGCGGTGCATTCTCAGCGGCATCATTTGCCATACCACTACCTTGGTGCCTTGCGTCGCGCCGAACTCGCGTGGATCTCATACTTCACTTGCAACCCACAGAATCACATTGAGCAGTTGCGCCAATCGATGGATATGGGCGGCAATGCAAGACACTCGGTGGTACCTATCGTCGCGGTGAGGCGGTACGTAAGCCTCCTTTGAGGCCGTATCCCAACATTTACTGCGCGATCTAGAAGCGCCTCGGCGTGCAATCCAACACTATCAACATGGAGGTTTGAGAATTCATATGCAACCACCGGACACTGCGGACACACGGCGCGCTTATGCGGCCGCCCACCACAGCGTTGCCTTCGTCCCTTTCACCGGCCCTCCGCCTCATTGTTCCTTGTGGCAAGCAGTCGTCGCTGACACACCCGCCTTGCGGCCCACACCCGCCTCGTGCCTCGCGCTCCCTTCCACGGTCGCCGCGCCACACCACCCTTGCCGGATGCGGGGGAGGGAGGGTGGGGGCAGCGCCTCGTGGCTCGCGCTCCCTCCCACGGTCGCCGCACCACCATAGCCGGGTGCAGGCGGGGAGGAGGGAGGCGCTTCAAGTAGCACTCATTGTACCACGGGGTGGGCGCGGGCGCCGCCATTCAAGCGGTCATTCAATGTGCAAAACAAGTAATAAATATGGCGCATCCCGAATTTTCGGGGCGATTATTGCATTATTTTCCGATCCGCCTTGGTGTGCGTCGCGCCATTGGTGGTCTCCACGGAACATTGCAAGCCCACGCATCGGGCAATGTTCATGACTAGCGGGGTTCGTCCTGTAGCGACCACTTGCGGGGTACTGCGGGCACAACATCATGGGCGGAAAGCATATTGCTGAAAATGATCGCTGCGTCGCCGTGTACAACACAATCCATGTCTTTGCAACTCTCGTCTCACACCTCACCCCTCACACCCGACATGCGTTCTTCCATCTACACACTGATTCACAGACAAAACTTACTGCGGCTTAAGCGAATGCGCGTACATACGGCACGTTGTTGCGGTTGCGAGGCGGCGGAAATGCTCCCTGTCGGCCGCCCTCTGCGGTTGCACCCACCACTATGTTTACGTGCACGCCTTGCGAGGCGTTGAACTCGATTGCTCCTCGCCTCGGCGCGCGTCTCGAATATGCCACCACATGGGCTTTGTCTGCGGGTTAATCTCGCCGAGCAGGCGGTCTTCTCATTCCAATTGAGCTCACTTTCGCGCGAAATCCACCAACTGTAGAACCTCCTAGGCCATCTTTCCACCAAATCGGTGGCCCCGTCGTGCACTGTGCGAACCAAACCCGCGGGTCATGCATTTGCCGGTCGCTCCCGGCTTGCCCATCTTCCATTCGATCGGTGGCGGTATCGAAACGATGCATGAAAACATGGCACTCCACCGGTGTAAGCGCTCTCGCGATAATTTGTCCGCCACTCCATTCCGTTTGTCCCCAGGTGCGGGTGGTATAGGGCTCGCAAGTTTATTGGATACCCCTCCATTCGAAGGCATTGGCTCGATGGTCTTCAACAAAGTCCAAAAACTCGAGGCTCCCTATAGTTGATGGGAACCATGGGCCACCAGTGTACTCTCGAGGCATTGCATCTCCCATATCTTCCCATGACGGCCCGCTTGCCACCGTGTGTTGTGCGGGGCGCTTGACACACACTGCCGAAGCCCGGCCGTCAGCCTTGCCGGCAAGATATTGCGCGTGGCCATCGCCTCCAATGCACATGATCCTCCCAGGTAGACGGAGGCGCGCACACACACTCGTCCAACCTACCTTGGATGCCCGCCGCCCACTCATAGCAAGTGATCGCGGGTTCCTCATCGTCCACTCCGGTCCGGATGCACGCAAGGCTTCAGCGCGTGGAGGGTTTAGCGTGACCAGTCGATTCTGCGGCTTATTGGCGGTTGCCCGTCGCCCCATGGTTGCGTGCTGGCCGTCGCCCGGTGGCAGATCCGGGGTCTTTTCCAACTCAAGCGCAGTTCTTTGGTGGAAGGGTTCGCATCCGGCCGACCCAGTTGGGCCCGTTTGTTGCCATTCGGGCCTCATCTCGACTCGCGGACATTGCAGTGTGCAGGTGGTCCCTACCCTCTACCATTTCGCAACTTGCCTTTCCCAACTTATCAGTGGTCAGCCCCAGGGAAACCTGACCCCCACTCATCCCATCCAGCCGGCGCGGCATATTGTGCGGCCAATCTGAGAAGCGAACCCCCACCGCTTCCTCCCAGCGCCCCCCCTCCCCCCATCTCACTCGGCACCTCCGGTCGCGATGGCAGGTACCTGTTTAAGGGGTGGGCCGGGTGGTAGGTTACGCACTTCTTGTCCCCTCCACCGCACATTTCCATCAATTCGGGAAGGGCATCTCGACCGAGGGCATGTAGCAAGCGACATTGTCGGGAATACTTTTTTCGATTGTTTTTGCCTGTAATTCCTTGGTTTGAGTGGCATTTTTGTTACGAAATCGGTGGATAAAACATTATGGGCTGATTCTATTTGGCTTTATCGCACCCCATCGACATATAGCCCAGGCACCTTGGCGGGGACACCCTCCGAGACAATTTTGATTAATGCCCTTATACTACATCGTCGCTTGATGTGTGAACTATTTTATACCTCATATTATTCTACTCAATTTTTCCTCCAAATGCTTGATTGTGGTATGGCGAAAAGACAGCGTTGTGGACACTTTGTCTTTCCTTGCCTCCTAGCGGCCTTCCATATATCGCCCATCATCAGCGGCGCACTATGCTTTCACTGACTGCGTATCGGACGTCCCGCTGAATGTGTAGAATAGATCTGGGAAATTGGGCTGGTACCAAAGTGCTGGGCTATGTAACTTCCACGGGAATTGAGGAAATAAGCAGGTTTCAAGTGTTTTTTAGGATTGAAGGATAAATAAGGCGAAGGTTAGAGGCGAGAGGGCCAAAGAGGGTGAGACTCGAGGACCTCACCACTCGGGACTGAGGTCTGATTAGGTCGGAGAACCAGTCCGGACTTACTCGGGGGCGGTATCAGAGGTCCTTGGCGGACCGAATGCTCCCTCACGGACTTTGTGGGGCCTCACCTGGCCGTGGAAGAAACACGGCGAGTCACAGCTACCGTCATGGACGGAATGCTTTGGGGTCTCGTGCAGTGGAGAAGACCCGAAGTGGAGGCCACCCGGAGGAGGATGGTGGAACTCAAGAGCAAGTGAAGGCCCGGGCAAAGGAAAAGGCGGAGTCCCTCGCTCGGATCGAGGAAGGAAGCGGGTGGCGGAGGCCAGGTTCGGACCGGGCCAAGGTTCTTGTTTCTGAGCAGTGAAGCCTCGAGAGGCCCAAGCGGCGGAGGACTGCGGCGAAGGGAAGCGCGGGGAGGCGGAAGAGGCCGGGCTGGAGAGCTCGGGACTGGCGGAGGCGGCTAGGCGGCGCCAAGTGGGCGAGCCAGTAAAGGCGAAGGTGAGCCGCGGCAGAGCGGCCGGGATCACTGACGTGATCGGGCGGTGGAGAGAGTCAGTATGAGGAGAGGCTAACTCGAAGGCCGCCAGGTATGGGCGAGAGCAGGCCGGCACTCGGGAGATAGGAGATCTCGATGCAGTGCAGTAGAAGGGAGGCGGCGGATGGAGGCAGCAAGGACAGCTGGAGCTACAACTCCAAGATGCGTCGGAGGCGGCGGTGATTCTCAGCGAGAGAATCCACGACTTCGAGCACGAAGCAGTGCCTCCGGCTCACGGCGGAGGAAAATCGGCGACTATCGAGTTGGGCGTTGCCGCTCTGAAGGAAGTCCAGTCGGACGGAGGTATGACCTTTGGAGAGGAGGCGGAGCTAAAGGCCGGAATGAGCGGAGGCGAGCCTGGGCGAGAAAAAGCTGGTCCGGTGAGAAAGGCGGAAGGGGCTGCGCTATGGCGGGGGTGGCGATGGAAGGAAGCAGCGGGCTGGGCGGTGAACAGCGGCAGTGACGAGCCCAGCCTCGCGTGGTCTGACCGGCTCCCGGTATCAAATCTGGAGGTGGCCCAACAAGCCCACGGCCACGCCCGGAACACTTATGGCGGAGGGAGTATCGGGTGCTCGGGCACGTGGAAGAGGCAATTCAACAAGTCGATTCGGACTTTGCCACCAGCTCTGAAGGTAGAAGCCTCTCGGCCCCTGCAGACGGACGGACCTGGAAGGCTCGGAAGGAGATGAAGGCCACGGGCAGCCGGGGACCCTAGTGGCCTGTTTGAGATGACGGGAGGCGGAGAGGAGCAGCGGAGGAGGCGGAGGAGGCGGATCGGAGGTAAGCACCACCTCACCATGGAAGGAGGGCCAGAAGGAGTCAGCGATCGGGAGCAGTGGAGGACTTGAGGAGAGCCACGGAGGTCCGTGAGGAGGAAACGGGTGGGCGTGAGTCCGGACTTTGTCCGGACCCGGAGGCGGACCAGTCGGACCTCGGTAAGTCCGGACCACAGTCGGACCCAGTCTCAAGTCCGGACCCGTAATAAGTCCGGACCACGAGTCCGGACCCGTGTCATCCGGACCCAGTCCGGACCCCGAACAAGGTCGGACCTGGCGGACCGAAATAAGCCGGACTCACGAGTTCGAGTCGAGGCGGCTCGAGGCCGGCTGCGGCGATGAGGAGGCCCCGACTTACGCTAGGGAGATGGTGGTGGCCCCGTGAAGGACCGAGGAGGCGGGAGGATGGCGTCGTGGTAGCGGTTGTCGAACCGTGTAACAACGCGGATTCGGGAGAGGAGGGCCCGCCTCACGGATCATCCGATTGGGTGCACTGTCGGGACGATTGGACCACCCATTCGCGGGGCCAGGACCTTCCCACAGTCGGCGAAGGAGATAGGGGATAGTGGCGATTAGGGTATCCGGGCTCTCGAATAGGGGTGTAATAAAGACGCCACCTTGGGCGCGATATAAGAGGTGCTCTAGTAAAGCATCTTTCTCTTGGTGTTGATGCCGCGTTCTTGCGGACCTTTGTGAGTCTTCTTGCTAACGTGAGTCTGAGTCAGGCCACGGACTCGGGAGATTGATCAAGGTCCCGTGGCGGACTTAGCAGCGTTGTGGTGTGTGCGGGAAGGGTGGCGGTGACCGTGCTCGTCCGGAGCGTGCACCGAGCAGGAGCAGTGGCCGGAGGAACTCGGGAGGGTGTGTAGAGCCGGACGGAGAGGCCGGCGGAGCAGCGGAGGAGGTCGGATGCGTAACCAGCGTCTTTTCTAAGGCGAAGAGTGTAGCGTGAGAGGAGAGAGAAAGACGGGCGTGAGGATGTATGTGAGCGATCTGAGCAGTCCTAAACGTTTAGCCATACCGGGCTGTCAGTGCGTTGTAGTAGGAGTATGTGTGTGAGGAGCAGGCTGGGGCGGTAGAATCACGAAGCAGTGAGCAGGGCCTATCATTCCCTTGGAGCGGACTTCTTCCTACAACGACGGGATTGTGCGTGGCCATCGAAAGTCCGCCACATTTTGGCGCCGTTCGGGAATGAAATCGTGTGCAAAGTGCGTCCTTAGGAAGAGAAGGTAAGTGGCGTGGCGGTCGGCGGCGGTCAAGTGAACCGTCGGGAGGATCGGACGTGGTCACCTCGCGTGCTCTCAGCCAGGGAGAGGGAGGCGTCAAACCCAGAGAGCTCGATCGGAGGAGGAGAACGTGGTCGAATTGTCGGACCAAGGCAGTCGGTACGGGGGCGGAAGAAGGTAGGGGCGACCACGCCTAACCCGATGGCGTGACCATGGCCCCTACCTCGACCAAACAAGCGTACTCCATATTCGGAGGGAAGAAGGGCGGGATGCGGAGACCTTTGTGGAGGACTTCATGTCCAAAGCCAACTTCAGGAGAGGGCGGCCGCGGCTCATCCAGCTTTTCAAGGGGTTCTCAGGGACGGTGCTCAATGGTATCGGAGAAAATATAGGAGAATGCCCCACTCGTTTGAAGCTTTGAAAATGCCTTCTTAGAGCGGTTTCGAGGATCGACCGGGAGGGTATGTATTATCAAAGTTGGAAAATCAGGCGAGGAAGAAGGAGAAAGGCTGGGCTCGTACATCGGTTCTATGCCCCGAGGATCGGCATCCAACCCATACCACGATGCAAGCGATGCGGTGGTTGGCGGTCTAGCCAAACCCATGGCGAGCACGTCTGCGCTGGCCAGGGCGTGGGCAAGGCGGTCGAGCGGCCGAAAACTACGAGGAATCGCTACATCGAGGATAAAGAAATCCGCTCAAGGAGGCAAGAAGAAGAAGAAAGCGGGGTTCGAGACTCAGGAGGAAGAGTCTTGAGGAGGAGGAAGACCAATCGGAGGTGTCTTGAGGAGGAGGCGTCGTCCAGAAGAAGAGGCGGAGGTCTCTAGCGAGGAAGAGTAGCAGAAGAAGAGCCCGGCTAAAAGAAGCGGGGAGAAGGAGGTGGTGACACCGGTCAGAAGCTCCGGACCCGACTCCCTCAAAGGAGGTGGCAGTGCGGGAGGACTGGAAAAAGTGATAAAGAGAGTAGAGGACACAGCGATAAACCGAGTTAAGGGAGGCGGCGGAAAACCGACTACGGTGCGACGCATCTACGGTGTCTTGGTGTGCAACACGGCCATTCGAAATCAAGCGCCTCAAGGGCGGTGCATCAAGTGGACTACGAATACGAGGAGGAGGTGAGGAGCAATGGGAAGAGGCCTATCAGTGCAGAAGCCCCTCAGCGCGATATCCCAAAACCATGTCGTCAGCGGAGGTCCGTCATAGCAGGCCCCACCGATGCGACGCATGGGAGCCCCGTATCCTCCGTGCGGCCGTGTGCATTGGGCTGCGGGAATCTGGCCATTACTCCAAGCGTGTCCGTACCCAGGCGGGGTAATGGGGACTTGAGTGGCGGCCTGGCGGTGGGCATATGGCGGCGCTATGTCCCAACCCCGCAAGGGCAGTGCGATGCCACACCAAGCGGAGAACCCGACCACCGCGCCACCTCCTAAGGCTGCCGTGCAGTCGAAGATGCTCGATTGGCGGAGTGGGAAGAGATTCCCAGTGCGTGAGATGGAAAGAACAAGAATGCGGTGGGGTGTCGAAGGAAGGGAGTCGGGCGTGGAAATCTTGGAGGTGTCTACTTGGCCGAAGGAAGGAGGCGGCGAGAAAGGCGCCGATTGAAGAAGAACAAGGCGGAGGCGTCACGGCCGAGGAAAATCAATGGAAATACCAATAGAGGATCCGAATGAAGGAGGGGGGAAGCTCGGAGGATTACCGAAGGAAGTTCTCCGTGCAGCGGGGAGGGGCGGTGCCTCCGCGGCAGTTTCCACCGGACGTGGTCAGGAGGTGGCGAGATGTTGCGGAGGAAATGCAAGCATCCAGAATACGAACCAGTGACCGGGAGAGGATGAGGCCGCGGGATCCTCGATTGGGGTAGAAGCCTCTGCCCCTTTAATGTGGCGGACACGATGAATCGGCCTTGTGTCCTTTCGGCAGTGAGGATAACCGAAATCTGGCAAGAGGTCCGTCGGGCGTTAGGAAACCCAGCCTCGGCGGAGCACCAAAGCCGGAAGGGTATACGTGGAAGTGAGGTGGTGTCCCACGGACCCAGGCGCCGATGGTACAAGTGGAGATTTGGATGTATCATCAAGGATCAGGATGGACCGGTCAGTCAACCTCATCAAAACACGGTGGGCTTCACATCCTTGAACCCTCAAAGACTACGAGAATGGCGGACATGTCAAGAAGAGATCCGTGAGGGAGTTAACAGTCTTGGCCACCATAGTGGCGCACCCTAGCTGGATTTTGTTGTGATCAAACCGGACCATTAGGGTATGAGGTGTATTCTTTGGGCCATGGTGGTTGGCCCAGAGCTACACTTTGGAAGGAAGGAGATTCACTTCTTTGGGACCCTAAGGTGCGAGAAGGGAGGTTGCTATCACACGGAGCAAGGACACCTATTGTGGGAAGCTGAGCACTACCGAGGGTATACCTCGTGGAGGACTCCTGCGCAAGATAGTTCAGGAGGCGTACCCTTTCGCCAAGATCCGGTCAGGAGGAGATGGACTACCGTGGGATGCCTTTGGCGGAAGTGGTTGATTGTTTTCGAGTGGCCTGGGTGGAGGAAGGAAGTGAAGAGGAGGTCGGACCGGCTGAGGAGGCAGTCGGACCAAGGAAGCGGACATCGAGAAGATTGATTCACCTCACGAGCTCTTGAGAATGGGGATGCGAGGATCCGAGAGGAGGACGAGGGGTTTGGGGCAGGCACGAGCAGGAGGCAGTGAACCGGACGGCGTGGAAGAAGTGGAGGTCCGGCCAAATTCACGAAGTTTAAGAAAGGCATGCCTCGGACTGAAGGACTAAAGCATTTCTGGGGAGTTTTTTAGGTGTTCGCCTTCAAGGTCACGGACATGAAGGGCATTAGAAGAAGTGGGAGAGCATAAGATCGATTTGAAGCCGGAGGCGGTGCCGGTCGAATCCGACAATACAAGCTCAACCCCAAGTATTCGATCAAGGTGAAGGAGGTCCTTGATAAGTAAGTGAGGCGGACATCATTTTCCCCATCGTCAGCAGAGTGGGTCGCGCCGATTGTGGTGGTTCCCAAGAAAGCGGCCAACAAATTCGGGTATGCCAAGATTGGAGGAAGCTCAAGCGCATAGAAGGACCACTTCCATGCCATTCGTGAGCGACATTTTGGACAAGGTGGTGGACGGACTACTTACTCCTTCGGATGGCTACTCGGATATAACCAATTGCACCTAAGGGTGATGGGGACAAGGCGACCTTCACTACTGAGTGGTGCGTTTGCCTACAAGAGAAGTGCCTTTGGGATGGCCAGCGCCGGTCGTCATGCGTATGGTGACTTACTTCGAGGGACTTCATGGAGATATTCTGGATGATTTTGTGTGCATGGGGCGGGACAAACACATCTAAGAAGGTGCTTGGAGGCTGGAGACTCAATTGAGCCTACACCCGAGAAATGCTACTTTGGAATGACGGAGGGAATCTTGGGACATCGGGTGTCGGCGGGGGAATCGAGGTGGACGGGACAAGGTCCGGGTCATCCGATCTCCGCCACCACGAACCTAAAGGAGGCGAGAGGTTTCACAGGAATGGTGGGATACTACCGCGGTTTATTAAGGACTTTCGAAGGCGGCTAAGTTGCGGAACTCTGCGGAAGGAGGAGGTTTGGACACAGTCACGGGAGGCGAGAGGAGGCCTTTGATTCTGAACACCTTGGTAAGCGTTCTAAGAGGACGGATGGGCAGAAATTTCATGTGTATGTAGATGTGTCCGCTTTTTTGCTATCGGGTCTTGAGCGGAAGGGGCGACAAGCGAAGGGATTATCCGTATACTACTGACGGCTCACACGCGGGCGAAAATACACAACTACAGGCCGAAGCCTTGGGTATGGTATATCTTTGTCAAGAAATTCGACACTACCTACTACCGGTGAGTTTGTGTTCTATGTAGACCACTTTCTTAGCATCGGTGAATAAAGGCGGACTGTCCGGACGGATGAAGGTGGATATTGTTGCTGCGAGGAGTTCACGTTGAGTGGAAACAAGACAAGGGAGGCGGCACCAAAATCAGATTTCTGTCACGATTGAAAAGCAGGCGGTGTTGAGAGATCGGGAAGATGCGTTCCGGAGACATTGGTTGCCGATGAAAGTACAACCGGAGGAGCCCGGCCGAACCCCAAGCTACGAGCGGCCTTAGCGAGCGGAGAAGGGAGGGCCGCGTCGTCACCTCGAAGAAATAGTACCTCGGGAATGGAGCTTCCGAAAATCGACTCGTGGACGGAGGAGGCATTCGTGCACTATGCTCGACCCTTGAGAATGTACAACGGTGTGTGTTCAAATTAGGGCGGACGGAGTAGAGCGAAGGTACTGCGGCGAGAGCAGGCGGTCGTCGAGGGAATGCCACGAAGGATTGGGGTGGACACTACGCGGGGTCACCACCAAAAGATTTTAGGCGGGATCTTGGTGGCCAACAATGTATGGGGACACCCACCGGTTTGTGAAGAAGTGTGATGCTTGTCGGCGGATCGGAAAGCCAACCCGACGACACGGTGGCGCTAGTACCGATATTGGCGCACCTTTCGAAAAGTGGGGTATTGACTTTGTTGGACCTATCTGACCCTCGACAAGACACACAAAGGAGATACATCACGGTGGCAGCGGACTCACGGTGGGTGGCGGTGGCGGCGAGCGGACTCCGCAAATGTGGCCAAATTCTGTCGAGAACATCATAACCGATGCGGATGTCCGCGGTTGGTAAGTGATAGGGGAACCCATTTCCTTAATGATGTGGTGGCCGCCATGGCGGAGTATTTCGCATCAATCATCGTGAGGCACCCTACAATCCTAAGGCCAATGGGGCAGAGAAGACAAATGGGCTCATCTGCGGGATCTGAATAAACTCACGATGAACTACGCCCATGAGGATACCAAGGCGCCATCCGCCTTGTGGGCGTTCGGAGAAGGTGACCACAACGGACCTGCTTCTTGACCTCGGACACTCTCCGTAATGCCGGTGGGGTTTGAAGTGCCCACTTTTCGAGTAATGATGGAAGGGGCGGAGAGGAAAGCCACTCGGCGACTCTTGGGGTTTGTTCGGCACGGGAGGGGGAAGCTCGGTGAGAGATTGGTGCAAAACCGGTGAAGATTTGGCGATCGCGGAATCGGGAGTATGTAAAGGAAGGGACTGGCCCTCCTTTATGATAGTCGTTACATGCATTTTCGAGGCAAACTTCACGAGATGGATGGGTCCGTACCAAGTGGTGCAAGTATATGACAGCAGGTCCGTCCATTCCACTAGATGGAGGCTGTTGCCCACTGGGTGGCGGGTGAAGAAGTATCATGCTTAGTGTTGGCGGAGGCGTAGCGAGATGAGAAGGGAGTATGTGGGCTATGCACTTCCCTGGGAGTTAGGAAATAAACGAGGGTTTTGTTTTTTGGATTGAAGGATAAATAGGAGGGTTAGAGGCCAGAGGGCCAAGAGGGTGAGACTCGGGACCTCACCACTCGGGACTGAGGTCAGTGGATCCGGAGAACCCAGTCGGGACTTACTCGGGGTGCGGTATGGAGGTCCTTGGTGGACCCGAAATGCCCGGCTCCCACTACGGACTTTGTGGGGGCCTCACCGTGATGGCCGTGGAAGAAACACGGCGAGTCACAGCTACCGTCATGGGCCAGATGCTTTGGGGTCTCAGTGCAAGAGAGAAGACCCGGAGGTGGAGCCACCGGAGGAGGATGGTGGAACTCAAGAGCAAGTGAGGCGGCCCGGAGGGAAGGAAAAGGAGTCCCTCGGATCGAGGAAGGAAGGTGGCGGGCAGAGCCAGGTTGGCGGGCCGGGCCAAGGTTCTTGTTGTCTGAAAGTGAAACAAGCTTCGAGAGGCCCAGCGAGGCGGAGGACCTTGCGGCGAAGAGCGCGGGAGGCGGAAGGCCGGGCACAAGCGAGAGAGCTCGGGACTGGCGGGCCGGCTAAGCGCCAAATGGGCGAGCCCGGATAAAGCGGCGAAGGGTGAGCCCAGAAGCGGCAGGATCACTCTGGCGTGGATCGGGCCGGTGGAGAGAGAGTGACGTAGGAGGCTAACTCGAAGGCGCGGCTATGGAGGCGAGCAAGGCGGCCTCGGGAGATAGAGGATCTCAGAAATGCAGTGCGAGGAGGTAGAAGGGAGGCGGCGGATGGAGGGCAGCAGGACCTTTGGAGCTACAACTCAAGATCGTCGGAGGCGGTGATTCTCAGCGAGAGAATCCACGACCTCGAGCCGAAGCAGTGCCTCGGCTCCGTCAGAGGCGGAGGAAAATCGGCGACTATCGAGGTTGGGCGTTGCGAGCTGAAGGCTGGAGGAAGTCCGGTCGGAGGTATCGACCGCTGGAGAGGAGGTAGGCGAGAATGAGCGGAGGCGCAGCTGGGCGAAAAAGAAGGCTGGTCCGGTGAGAAAGGCGGAAGGAGCAGCTGCGCTATGGCGGAGGTGGCGATGGAAGGAAGCAGCAGGCTGGGCGGTGAACAGCAGCGGTGAGGTGAGAGGCCGCCCTGTAGCCTCGCGTGTCTGACCCGGCGGTATCCGTCTGGCGGAGAGGTGGCCCAACAAGCCGGCGGCCGCCCGGCTCCGGAACACTTATGGCGGAGGGAGTATCGGGTGCTCGGGCACCGTGGAAGAGCAATTCAACAAGTCGATTCGGACTTTGCCTATTACCAGCCCGAACTCTGAAGGCGGTGAAACCTCGGCGGGCGGAAGGACCCTGGAAGGCTCGAAGGAGATGAAGGCCGAGGGCACGGGGACCCTAGTGGCCTGTTTGGAGATAGCGGAGGCGGAGGAGCCGGAGGCGAGCGAGGGGCGGATGCGGCAGTAAGGCACCCGCACCTCACCATGGAAGGAGGGCGAAGGAGTCCCGAGGCGATCGGAGCAATGGGAGGACTTGAGGAGAGCCACGGAGGTCCGTGAGGAGAGCCGGGTGGGCGTGAGTCCGGACTTTGTCGGACCCGGAGGAGGCGGACCACAGTCGGACCTCGGTATCGGACCACGAAGTCGGACCTCAGGTCCGGACCACAGTCAGGACCCGAGTCCGGACCAGTGGGACCCGGGACCGAGGTCGGACCCGGAGGTCGGACCTGGCCGGCGGACCCGGAAATAAGCGGACTCACAGTTGAGTCGAGGCAGACCTCGAGGGCCGGCTGCAGTGGAGCCCCGACTTCGCTAGCCGATGGTGGCCGTGAAGGACCCGAGGGAGGGGCGAGGAGGATGGCGTCGTGGTAGCGGTTGTCGGACCGCCCGGTATTAACGGAGGATTCGGGGAGAGGAGGGTCCCGCCTCACGGATCATCGATTGGGCCACCTGGTCGGGGACGAGTTGGACCACCATTCAGCGGGGCCAGGACCTTCCATTACAGTCGTGAAGGAGATAGGGGATAGTGGTGGGCGGCGATTAGGGTATACGAGTGGCTATTTCGAGAATAGGGGTGTAATAAAGGCGCCACCTTGGGCGCATATAAGAGTGCTCTAGTAAAGCATCTTTCTCTTGGTGTTGATCTGCGTTCTTGCGGACCTTTGTGAGTCTTCTTGCTAGCGTGAGTCTGAGTCATGGCGAGCCGCAGCTCGGGAGATTGATCAAGGTCTGGTGGCCGGACTTAAGCGTTGTGTGTGTGCGGGGAAGGGTGGCGGTGATCCGTGCTCGTCCGGCAGCGGTCAGGCGAGGCAATTTGGAGCGTGGCCGGAGGAACTCCGGGAGGGTGTAGGCCGGACGGAGAGGCCCGGCGGAGCAGCGGAGGAGGTCGGGGCTGCGTAACCAGCGTCTTTTCTAAGGCCGAAGAGTGTAGCGTGAGAGGAGAGGAAAGGGGATCGTGAAGGATGTATGTGAGGCAATCTGGACAGCGAGCAGGTCCCTAAGCGTTTAGCCATACCGGGCTGTCACGGTTGCGTTGTGAGTAGTTAGGAGTATGTGTGTGTCTTGAGGCGAGCAGGCGCTAAGGGGCGGTAAGAATCACGAAGCGGGCCTATCATTCCCTTGGGAGCGGACTTCTTTCCTAGCGACACACGGGATTATCGCGGCGCTTGGTAGCCATCGACAAAGTCCGCCACCTGCAGTACATAAAAGCTATGGTTTCCACTTATTGTAGGCGCTCTGTATTCCCCACGCTCTTAGTGCCGTGTATAATTAGGAAACTGACCGGTTTGCAGTGTGATGCGAATGCCGTACGTGGATGCGTTATTTTTTCCCTACATGCTGTATGTCCATTCATTCTCATTATATGGCATTTCGCGGCGTGCACATATCTAAACACCATTCGTTACCACACAAAAGAAAGGCGGCGCTCCTTCATACGTACATGCGGGTGATTTAGCGTAAAACAATTCACTTCTCAATATCTGCGACACGATGCACACATTGTGCAAAAACGAAGGCCTTGTATTTTGCGACTACACCGGGGCATATGAAGTACTTGCGTTTTGCAACCACGTTGCTTGCTCGACATGGCACCCTCTCGGTGGAGTGTATGAAGCATGTTATGCCATTATTGATTTTGGTTTTCAAAAGACTCATACGATATGTGCATTCGTTAAGAAGCGGAACTACATTCAACCGCATGAGGCGGAACGTCGCATAGACCCCCGGATTTGCTTCTCCTTTATGCGGTCCGCGATATCCATCCTTGCCCAATTTCACGACCCTTTCGCATGACATGGATAACAATGTCCACTATGGTGCACATGCAAATTTGTGAACGCAAATGGATATGTGAGTTTTGAAAATGAGTCCGACACATGGCATTGTATCATTCCGAATCAGCCAATTGTGCAATGGGCAATTGCAGTAGTGTGTGTGTTTCCCTAAGCACGGCTTATGGGTCCATTGGTGTCATTCCTCGCTCCTTCCCCAATACCTCCCGCACTCCAAAATGCGCGTTGCTCGATCCTACATCCTCCTGAAAACAAATGGATATGTGAGTTTTAAAATGAGTCGTACTTGGCATTGTATCATACCGGCTTGTCCCAACCATTGGTGCATGCGGCAAATGCAATGGCGCATCGTGTTCGCAACATGCATTGCATTGTCGGATGTTTCACCCTGCAGACCCGATTTCGTAGCCAAATGCCAAAAGCGGTTTTGTGCCATTGCATCAGGCATTTGCTTTGTGCTAATTGGTGCGAACCCAATGTAGGACTCCCGCAACTTTGTGCATTGGGATATCATCGACAAAAAAGAGTGGGGCCACTACAATGGCCCCACTCTCCATCAAGGGTGACAGAGGCGACCAGCTATCCACAACCAGCAGTACACTGCAAGCCTATGTAACACGAACCTTTTCTATCCCAAAGACCATGGGTACGAGGTGAAGATCAAGAGTTCACTAGGGTAGTCACAGTACCTTCAATGCAGCAATCACCATGTCCATCTGTCGGTATGCTGAACCCAAGGCCCGGAGATAAATAGACAGTTGATGCGAACCCAATATAGCACTCCCGCAACTTTGTGCATTGAGGTATCATCGACATACAGAGGTGAATTGGTGCGAACCGATTTTAGGACTCCGCAACTTTGTGCATCAGTTGTCGGCGACACACAATCGGCCACTACCATGGCCCCACTCTCTAGTGTAGGTCAAAGAGACGCACCAGTGTCCCACAACCAGCACTGCGTAAGCCTATGCAACAGAACCCCGTCGCGCATGTGGCCGCATACCTCCCACCCGTTCCACCGAGATTCCTTTGCATGGAGTAGCGAAAGTCGTCATTGGCCATTGGTAGGGAGGACAGCAAAGTTCTGGCGTTAGGCAAGGAACAAGCTCAAATGGAGGCACTAATCTCCTCGCGACAGTGAAATTAGAGTGGGCTCCCACTTGGCTCTGCGGTTCCAGAGGTCACTAGAGAGAAATGAGACATACACTAGGGACGGCTGCCTTTCCATTCATACAAACATCCACAAACCAAGAATCCACTCTGGGTGCCCATATATAGGCAAAACCCTCGGGACCTCTTCCCGACGTCCTCTCCTCGCTCCCTTTGGTAGGCACTTAAGGTTTATTTATAATCCTACTTTCCTTGCGTTGAATAAGCAATGATGTTTATGCTCAACGACTTATTCGCCCTTTTCCTTGAGTTACGATTTTTAGGTATTTTCGATATAAATCCGCGCCTATATATGCAGCATACCACGTGCCTTACATACATAACCATGTACATACATTACATGCGACACATCATCCATCAACATGTCCACATTCATCAAATGCCATCCATCCGCCATGCATACATGGACACAAGGTGAATAACAAGATTTGACTAGGGTAGGCAGTAGCTTCAATCGACAATCGATTTCCATCGGTATGCTAAACCCAATACCCGGATAAAATCAAGTATAATGAATGAGCTTGTTCTAAAAGCAGCCGACATTTCCCAAAGGCGATGCAAACAAGCTTGGAAACACCTCACCTGAAACGAGCACTTGGTAGCATACGATATCGAACGCGCGCATATCTCATGTAATTGGAGGATGGAATACGAGTTTGTGTCAACCAGCGTGTTAAGGAGATTGCATCGACTCCAAAGCATGAGAAATAAAGATCAACATATTACTTGCGAGTGAAGGGGAGTGGAGGGAGGGGTTGCGCTTCTTTGTAGGGTTGTGTGAGCGGGTCTGGCAGCGGGGCGCCTTAAATGTATGTGTGCCGAGGTGGGGGTATAGGGAGGGTGTGTGGCAGGGTGAGGGGTCAGTCGGATGGTGGGTTTAGGAAAGGCGCGGGTGTGTTGGGAGGGAGGGTGGGGCGGGAGTGCGGTGGGGGCGGGAGGCGGTGGGTAGGCGCGGGGTGGGGACATGGGGCGAATAAAGGTGGGGTGGAAAGGAAGGGGAGGAGAGGGGTTGTAGGCAGGATGAGAGGAACGTGGAGGGTGGGGGGGGGGGTGGGAGAGGGACGGTATGAGGGTGAATGGCGATGGAGTGTGGCGGGGGGTGGGGTGTGTGCAACAATATAACATTTCCACGATGTGAAGGGTCGACGCAATTTAATACCTTTGAAAGCGGGCTGTGCAGCCCAAACGAAGACTGCGGTTATCACGGTCTGCACGTCGTCGGGCGAAGGTCGTGGCGGCTAAAGCTGCGGCCATGTTCCACGGCGACGCTGCGGCCGCAATGCATCTACAAAGTGGCTGCGATTTCCTGCATTGCGGCTATCACGCGACCGCCGGTACATTGCATTGTGCGGCCCGCTATGTCTCGCAAATCTCTGCCATGTACATGCAGGCGCCGATGGCTTTGGCAAGGCACGGTCGGCCACGTGCGGCTCTCACGGTGGTGGCGTTCGGTTGAAGGTGTGTCATTTTTAAACGCACGCTCAAGGCAATGTGGATGCAATAACCCACCGGGCGCACTGCAGACGATGCGTGTTTGAGGCGAATCCATGGGTTTTAACGATATTACTCGGCATCATGGCTGCGTGTCCTCGGAAGGAGGCATCATCGCTACCGCCAAAGGGTAATGGCGTAGTTGGGGACCCATGCGCGAAACAAATGGTAGCCCAATTCTAACAGTGCAATTGCGGATTAGGCGGGAAGAGAAGGGCCTTGCATCTTAGCAACAAGTTGTGGCTCGGTGTCTGCTTGGCGTGACGCTCTTGCATACACCCTAAGGGCGATTCATGCGAGGTTGCAATTGCCGCATATTCCATGGCGTGGAACTCTTTTCACAGTGCAATAGTGCGGCTCGTGTGGTGCGATTCAGCCATTTTCAAGCATCTGGTGCGGTCACTTGGGCGGTGGGCGTTAGCGGCCGGAAAACAGCGCCATTAGCGTACATCGCGAGACCGCCGACACCGATCCGCGCCCATCAAGGAGATGGCGCGCTTACAAGCTCCTCCGGACACCCATGACAGATCACGGTATCAGCAGCGAAGCATATGCGATCTCCGCGGGCATACGACCCGCATTCTGTCCTACGCATGCGATCGTGCTGCGGACAACGCCGGCGGCCGTCGGTGCGTCTGCCGAGATGCAAGGGCGGTCTGGCAGCGTCCACGGGAATGGGGTCGAGTCGATACACAATGTCCATCGGTGACACGAACGGCCGTCGGCCGCAATTATCGGATCCGCCGGGAGGTTCAACGTGGCCGTCCCGGCGCCGTCTGCGTATCTTGGGGAGGTGGCGAGTGCACCGCCGAGGGCATAGGTACCGCGAGCGGGCGGCATGGGGGCCGGGCGGCGGTGCAGCAGCGGTGGGGGGCGATCCCATTCACGCGCGGAATCACGGATGCAGCGGCCCGCAAAGAGGCGGAGGAGGCTGGCGGGCAGGGCAGCTTGAGCGGTCGGTGGCGCAACAAGCTCTGCGGATACAAATTCCACTCGACAAAGAATACTCCAGTGGGCCGGCGTCGAGAGGTGGCCAAGTTGTGTTCATGTCTGCGCTCGATTGCACACAAGTGGAAGTTTCCGTGCCGGTGAGCATGCCGGTAGCAACGCGTACCAACACAGATTCGCGAAGGAAGGCGTGGCGCGACCATCGTCGGCGCGGTGCGGCCTCGATCTCGGTAGGCACTGCGCCCGGTGCCGTTTCGGATGCCACGGTTGCATCGCACAAGGCGGTGTGTCAGTGATATCGGTCGTCTTCCCTCCAAGGCGACCTGAGCGTCGCGGGCGGACGGTGATGCGAATGTTGTATGGGATGTGCATGCGCAGTTCACGCCGCGCTGGGCGATCGGAGCGAGCGGCGGCGGTCATCGAGGTGTTGGCGCGGAAGGTGATCAAGACATGGAGGTGGCAACCGAGGGGTTACCGCGGACGCCGCGGGGAGGTGGAGGGTCGCGGAGGGAGAGTTCAAGGCGGATGACGCCACCATCGCTGCACCTTGGTGGTGGACGCCGCAATCGCCGAATAACCGCGACATGTGGGCATCCGACACAATGCGCCCCGAGGTGCAATCTGAGTGGCCACCGCGCACTGTAGTCGATGTGCCATGCGGCCGCCGCACCGATCTGATACCGAGGCCGCGGGCGCAAGGGGAGCATGGTGGTCGGTCGAGGGAACGGAGGAGTCGGCCGCATGGCGTAAAACATTCTTGGCGGTGGAGCGCTGACACCGCCGAACGCAGTGCGGGAGGGGAGGCATCCCAGCAGCGGCCGCCCACCTGCAGATGAGGTGCTCTTTTTCGAGATACTGGGTCGCCTGCAGGAGAAGGCTGGTATGGCCGAGGCGGAAGTGACGCCGCCCGCACGCTGCAGAACAAGATAGCACGAACCTACCGATATCACGATTCACCGGTGCAAAGGATGGATGGGATGGAATTGTTCGACACAGCCACCATACAAGGGTTTTTCGCAAGAAGGGCTTCACCAGCTGCGGGATTGGTGCGACTGCTGGAGGACCTGGATGACAGACTGGACCTTGGGACAGCCACGGAGGAAGAGTTGCAGCAGATGCGGAGGACCACCAATCTGAGGTCCGCAATAGACGAGGAGGAGATGCTGCAACTGCACCGCAGCCACATCACTTGGGTGGAATCCAATGCACCCCGATCCCGGATCGAGGATGGCGGCGGCCCAATGATGGTATGCGGCGCGCGAAGAAGCGCGAGGCGATGGCGAGATGCAGCGGTTTGCGGTGACGGAGAAGGCATCAGGCGTCAGACGAGCGAGCGTGATTTGAGGACCACCTAACACTGCGGTCATGGAGCCGCAGACATGTAAGCCTATGGGAAGGAAGAGGCGGACCATTTCACCGCGGGTGCTGTATGACACTGGTATGGGGATCGAGGAGGTGTTCCGGAGGTTGGCATTGTGGACGGGCGGGCCAACACGGCATCACGAGGCATGGAGGCGGTTCGGGAGTCGCCGGCATTTGTGGACGGTGTGTTTGAAGCGGAATGTCACGGGGCACCAATACCACATCGCGGACCGGTGGTGGGATCGCGCCGCAATGACGGCCATGACGTGTGGGCATCGACACAATGCCGGTCCCCGAGGTGCAAAGCTGAGTCGCCAGCGCCGCAGTCAGCCATGTGCGGCGGCGGTGGCGCATCCGGCGGATACCGGGCCGCGGGCGCAAGGGGAGCATGGTGGTGGTCGGCGGGAGCAGGAGGAGTCTCTGGCCGCATGGCGTAAAACATTCTTGGCGGTGGAGGAGCTCCATCCGCCCGCCGCGGGAGGAGGCATCATGGCGGCGGCCGCCCAGATGAGGTGCTCTTTTGATATCTTGGGTCGCTGCAGGAGAAGGTAGTATGGCCAGGCGGAAGCGACGCCGGGCTGCAAAAGGTGATCGAGAACGCGAGCGAACTCGGTGATGGCTGGCAGGTGCAAAGGATGGATGGGATGGAATTGTTGACCACCATACAAGGATTTTTCAAGGAGGGCTTCACCGGTGATTGGCGTGCTGGAGGACTGGATGTGACGACCTTGGGACCACGGAGGAAGAGTTGCAGATGCGGAGGACCACCAATCGAGGTTCGCAATAGGCGAGGAGGAGATGCTACAGCGCACATCACATGGGTGGAATCCAATGCACACGATCCGGTTCGAGGATGGCGGCCCATGATGGTATGCGGTGCGCTTCTGACTGCCGAAGCGCCGAGCAGACGAGATCTGGCGGTTTGCTGACGGCGGATAAGGCATGCGATTCGCATCGGCGGAGCGTCGATTTGAGGACCACCTAACACTGCGGTGGAAGCCGGCATGGAGTGTCGGATTCGACAATTTCCGCCTATGGGAAGGAAGAGGGACCATTTCCGATCTTGGTCTTTGACTGCGTATGGGGATCGAGGAGGTGTTCCAGGAGGTTGGCACATGGGCGGCCAATAACGCGCATGCATCGAGGCATGAGGCGGTTCAGGAGTCGCCGGCATTTGTGGGCGGTGTGTTTGAGCGGAATGTCACGGGGCCACCCAATACCACATCGCCCAACGGACATCATCGGACCCTCGCAGGCATGGTAAGTTGTGCACCATGCCGAGGCGCGGACACTTGCACTGCGTGATGATCATGTGCGTCCTCTCGCAATGTTCTTGACCACCTGTACATGGTGCTGGCCACCGGCATAGAGTCGGTATCCCATGACCTTTGCGCTTAGCGCATGCTCCGATCAAAAGGATGGCGTGCACAAGGAGTGGAAGGACACAGGAAGACATTGAGAGGGCTTTCAAAGGCGACATCTGTCCACCCACCCACCGACTCATGGCCATACTGCGGTACTTCAGCGGGCTCGCCGGGCGAGGAGCAACAGCATATATCGGCAATGCACTCATGGCGGAAAGGCTGCGGATTTCTTCAAACGCGTCATGGGCACATCGCATGTGTTGGGGAAGCGGTGGCGCGCATCGACCAGGCTACGCAGCAACACTTGTTCTCCAAGTGCACACTGCGTGGGTGGGTTGGTGGCGAGGGATTTCGACATGTGGTGCACGGACAAGCGAGCTATCTTTGGGGCATAGGAAGTGCGTTTGAGAGTGTGGCGGGTTCTTCAATGCCACACATGGATGCGGGACGCATTTCGTGTCAAGTTCGGCCGCTTGCTTGCCGATCTTGAAGGACATGTTACGTGAACGTCACGGAGATGACATTCGGAGCAGTCGCTTGTACACCTTCATAGCTTAGGTGTACTTCTCCGTCTGCCGATGGTTGTGAGGCGGTGCCCGAGTATGGGCAAGCGCGGGCAAGACGTGCTCCTCCACACTCCTCCCCTTTATGTCTCAAAGCTGGTCATGGCGGCGCGGGTGAAGCCATCCGCATGAACTCTCAGATGGAAGCGTGAGCGTTTGTGGTGTCGAACCCGCATTGTTTCGAGGTTCCGCTTTGTTGGTAATGTGCATTTGTGGAAGGGCCGAGGCCGTGTTGATCGATCGGCGAGGCCCAATTTAGTGCTTCACCGTATGTGCGAGCGAATGAAAAGTGGACGATGCGACCCGTTCTCGTGACTCGGGAGAAAAAGCCACCGGAACCCCTACACCACGCTCCCCATTGCGGCTCATGCCCGATGGCATGCGCTGAGATGAGCAGGCGGGGCGCTCAAATCAAGCCCGGGTGCGAGGCGCGGAAGGCGGGGAAGTTGAATCTTTCGGCGAGGAGGCCTTGCATTTGGGTGCGCGACATTGAAAGGCGTGAGATGGGTGGCGGTGCGGGCGTCACGGAAGGAAGAACGCTGCGATGTGGACGATCGACCGGGTTGCTTAGCGATGAGGGGAGACACATAGCACGGCGTGCGAATGTGTGGTCTTGGCGGCGCGTTGACATTACCAAGTTCGATTACCGTACAATGGATGCCAAAGGTGTGGCATTGTTGGAGCAAGAATCGCACGAAATGTGCGGGTGGAAGGGCGCCGGTCTGCGGTACCGACTACGGTTGCTATTGGCGGGCGAGTGGCGGTATGGGCCACGCATTCCAGTGGTGCAGGCTGGGCATGCGGCCGGATGGGTTTGCACGGCGGATGGAAGTGGGGGCGGCAGCTGCAGTGGCGAGGGAAGCGGAGGGAAGGCGGTTCTGCTGCTCCTTGAGGATTGCAGCTGCTAGTCGGCTGCGACCGGCCTCTGTCGTTGTCCAGCGAGCGGAGCCATATCCGGCGCAGAGAGGCGCGCGCGAAGGTGGAGCATTGGGTAGAGGCAGTGCGACCCCATTGCATGGGATGATGGACAGTGGGTGTCGTTCAAAGGTTGCTGGGATTGTCATTGCGGGTTTGCAACCACGGTGATAGTTTTGAACTTGCCGCCCATGGCGGTACTCGCGATCTTGGCTATAGTAGCGCCACCGCTTGGGTTATAAGAGTGGTTGATGCAGCGCGCGAAGGCAGGGAGTGACTAGTGCAGCCATATTAGCTGCGGGAAAGGCAGGATGTTCAAGTAGGATGCAGCCGTCTTTGATGCCATGGAGCTACACAATATGAAGCCTCAGCTTGTCGTCGCACTCCAAATACCAGTAGTGCTTGAGGTAGCTGCTACAACACATGGGACTGGGCAGCCGCCGTTTTGGGTTGACACATGTGATGTTCAATGCAAAGGAATAAAGTGGCATTATATAATGTATTTGGCGATCGGGCATGAGAAGGCGAAAGCAGCGCAACGGAAATGTGCGCAGTGGCGGCATTGAAGACCGCGGTCATCAGCACGGTCGTTCAAAGCGGCAAAGGGAGTGGCATTGGCAACCATCTTCAGCAGTGCGAGGTATGCAACCATGATCGGCGAGGTTGGACAACGAGTAGCAACGCCGGGGCAATAAATCACATGTGGCGGGCCAAAGCCGGTAGGGGAGGCCATTTAAAATGCTACAAAACCACTTGGCATCCACAACATTTATTGGGACGCAAGTTTTGAGAGCTTGGCCTTGGTACAAGGCGCTGCTGTGGAGTGTGCATCCATTTCCAAGCTGCAGGAAGGAGAGGAGGCATGGCGGGAGAGGAGATGGAGGTCGGCGTGGGCGCCCGCGACCATGGCGTCGGAGGATTGCGCCATGGAGGAGGCTACACACCAGTGGGGAGGTGGAGGGCATGGAGGACCTCCCCACGGCGCCTTGGTAGCGTTGGAGGAGGAGGCGCGCCGCGGCGCTCCCCAGCAAGCGGCATGGCGGGAGCACCGCGCCGCCAGAGGCAAGACACAGACGCCCGCCGCTGCCGTGTCCGAGTGGGGCGGCGTGGCGCCGGAGGGAGATGGAGGTCGGCGTGGGCGCCCGCCGTGATGCGAGGGGGCAGCGCCGCAGAGCCACCGGCCACACGGTGTGCAGCCGCATGGCTGCACACACAGGCCGAGGTGCACTGCCGCACTCGACTCAGGCTGGGCTGCAGGCGGGCACAGACACTGGCCGCGTGCCCCGAGGCTTGGAGCCCGCCACGGCCGACAGTGGCGGCGCGGTGCGGCGCCCATCTGCGAGGCTGCGGTGCGCCCGGTACCGCCTCGGCCGGTGTAGCCGCATGTGCACACACACCACAGGCCGAGGTGCGATACTGCACTCGACTGTGCAGCTGCATGCCACCACGGCTGGTGTGCGGCAGGCCCGCCGTGATGTCGGTGGCGCCCGGCCTGAGTGGCCTCGGTGGCGGCAGCTGCGGTGCAGCTGCAGTCGGCGGCCGGTCTGTCGGCCTGCGGCCGGAGGGGAGGGCGGAGCTCCTCCTCTGCCGGGCCTCCGGCAATCGCCCGGAGGAGGCGTGGAGGGCGGAGGTGGCGAGGCCAAGACTTGCGCCACCGGGCAAGGAGGTTGTGGCGGCGCGGAGGGGTGGATGCCACAAGGGCCTCGTGAGGGGAGGATGCGGTGGGCGGTGTTGAATGGCGAGGAG
Source organism: Anthoceros angustus (assembly GCA_010909165.1). NCBI lineage: Eukaryota > Viridiplantae > Streptophyta > Anthocerotopsida > Anthocerotales > Anthocerotaceae > Anthoceros > Anthoceros angustus. The sequence continues at coordinate 500,176 of MU008158.1, forward strand.
GTGTGGAGGGCAAGGCGAAATCTCGAGGACTCACGGTAAAAGCACACTTGGTGTTTGGTTGCATATGGGACTAACAACAATGCTAATAGCGCATGATGGGTTGGTGGTTGCAGTGTTGAAGGCGTCGACGAGCAGCCATACCGAATCATCTATGATTCGGATGGCAATTCGTCACTCTACACCGATGTGGAGCGCCGTCGATTGAGCGCCGTTTGGGAGGCGAATGCGGCGAGGATGAGGCGGCCACTCTAAGAGCGAGTTGGCCGAGCTCACTGTGGGTGGAGGCGGGGTTTGTGGGCGGAAAAGAAGAGGGTGCACCGGCCGCGGCGGCAAACCTAAGCCTCGAGGAGGACGCAAGTCGGGAGGGGAAGATGGAGGGCCGAGGCCGGAGGTGCGAACTCCGGTGCTCCGGCCGAGCTGCGAGCACCGGCAAGAACGAGCACATAAGCGGCCTTGAGCTGCGAGGAGTTTTGGGGCATCATGGCGACCACTCGAGCATCGTTGATTGCCATCGATGCGACCATGAGTGGCGCGTAGCCACGCCCGGAGGTCGTGGAGAAGGTCCGCGACCTTAGGTTCGCCGCAATGAGGTGGAGGGCATGTTGGAGAGGATGCCCCAAGTGCCCCTAACATGCAGTGGCAAGTGGGCGAGTGCGCGTTCATGGATATCATGAGAACCTTATGCGTGCTTCAATGGCCAAGGAGCTGCGCAGACCCCTCCCTCCGCCACGCCCCACCTCTCCCTTTCCCCCACCTTTCCATTTCATGGATGCGTTGCTCCACCTCCACCTCCAATTCCACAGACGCCCCACCTCGCTCGGTATGCCTTGGCCATGCAGTGCCCCTTCCCGTTGCGGGCTCCTCCCCTCAGGCTGCGCCGACCGAGCTCGAGCGGAGGGGCCGCTGGGGCACAAGAGGATGGAGGCCTGCTCTTGACTCTTTCCAGTGAGCGGAGAAGATTGTAGGATTTTTGGTAGGTAGGTGTTTTGAGCGGAGAAGGTTGTAGGATTTTTGGTAGGTAGGTGTTTTGAGCGGAGAAGTTTGTAGGATTTTTGGTAGGTAGGTGTTTTGCGAACTTGAACATGTGCTTCTTGTGGTGTGGCAATTGTGCAAGCTTGAGGAGCACAAGTGTTGGCTTTTTGGTTTGTTTTGTTGCTTCAAGGTTGTGTTCCACGGCGGTTCTAGAGATTCCGGATCCTAAGGACAAGTAGATCGTAATCACCGCCAAGACACATCATTGTGACACGCCAAATGTCGTTGCACTTGAAAATCTATCCTTTCCGTCGAGGCGTGAATCGCATCAAGAGGGTTCCTTCCTTGCCGATCTTTGTATGAGGGGTCCTCGGCGAAATCCTTGTCATGTTGCCTGAAAAGCAAGACCCTTGCACAATGTGAGTCCTGGCTGCCATGCTGCACAAAAACGAGAAACAAAGGTGGAACGGGCTAGGGAAACAACCCGCAGCTGCATGAATATCGGTGTCACTTGAAGATGTGTGTGTGAGCGTCGAATTTCCTTCATTTGCCGAGGTTGTATGAGCATCCCATTTGCGAAATCCTTCTCAATTTGCCTGCAAAGCAAGGCACTTGCATTCGTCGATCACCGATCAACAAAAAGTGAAGCAAAGGTGGAACACGGTACACGCCTGTCCATCACCTAATATGCTCAGTGCAGAAAAAGCGGTAGAGTTCGTCCCCACATGTACCGTCTCCTAAGACACGCTGGTCGCTCATTTGAGGGGCACGATGCATGAGGAAGAGGGTGTTGGATGCTCGGCCCACCCACCGTGCGTGATGCAGTGGATGCCGGATGGAAGTGACGATCATCTTCGTCTCAAGTCGCATACATCCAATGCAAGCACAACACAAGCATGTTAGTAATCAACCACACCAAACGTAGGGACTGCTCCCACATCATCTCCTTCTGCATATATAGTGAAAGCAACATGTGAAAGCGGAGGATTTGCGGTGCACCCAGTGTGCGGCGGATGCTGATGAAGTTACGATCATCTTCGTCTCAAGTGCCATACATCCAAGCACAACACAAGCATGTTAATCTTGAACCACACCGAAGCGTAGGGATCGCTCCCACATCATCTCCTTCCCATATATAGTGAAAGCAACATGTGAAAGCGGAGGATTTGCGGCGCTCGGCCCACCAGTAGTGGCGGTACCGTGCATGCGGATGCAAATTACGATCGACAGTGCAGGCATCCCATACATCAGCGCAAGCACAACACAAGCATGTTAGTAGTCACACCGAAGCGGAACATCCCGTCCTTCACATATAGTGAAAGCAACATGTGAAAGCGGAGGATTTGCGGTAGGTTCTCACCCACCAGAGTGGCCGGTAGTGCATGCGGATGCAAATTATCGACAGTGCAGGCATCCCATACATCAGCGCAAGCACAACACAAGCATGTTAGTAGTCAAGCACACGAAGCGTGGTGCTCCCATCACATCCTTCACATATAGTGAAAGCAACATGTAAGCGGAGGATTTGCGAGGCGGTTCTCGGCCCACCAGTAGTGGCGTGCATGCGGATGCAAGTGCGATCGACAGTGCAGGCATCCCATACATCAGCGCAAGCACAACACAAGCATGTTAGTAGTCAAGCACTGCCAAAACGTGTGCTCCCACATCATCTCCTTCCACATATATAGTGAAAGCGGCATGTAAGCGGAGGATTGCGTGCTTTCGGCGGGCCATACCTGCGAACAAAGTTCACATGTGTGTATGTGTTGCCCGCCATGTTTGTGTGTAGACCCGATGAAAACCCTAACACCGTCATCAAAAAGATCATGTGACACCATGAACGGGCCGATGAGCGTGTGATAGAATGTTTTTCCAGCGTCGAACCTGCGTGAAGTTGATGTGGCACGTATTATACGTGTATTATACGTGAGTATCGAAAAGATTCCGTGGCATATCCTCGTAGCGTACACCGAAAAAAAAGAAAGTCACACACACACTCCCGTGTGACCAGATCGGTATTCCATACTTATCAAGCCAAGTGTGGGAAACCTTCTCGTAAGCCACACATTGGTCTTCTCTGTAGTAGAGATTAGGTTGTCTTTTTCACCACAGAAACGCTTCCTGCCAGCATTTCAAACATTTGTTTGCGCAGTTGTGTTACAGACCAAGATACTTGCATGCTGGCATTTCATTGATTTGGAGTTGAACCGTTCACTGAGGAGGGAATGTCGGAACGACTTTCCCAATTTCCAACACGCTTGTTTCAAGTGGGAAGGGACAAACTTTGCTCACCGATTTCCAAAACCGGTAGGGCCACCATGTCAACTGCACACAGCATCCCCTTCCACAAGTGACATACAATATTGAGGGCTCTCAGAAGAACCATGGAAGAATCAGAATCTACAGGAGCGAAGCATCTCCAATTAATCACAAACCGGGTCTCTCTTCGTGAGGGGAGCTACAACACCGTCACGAATTCAGCTGAGGGTAGTAAGTGACAGTTGTGGATGGTAGCCATGTGGAGGCGTCAATAAAATTGTTCACAAGGAAATTTTGGACCTGACTTGGTGTCGACAACTGATGGACTCCGGGCCATTTCACTCTGTTAGTTATCACACCTCCTGGCCCCCCGCTGTTGTACTCCGCATAGTACAGGGTGTCCAGATACAAGTCTCCATTCCAAGGAAGCCATCCTGCGGGCTGGATGATGGAGTCCAAGGTGTTGTGCAGGAGGATAGTTCTGGAGTAATTTTTCCATGGCCTGCCCAGATACGACCTGCAATGCGGGACAGAGAGTCATCAGGGGAAGCTTGCACAAAGTCTAAAACCAGCTCCGACCTCCACAAAGTTCTGGAGAACTCACAAGAAGGCGCCCAGGTTTTGCAAGTATGCAGCTGATGGTATGAAGTCGCAATCTTGGAACACCAAGCCTGTATTCTGGCCAGGGTCTGTTCTACCCTGAGCAGTGAAAGTGTTTTGCTGACCAGGCAGCCCAGTATCGGCAATGAGGGTGGAGTTTTGGAAGAAAGCTGCTCCGTTCCCGAACAGGAAATCCACAGTCCCCTGGATTACACACTGGCTGTAGAACTGTCGGAAACTATGTGCATACAAGGTGTCTTGGTACCCGACGGCTTTCACCTGGAAAAGGGCCGATTTGTCAGCTGAAACCCTAATGGCGACAGCTTGATGGTTCTCTGGTCCTGCATTGTTCTGGACGGTAAACCCGATCCCAAGAAACCCTGCACCATTCACGGCTGTAACACGCAGCAGAAAAGTTGTCACTACGATGATGCAGGCATAGCTTCAGGACATTAAGGAATGCTTCATCCCGGCTAAGCATGAGCTCACCTAAAGTTGCTGAACGGAAGGTCGTCGTCCCTCCAATGACACTCTGGTTGTCTATAATGACCGTTTTATCGATCCCAGCTCCTAGGAACACAAGATTCGTCTGCTTCTTAGAGATCTTGACTTGCCCCTTGAACGTGCCTTCCGCGATCTGAATGATGTAAAGAGTGTCGCTGTTATCGGGAGCATTATCCACAGCATCTTGGATGCTTCCACCAACTGGTACAACGTCATCAGGAGTCCTGCTCAAAACCTCGTCGAGCAAGCGGCGGAGGTGCCCTTCCCTGTCAGCCCATCCTGGGAGCGCATCATGGTGCCCGAAGCCAAAGCCGTGAGCAGAGTCATCTGCCGACAACAGCTTCCTGAATCCACTTCCACTGAGACTGGGAAGTTTACCGCTGTACGATCTGAGATAACCGGCCAAGGAGAGGACGATGTTGTACAGCTGCCTTATATGATCACCACCTGCTGTCACTGGATCATTAGGCTGGAGAGGGTACCCGGAAAACGTAGAATCCAAGGGATAGCCCGAAGTATTGGTTGCAGGATAGTTAGGGAAGTTGAAAGCTATCACCAACTCTTCCAGGCAAGTGTCGTGATACGTTGTCGATGCTGAAAGCCACGTTTGGAGATTGTTCAGTCCCTCCTCCAGAGTGGCCGGATTGTTCAACCCGTTGAGCTCCGTAAGAGACACGCTCAGCTGATTCCACGCTTCGTCCAGCAACTGCACGACGCCACCAAGTACCTACCTCTCTCAGAACGTGCCCTAAAGAGCCGCAATCCAACCAAAACCACAAACCACGGCAGCAACACATGGATCGCCAAACAGCCACACCACTCCCACCTCGCCGCAGGTTGTCAAGACCTCAGTCTTGTTCACATCGGCGCTGGTTTGCGCGATGAGCAAATCCACCTCCGATAGAGACCCGTTGAGAGCGATCTGCAACGTCTGGATGAGGAACGCGGTGAACTCCTTAGGGTTGGCAGTGGAGTGGTTCGGGTCCCCGTTCAACGTGGAGGTGCAGGTGTCGGGGTACAACGTCCCGGCACAGATAGACCTGATAGCCGACGAGCCGGTGGGAACGTCCTGGCCCTTGTGATGCTTCCGAGACGCCACCACCGACACCACGATGATGAGGATGAGCACAACCACCGCCGCGGGAACTCCAAACAAGCACCATTTCCTCTGGCTGGACCGCCTAGCCCCCGGGTACTCGGACGGGTACGCCGGATTGAGGTGGCCGTACGACTTCATCCTCCTCCTCCCTCGGATCCGCCCCCTCAGCACTCAGTCCCCCTCTCCCGCACCGCTCCTCTCCCAGCCGCTAGAGATCAGGCCACGAGACCTGCACAGCCCTCCTCCGCCGTCTCATCACCCCGTCACCCCCACCCCGATCCAGATCCAGATCGGGCAGCCAGCACAAGCCAGCCACCGCTCCCGCTCTCCACCAGCCCTCCAATCCCACCTTTCCTTTCCCCTGCGCCGCAATGCCCTCGCCTTCCACTGCGCTATGTGCGTCCGGAGGTGAGATGCCGACTCCTCAGCAGCAGCTCGCTTAAAGCAGAGAGCGGGAGATGGAGCCTGGCTGATCCCCCGCCGCTGGAGCCGGCTGCCCACAACGCGCTTTCGACAGTTGGCGGCCCCCACTATCCCCAGAATTAGTCCCCTCTGATTTGACCAGATAGTTCCTCCCGCGATGAGCCTGCAGCAATTTGCAGTCCCTGCGATGCTGCGGTTGTTTTGCAATTATGGAGAGCTGGTTACAGTACACGGTAAGCAGGTGCTGCCCCCGGCGTTTGTCCTCTCAGCGATGAGCACATGCCGGGAGCCCCTCGCACCCTGCCACGTTCCTTGTGGCACAAAGTGCTTGGGGCCCGACGCCCGACCGGGTCTGAGGGCCCTGGCCCCCGAGCTCCGGGTCCGCCGGCGCGGAGGCGGGGACGGGAAGGAGTCTCGGAGACTCGACTCACCGTCCGCCATTTCCTGTTTCCAGTGTTAAACTGTTAACACAGGAAGAATCAGAATTATCGATTCTATTTACGCAAGAATGTGAAATACGGTGTAGAAGAAGAAGAAGAATTTTATTTAAGTCCACTAAGGATAGATTTCCGTCATGGGACTTGGTATTTAACAACTTGTACCATCATGTGCCTAAGCTACTTGCACCAAGGGCATCCACTCCTTTTAGGCACCCCATCTAAGTATCGATCTAAGCACAGGATGTTTAATCACAGCACCCTATCTAAGTATCGATCTAAGCACATGATGTTTAATCACGACGTTCTTATAAATGTGTGTCCATTTGGCCTAAGTCATTTAGACACACATTCTTATCATGTATCATGACGGAAATTCCGTCTTATCAATCTTCCAAGACACACCATGGTATAAGTTATTAAGTATCAAGTCCCATGATGGAAATCCGTCCTTAGTGGACTTAAATAAAATTCTTCTTCTTCATTAACCCCTAAGGACAAAGCCTGTTTTTTTGAGTTTTGGGCTGAATTTTAATTATTTATATATATTTACAGACAAAAAAAATATGGTCACTCTGTTTCTACTCCAACGTAACATGCCCATCCGAATTTACAAACAGACAAGTCGGCCATTCACACTAAGCCCTTCCAGTTGCTTTCGATATCTCATCTCGATGGGCATGGCGATGGAGCTCTAGAATTCCACATGTTCCTCTCCATGCTATGCTAGGCACATTCGCGAGGTGAACGATGAAGAAAAAACAATAAATATTTACATTATGCAGCATGAGGGCAAGTTAGGATGGCCAAGTTGGTCTTAAGGGCCGAGTTGGTCTAAGGCGCCAGTTTGAAGCACTGGTCCGCAAGGGCATGGGTTGGAATCCCATTTCTGACATAGCGAAACTCAACCAAATACTAGCGAAACTCGAATATTTTTAAAATATTTATTTTTAAAATAGATTATGAAAATTCCAATTGGGACACCTCCCCAAATGGGATAGGTAGTCCTCGTTAAGGGAGGGTGGACTGGAGGCGGCCCTATGTGGAACGCAGTGTCGTATGAAAATTTTTGCCAAAGAACATCCTGTGTATAGGCGGAGAGCTGCCGCCATGAGGAGGCGTCCAGGCATCGCCGGTCTGCAGAATGCGGCAGCTGCCAGGGTAATGGATTCTTATGTTTTGAGCTGTGGTTTTTTGGCTGAAGGCCTAAATCATATGGTTCTGCAGGATCACTACAAATTGTTAGGTGATAATCTCGCTAAGGAGCGCACGGATCAGATGAAGGAGCAGCTGGCAACCTTCAGAATGCAGCTTGAGGAGTTCGCTCGAAAGCACAAGGTTGATACAGGGCCGTCTCGATTCCGAATGCTGACCACGGTGTCTGGTTTCACGGTGGCTTGCTTTTGTGTGTTGGCAGCATGACATTCGGAGAAATCCAGCATTTAGGGCTCAGTTTCATACTATGTGTGCCAAGTGCGGGGTTGACCCCTTAGCCTCGAACAAGGGCTTTTGGGCAGAACTTCTGGGAATTGGTGACTTTTACTATGAGTTAGGTGAGATCATGTTTCATGAGGACGCGGTTGGAGCAGGTTCATTTTTTGAGTTATTGTTGTACAGGTGTTTTACTCGGATTCTGTATGTTGGAGAGCCAGTAAGAGGTCGCATGGTGTTGAGGGGCGGTGCAGGAGTGCAGATTGTGGACGTATGTCTTGCCACACGACCTTACAATGGAGGGTTGATTGATCTGGACGAACTTCGCACCTTACTTGCTAAGAGAAGGAGAGCTTCCCGTGAGCCAATTTCTGAGGATGATTGTATCAGGGCTATTGGCAAGTTGAAGGTGTTCCCAGATGCCTCTGCCGTGATTTCTCCACTTTGAAGAGTGTTAGTTTCGTAGGTGCTCGAGAGCCTTGGTTTCACGAGTCTGGTGTTGCTTTTGTGTATGAGTGCAGATTGCGTGTGTTTGAATCAGCTGGCCCGACATGGTGGATGAATTGCAGGCACTGGGTGGTGGCTTCAAAGCTTTCTCGATAGGCAAGAAGATGTTTGTTCGTTCGGTCCCCACCGAGCTGAACAAGGACCACAATCAAATTTTGGAGCTAGCACAGGTGTGTTATCTTGGTTGACCTGTTCTGCGTGGACTTGTTTTTCCACTTTCCAGCAACAGTTTCACGCGGCCTGTCTGGGCAGGAATCGTAAGCTCATATTATGCCCTTGCATCTACCAGGCTCGGGGATATGTAACAGCACGAGATGTAGTGAAGGCTCTTGCTTGCTCATCGGGGAGAGCCACGGATGCCTTAACTACCCTTATGAAAGTAAGCGTCATTCCGTTAACACGGTTGTTTAGGAAGAACCTGCGGGCATTTTGTCTTACTCTGAGCTTGTTGAGCAGGAAGGACTGGCTATGATAGACGAAGGACATCCAGATGGGGTGAGCAGATTCTGGTTTCCCTGTACGGGTCCCAACTCCGGGGGAATGGATCTGGACTTTGCTGCTTCTTAATCTGGATACGCGAAGCAAGTCCAGCATCGTCAGTGGAAGCTGTTGACGAGTTCAAAAGCTTGGGCCTGCGTGTATCTAAGGACAAGATCCTCTGACTGTTTCTCTTCAGATGCTTGCGCGAAGTAAAAGTTGAGGTTCCCACAAGTTGTACGCCATCTTCTAGGAGAAATATGTGAATAGTGAGGTCACTTGCAAAGTTTTAACTTCTTGAAGAATTGGCCAACCTGGGACTTGCTATACGGCTTCGTGGCCAGACAAGTGGGGATGTTCTCAGGCTGCTCTATCCAGAGCTTGTGAGCGACTCCAGCTGCTTCAAGCTTCTTGGACAGATTGACAAGCTGCGCATCTCCTTTGACTTCCAGAGTGACCTGAGTCAGGACAAACTCTCAGCTGAAAGAAAAGTTACACCAGGACACTGAGAAGCAGCTGCTATTACTCACCGTGTGCATATCGTCCAGCGTCTCCGAATCACAGTATTGCAAAGTCTGTGCGTCGTCCTTATGGAGCCAAATAGCTGCGACTGCTGCATGACACCCTTGTGAGATGATACTCCCCAGCGGCCACTTCATGCCGTCCACCAGATCCCTCCGAATAACAACGTACTGCACAACTGTCTCTGCTTCTGGAGCAACAATGGCATCCTCAGATGCCGGCAATGCCGCCTCTGCTGCTCCATCCAGCACGGGAGAGTCCATTGTGGCTGCACTGCGCTCACCAACACTCTGCTGGGACAAGCATCCGGGAGCAACCGACAACAGTCTTAACCGCCCACAAACCACCCCACCTCGCCCCAGCCGCTCTAATGCCTCCGATGCTGCCAGTGGGCAAAGGAATCGCACGGCGTCCTTGAGGGAACGGAGACCCGAGCTACAAACGGGACGATACCCTGGCGCAGCTCTGATCCTACAAGCACCCAGATGCGACAGCACCAACATACTTGTAACGTAACCTATTCTCCTACTTCGGAAACCAACAGTTGATGCGTGACATTCTTTGTGGAAACGCAGGAATGGGTTTGCCCTAGATTGGGTGCCATGGCCCATGCAATTTCGGGTGCTGCCATTTCACCGCAAAGCTGTTCAATCCCAGATTACAATGAGCAACCGGAACCTTGGCGATAACCTACGACTCTAACTACTCTTGCATATGCTCGACGAGAATCAAGCTTTGAGTAGCGGGTGCATATGGAGACGATGGCACTTCTATCCGAGCACACTCTGAAACGACTGATCCGATCCATCGTCAAGCGGTGGGCATGAAGCCCCCGTAGTAATCCAAGGTTGTGTCCGGCAGCCACGAGGAGGCGGAGATGAACTGGTCGGCAAGGAAAGGGGTTACATCACTTTCACTACTGAACTGGTGCACTCCTGTCCACTTCACTCTGTTGGAAGTATCAGCACCAGGACCAGTATTTCGAAATTCAGCAAAGAACAGAGTCTCAGGGACGTTTCCATCCCAGGGCATCCACCCCTCCGGCTCAATGATGCTGTCCATGTAGCTGTCGAAGTAAACAACTCTGGAGTAGTTCATCCAAGGCCTCCCCAGATAGGACCTGAACAGAAGGCATTGTGAGTGAGACGAGCTTCTAGTGGTGTCAGTCATGACCGTGCGTTAGGACGGTTTGTACGAGTCTAGATAGGTACTTACTTTTCGCTGCGAATTTGTGACCTGTAGGTTTCTGACGCTGTGACATTGCAGTTTTGGAAGACGAAGCCTGTGTTTTGATTAGGATCTGTCCTGCCTTGGGCAGAGAATACGCTTCCTTGACCATCCAGACCAGCCGTGGCTATGAGTTTGCAGTTCTGGAACACAGCTGCAGCATTTCCGAACACGAAGTCGACTGTCCCCTCAATTTCGCAGTTGCTGTAGAATTGGCGCATCGTGTGGGGGTATAATGTGTCCTGAAATCCAGTCACTTTCACTTCATAAAATGCGGACTTGTCTGCTGAGACACGCATGGCTACAGCTTGCGCATTTGCCGCTCCGGCAGTATTCTTGACTGTGAATCCCGTGCCTGTAAAGCCTTCCCCATCAATCGCTGCATGAGAAATTGCAGACTGTTTATCAGCGTTTTCTACTCTGACAAAGGCAAGACCAGAAAGAGCTGTTGGACAACCAAGCGAGAGGTAGAGCTCGCATTCACCCAAAGTCGCTGAAGAGTACGTGTTGCTGCCGGTGCCTACACTGAGGTCTCCTGTTATTACAGTTTGATCAATTCCAGCTCCGATGAAAACAATATTGGTGAGGTCACTCGCTACGTTTACAGGTCCCTGGTATTGGCCTGCCGTAAGCTTGATAACGTATCGGGATGCGCTGTTTCTGGGAGCAGCACTCAGGGCATCTTGCAAGCTTGTGGTGCCTGCGGGGTCGACGGTAACGTTGGGTGTCCAGCTTGATATCTCTTCAAGCAACAGCCCAGCAAATCGGTCAGGCTGCGATGGGATCGAGCCAGGGAATGGCTGAAGGTGCAGAAGCTTCCGGGAGGCGGAACTCAGGAAGCCTGCTTCAGGGAGCAGTGCAGAGAGGCTTGCGGCAAGGTTGAGGTAGCCTGTACAGCTTAACAGAACAGAGTAAAGCTGCTTGACATGAGACCCGTTTGCACCCGTAGGCAGCTGGTCAAAGCAGGTGTCGTGGAAAGTCTTTGATGCAGATAGCCATGTCTGCACATCTTCCAAGTGCGTTTTCACCATGCAGCCTGCAGGCTCAAACTTCACCTTGGAGAGCAGGGCAAGGGAGGCAATCAGCTGGTCCTGGGCACGATCTAAAACCTGCGTTGATGAGAGATTTCGTTCATCAGAACCACGTAGAATAGTCTACTACCTCATATATAATGCACAAACCATTTAGTACCTGAGAGCAGACGTCCCAAGCATCTCGATGGGTACCAGATTCGTTTATCACAGATCTATCCAGCATCCTGCTCACGTGCAACGAGGAGTTGGTGACACCAGCCAACACTGTATGGATCATGTACGCAGCCAGCTCCTTGGGGTTCTCATGAGCATCGCTTGGAGCACGGCTGCAGATGTCCTCGCAAGCATTGGGGTCTAAACTGCCAGAGCAAATTGCTTGGATGGTTGGGCCCCGCGGAGGATCCGGAGCCGCAAACCAGCCAGATATGAGGATGAGATTCACCCCAACCACCATGGCTATTAATCCCATTGCCAGCCAGATTATCACTCTCCAGACCCGGTTGACATCAGGCTGCACCGGAGTCCATGGGCATTCCGACGTCGTATGAGCATTCGTGGTGGGATGCACCGGATCCATGGAGTCACTTTCTCAGCTGCCTCCTGAAGGCCCTTGGAATCAGAACAGACTTCCCAACTCAGCAGGCACAGGATTTCCGTATCACTTCGTAACCAGCCACAGCATCCATGGTAAGTGCCATCAACCTGCGACCTTGAAGCTCTGCCAGCAAGAAAAGGCAGTCGCAACCCCACAATTTGAAGGAACAGGAAACTGTAGAGGAATGAACTCCCGCCCATGGCATCTGCGTGTGCAAACTGCATAGGCGCAAGTCTCACGGAGCCGACAACGCCAGCGGTGACAGGTCATTGTGGCAAACAAGTGCCGTCCGCAACTGGCGCCAAGTGCCAAACGTGGCCACTTGTCTCTCGTTGGAGCTCTGCACAGCTATTGGGGTCTTGAATGCTTCCTTCCCGGCCTCACAAGTCTTCACGGCTCCCGATTCCGGGTCCTACTTGCGATCCGACTGTTTCCCAGCCTCTCCAGCACCCGGACCTGTACGCCTGGATAAGACTGAACGAATCTGCAGGTGGTCAGCATATCTGTCTCACCTATCATGATCAGCATTCATCTCGCATCGCAGATTCTCTTCCACCCACAGCCCCTACATGCTGCTGGAGCTGCCGTGGAGAGAGTCATCTGCGTTGTGGGTTGGAATACCTCCTGCGGCAGGCAACTAGATTGTGTGCGAGCAAGCCACCGCCCACAACTCAATAAGCCCAGAAACGCGAGCCAGCTTGGCAGGGCCATGGTTGTCGAAGGCAGCAAGAACTACTAGCATTACCACATCCGCACAGTCCCTGCTCACAAGCTGGATGGATCAGTCACTGGCCCAAAACCTTGATCTTCTGCGTGAGTGTGCACAATTCGTTGTAAATCTGCCATCGTTCTGGATGAGCAGCATCTTCCACTACAAAGCTGTGCACCTGGTGTCCCAGAGGAATCCAGGTCTTTCCTGGAGCCTTCTTCACTCCGGCACTCCTTCTCTTGGCTTGGACCGCGTTCACCGCATCCCACATGTTAGCCGATGCGTAGATATTGGACATGAGATCATACGCAGCTGCAGTCTCTGGTTTCATCTGCAAAATGCAGTCAAAGGCACGCAGTCCGATCTCCACGTTTCTGTAGACTTGGCATGCTCCCAGTACCGCAAGCCACATTGCAGCATCAGATTGAACCGACATGGAGTCTATCAAATCCACTGCCCCTTGCAGATGCCCCGCCCGAGCAAGAAGGTCTACCATGCACCCGTAGTGCTCCACTCCAGGCGTGACACCATGATCCTTGCTCATGGCCAGAAACAGCCGAAAACCGTCATCCAGCAGGCCTGCATGACTACAAGCAGATAATATACAAACGAAGGTGATGTCGCTGGGTTTCTGATTTGCTAGCAGCATTTGCTCGAAGAGTCGCAAAGCTTCCCGAGCCTGTCCGTGGAAAGCATGCCCTCCGATGATGGCCGTCCAAGATACTACATTGCTCTGTTCCAGGTTGCTGAATAGGCTTACAGCTTCCTCCAGCTTTCCGCATTTTGCATACATGTCGATTAAAGCATTTGAGATAGCCGTATCTAGTAAGAGTCCTTTCTCGGACAACTGATGATGGATCTGCTCGCCCAGGTCTAAGGCAGCTTGGCTGGCACAAGCCTTGAGGATGCTGACCAGGATGTTCACATCTGGCTCTATGCCTTGCTGTTGCGTCTGCTGAAAGAGTTGGATAGCTTCATGGCTGTGACCATTTTGCACGTAACACGCAGCCATGGCAGCCCATGTAGTGGCATCCCTCTCTGACATTGTCTTGAATACCTGTTCAGCATCGTGCACGGCCCCACATCTGGCATACATGTCCAGGATGGCGTTCCCAAGAACAACGTCCAAGAGTATACCTCGCTCTGTGAGCTGAAGATGGACTTGCTTGCCATGTTCGACATCTGCTACGCTGCCGCAGGCTTTGATGACACCAAGAAATGTTATTCTGTTCGGCTCAATACCCTGTTGTGCCATCTGCTGGAAGAGTGTGAGAGCTTCCCGTGCATAACCATGCTGGGCATAGCCTCCAATCATCGTAGTATAGCTAACAACATTTTTCTCAGCGGTCTGAAACAACTTCCGTGCCTCATCCAAGCTCCCGCACTTGGCATACAAATCCAGTAGACAGTTCATCACGGATGAATCGGTGTCAAGTCTGCTCTTGATGACTTTTTTGTGAATGCGCTTACCCTGGTCTAGAGCAGCAATACTGCTGCATGCATTAAGAGTGACAACAAAGGTTATCTTGTCTGGCTCCACGCCTTCGTCTTCCAGTTGCTGATAGAGTTGGAGAACTTGCTGACAATGCCCGTATTGCGCATATCCTGAGATCAATGTGTTCCATGCAGCCAATCCTTTTTCCTGCTGGTTGTCAAATAAGTTTCTCGCTGCATTCAAGTCACCACACTTGGCATACATGTGTACCAGCAAATTCATGATAGCCATGTCAGATTCAAAGCCACTCAGAACAATTTGGTTGTGGATTTGCCTTCCAAGATCCAAAGCTGCCACGCTGCAACAGGCTTGGAGAGCGCTGATAAAGGTTACCTTGTCAGGCTTCATGCCATCTTCCAACATCTGTTGAAACAACTCCATAGCTTGTAGGGGGTGGCCGTGCAACACATAACCACCTATCATGCTTGTCCATGAAACAACATCCTTCACTGATAGGGTATCAAACACATCCCTTGCCTTTGGGAGGCATCCACACTTGGAATACATGTCAATAAGACTGTTGCAAATAGCAATATCTGATCCCAGGCCTGATCTCATTACCAGGGTATGAATTTGAGCACCCTCACTGATGAAAGCGTTACTGCTGCATGTGCCAAGAATGCTCAGAAATGTGAACTTGTTTGGCACCACACCTTCCTGCTGCATTTGATGAAAGAGATCGAGGCCTTTCCAACCACACCCAGCCTGTGAACATACCCTGATCATTGCAGTCCATGTGGCAGCATCCTTAACTTTAGCGCTGCGAAACAGGTTCCAGGCCTCATCTAGGCACTCAAACTTAAGATACATGTCAAGCAGTGTGTTCACGATTACCACGTCTTGTGTGAACCCCCTCATGATTGCTTCAGCGTGAACCTGTCTGCCCAGATTCGAGGCTCCAATGCTACTACAAGCCTTAAGCACATGCACAAACGTTACCCTATCGGGCAAGATTCTAGCTACTTTCATCTGCTGAAAGAGACCAAGCGCTTCCTGAGGAGAGCAATACTGAGCATAGCCAGCAATCATAACATTCCAGGAGACCAGGTCCCCTTTAGCTGATCTGTCAAACACTTCCCGTGCCTGCTCTAGGCCTCCACATGTGATATACATGCTGATCAAGGCATTCTCCAAAGGCACATCTAACTGAAGCCCACTAAGAATGAACTGGAAGTGGGCCCTTTGACACAAATCCAGAACTGCAGCGTTGCTGCAAGCTTTGAAAACGTTCAAATATGTTATCTTGTTTGGCTGCACACCCTGCTCCTGCATTTGCTTAAGATTTTGAAGGGCTTCTTGTGCTCTCCCAACAAGAGCACATCCACCAATCAAGGCAGTCCATGATACCACATCTCTCTTTACGAGCTTGTCGAAAACTCCCTGACCCTCACCCAGGCTACCGCACTTGCAGTACATGTCAACAAGCATGTTCGCTACAACCAAGTCTGATTCCAAACCCCTCTTGATGATCTCCAAGTGCAGTAGCTTCCCATAATCCAATGCTGATATGCTTGCACAGGCTTTAAGGGTCATCAGATAAGTAACTCTATTTGGCTCCAGGTCTGTCCCTTTCATGCACTGAAACAACCGTAGCGCCTCCAGAGCATCCGCATGCCGCAAGTAACCCCCAATAATGGCACTCCACGAAACCACATCCTTCTGCAACAGGTTGTCAAACACATTTCGTGCCCCCTCCACATCGCCACATTTGGCATACATTGTAACAAGGGCATTGCCAACAACAACTGATGAATCACAACGTGACTCCAGAATGTGCCCGTGGATCGACCTGCCCTCTAAAAGGTCCTCTATGTTGGCACATGCTCTGATGAGAGATGCATATACATGGGCATCCGGTATTACATTGGACTTCAACATGTCATGATACAGTTCAATAGCCTTCTCACTTTGCCCATCTTTGGCATATGCTGAGGTGATTGTTTGCCAGGAGCACTTGTTTGGCAATCGCATTTTTCTGAAAATCTGATATGCTTCCAGCAGACGTCCGCAAGAAGCAAACATCTGGATAAGTTTGTTATCAACGTACACATTGGAGTCACAAATTCCTGAGATAACTAGTGAATGAACTCTCCTGCCAGCTGCCAAATTACTCTCCTGAATGCATTCCTGCAAGATGAATTCCACCATTTGAGTCGTGACCTTTCCTCGGCCCAGGACCTCCATTGCCTGCAACGCATCATCCAGCAGTCCCTTCTCACATAGATCACGTAAATGTGGAGCATGATCCCAGGAGGCATAGTCTACCACCCTGAAAACATTCAAACATGTCAAACATTTCAACAGTAAACTGGTCTTTAAAAAGCTTCGACATGATAAGTTGGATCATCACCTACGATGGATATTCCTTCTCACTCCCCAGTTGCACACAGCACGCAGAATGCTAGCTTTTTTCAAGGCTATCGCGACGCCAATGTGTGCTGTCATGTGTCTCAAGCTTCCCGCTATCCATCCAATCAAGGCGGATTCCGCAACCACATTGTGTGCAAGGCTGTAGCACTGTGATAAACTCTTGGAATAGCAACGGCAAAAAATAACTCAAGAGCAACATCCACCGGACGCCGAGTGAGTGCTGCTGGAGGCCAAGGCGCTTCTGTTGCAATGCTTCCGAATGCCAACTCTAATTTTCCACAACCACCCGCAACGGGTGCTCCGACTGGCATGGCTGCCATTGGCAACAGCAGGAGGACAAAACATGCTGCTTACCAAGCAAGTTCTAATCAGGAGACGCTCAGAACAGCAGAGATATGTCTCGTTCAAGATCGGAATCTGCGGCCCTACATCTAATCCCAAGCTGCTGAATTTATATGAAACGACGCCACATGCCGCTCACACAAGCATGGGACGTGGCAGGCTTGCTTGGCGCCGGTTTGCGAAGGTGCTGCTTTCTTCGAATTCCTTGCAGTGCTTACACTCTGCGTTGCCCGGACGTGAGTACCTGCTGCTGGTGCCAACGGGCGTAGCAGTGCTGACCGAATGTTTGCCGCATGGGCCCGAGGTGTGTGCAGCAGCTGGTGAATTGAGATCGTTGAGGCCTTGCATCTGGAACCAGTAAATGTGTTGACTGGATGGCATGCGGTGTTGTAGGAGGCTGTGTGTGATGTCACCGCCTGTCCAGCATGCAAAATGCTACTGCCAAGGACCTGCCCGGTGACAGACCATCTATGGGGAATGCCCCACCCAGTCTTCCACAGGAGTACGAAGGCCAGGGCAAGGCCAAGACGGCAGAGATGGAACACAGTCGATTGGAACCGCATCAGGGCGAGGCCGGCATGGATCCAGGTTTGTGGGGTACGCTCCCTGAGGAGATCGTAGATAGGATTCTTGCTTTCTTGCCTATCCCCAGCTTCTTCCGATTGCAGGTGGTATGTAAGAGGTGGAACTCGCTCAGGTTTTCTCATGGGTTTCTGGAAATCTATTCTGAAGTTGTGTCTGGGGGGCCTTGGCTGCTTGTCTTTGCCAAGGGCAAGGAAAGGCCCGATGTCCCCCATATTCCTAACCTGCAGAAGCTAGGATTGGCATACAATTTCATGCTGAAGAGGGTGAGTTTTGTGTACAGTCCTAAGTCTAGGAAATGGTATAACCTTGCCCTGCCATGCCTCCCCCCTCGAGCCAGCGTTTTAGCAGCATCTGGGGGCCTGCTCTGTTGTGAGGGGGGTGCGGGGTACTTCCTAGTCTGCAATCCCGTGACCAACACCTGGAGACCCTTGCCCCCGAGTCTCTTGGATCGGAATACCATGCACTTGGAGATGGTTGCAGACTGCCCCACAAGGTCATACAAGGTCATTGCCGTGGGGGGCAGCTTTTTGTACCCTCCAGGAGAGGTGCCCTCGGATGGCACCACTTTGGGGACTACTATATCTGACTATAGAGTTCGCCTAGTTCTGAACAGATTGAGAAGCAGCTCAGTTGGAGGAAATTATGCAGGGTTCAGCAACTGTGATTTTCAGCCCAGGAACAGTTATCCTGGTTTCGCCACTCCCCATGCTCATCCCAGCCTGGACCCATTTGATTCTAGTGATCTGCTGTCGCACCGTCGTAGTGCCAATCTGGGTGCTTCTAGTGCAAGTGCAGGTTCCAGTACCTCTGAGTTTCATGCTGGCTTTGGCCTAAACCAGCTACGGGTGCTGAGAGTTTCTGGAGGTCCTTCTCGCTGCAGGGAAGGGGGTCTGAGAGAGAATGCACGTCCAGGTTGCAGGTCCGGGTCAAACCAGAGATCTCAGGAGGGTGCAAGCAAGCCAAGGTGCACTTCACCAGCTACGGGAGAAGCAAGCATAGATACTGTCAATGTTCAACTCACCCCTAGCATGCCTACCCTTGTAGTCAGAGATGGACTTGCTGTTCAGACGAGAGGAAGACTATCAGCTTCTGTTTCCTCCACTTCTGAGGAGTCATCTGATAGCTCAAACAGTGACATAATTGCTGCGTTGGATAGACTGCATATAAGTACTCCCAGAAGTCCAGTACCAGGTGCTGGTCGTTCAGCCAGGGACGACTTTCCCATTTCTGCCAGTGGAAACTTGGTGCAGGAAGTCTTGGATGGGAACAGCTCGTTGCCAGTTAGTCTGAGGGTTGGCAAGGCAAACCCACAAGATGTGGATGCTGGTGTACAGTTGCCTGACCGCAGAGCTGACTCTGCTATCAGCAGAGAGAGTGAAGATGTTGAGGGAGTTGGAAATTCAGATGACAAAATGAGGGGTTGTACGTCAGAACAATCTTTCACTGGTAGTACGGCGACCAACTCTAGTTTGGTTCTTCCACCGCACAGCGCTCGCCTGTTGTCTAGCTGTAGTGAGGACGCTGGTTTCACACCACCGAGTGGCAGTGAAGCACTATGGCGTGTAGGGGCTGTTGATGATCCGGTTGGGCTAGCCAGCCTTCTAGAGCAAACCAATCTAAGGTTGTCCCGGGATTCAGGGTACTATTTTGGGCATGCCTTCACCAGAGTGAGAAACAATCTTCTTCGTTCTGCTGAGGCTGCAGAGTCAAGACCCTCTGACTATCGTGTAGGGGTTATGCTCAATAGGATAAGATCCAATGCAATAGCAGCTTCTAATGCTATATCTAACAACTCTGATTATTATGGTTTTACTGTTGAAGTATATGATTCAAAAGTTGGGAGGTGGGAAAGAGCAGGTCTGCTTCCTCGAGAAGTGGACTCCATCTCAAAAACCTGCTATTGTAATGGCCATCTTTATTGTCTAGCCTTCAATCTCTTCCGGATATTCAGATTCAGCATAGTGGAGGGCTCATGGACCTCAATAGACATTCCTGCATTCTTCTTTTTTATTGTTCCAGACCTTGTGGAGCTCTGTGGTCGCCTGCTCCTAGTGGGTGGGGTGAAAGGAACTCCACTGGCTAATGCCATTGTCATCTGGGAGCTTGAACAGACCAGACGTGATTGGATGGAAGTCATGAGGATGCCAGATGAGCTATGCAAGGAATTCCATCGTGGAGAACACTTTGGGGTTTTCAGATGTGTGGGAAATGGAGCTTTACTGTTTTTTATGGGTGAAAACTTTCCTCGGATTCTAGTGTGTAATTTGAACATGAAGTCATGGCATTGGTCACCTCCATGTCATGGAATTGAGAATCGCTACCAGCGAGGGTTCAAGGGCTTCTGCTTCGAGCCCAGATTGGATGCCTTAGTGTAGGCAATGATTCCCAAAATGTCAACATTGTACATGTAGTAAATGCATGGATGTTGGAGACGTACCACAACCCGTTCTATGTATTCCGACTTGGCCAAACCTGTTCAGAGACACTTAACCTATCCCTGGACATGGTGTCTCTTTCATTTGCAGGTCACAAAGTCTGTTGCATAGCTATGGTCCACCATGCTCAACTATTTCTGTTTACTGGGGAGGCCAAACTTGCCTAGGAATCTTGCTATGTCGGCCTGCTGAGACAGTTCAGCAAGTGTGTTGATCCGCTTTATGTCGCAACCAAATTGAAGGGCAATGACCATTTGTACGAGCAATTCTCCCCTTGTAACGGCTGTGAGATAGTCCGATCTGTAACCCTGCTGTCAGGCTCACCATGTTGAAGTACACTATGTGCAGCATATTCACATTGTGCCTCAATTACATGCTTCAATTTCGTTTTTGATAGGAAACACGGAGATAAGAGAAACATGATGTGTGTGACATAATTTGGACCTTTACCACCCCTGAAGATCTGAGATTCTGAGTTAGTACAGAGCGTTCCTGGTGAAGTAAAGTGTTCACGGGATTGTCCCTTTTTCAGCAGGCCTCGCCACTGACTGTATTTTTCATCTGACCACGTCTTTTTGTAAACTTTGTAGGGCAGGGAAGGGTGCCACGCAGACCTTCTGGCAAGAAGGAATGAGATTTAAACTTGATCTGGAAGACAGTGGCTCAGACGAAGCTCCATCAGATTTGGAAAATCCAGCGAAAAGGGCTCGACATTCCATTCCAGAGGAACCAACCACGAGCACTATTAGCACGTCTGTATTGGAGAAGTCTCCAGAATTGGAGGTTTCAGTCATGGTGGTCCAAACGCATCTGAGTGGATTGGCAGATATTGATGAGGATTTGCACAGCAGGCAGCTGGCAGTTTATGGTCGGGAGACCATGCGGCGTCTGTTTGGTGTGAGTGTTCTCATATCAGGTCTCAAAGGACTAGGAGCAGAAATAGGTATGCCCAGACGAACTTGGTGGAGAGTTCCAGCCTGTATGCCCTTTACTATTGACAGCCTCATAGTCGCATGATGAGTGGTGTGCAGCGAAGAATGTTATCTTGGCAGGGGTGAAAACTGTCACCTTGCATGACACAGGGGATGTTGAACTTGACAATCTTTCCGCCCAGTTTTACCTGTCGGAAACTGATATTGGGAGCAATAGAGCCTCTGCTTGTGCTGAGAGTCTAAGAGCACTCAATGCCTCAGTTGTTACAAATGTTCACAAAGATGAGATTACAGAGGAGTTTCTTGCAAACTTTCAGGTACGGATGGTTTCCTCAGTGTGTCTGTTGCTTCGGTTTGTTACTAAGTTTCTCAGTCTCAAATTTGTATGTTGGTGGTTGCTCAGGTAGTAGTCTTCACCAGTGTAAGGCTTGTTGATGCCTTGAAGTACAATGATTATTGTCGCCGATGTGAACCTCCTATTTCCTTTATAAAGGCAGATGTGTGTGGAGTATTTGGCAGTGTATTCTGTGATTTCGGACCAGCCTTCACTGTCTTTGACACAGATGGAGAAGATCCACATTCAGCCATAATTGCTGCAATCAGCAATGGTGATCCGGCCATTGTCTCCTGTGTGGAAGATGACAGGTTGGAGTTTGAGGATGGTGATCTAGTTGTCTTTACAGAGGTCCAAGGGATGACTGAGCTGAACGACGGGAGGCCACGACGGATTAAGAATGTTAAACCCTACTCCTTTGTTCTAGATGATGATACTAGCAGGTTGTCAGAGTACAGGAGAGGGGGCATTGTGACTCAAATCAAGCAGCCCAAGATACTGCATTTCCTTCCACTTAAGGAGGCCCTGAAGGTTACGGGGAATTATCTTGTGAGTGATTTTTCCAAGTTTGATCGCTCCCCTTTGCTGCACTTGGCTTTTCAGGCTCTCGACTCCTTTATCTGCCATGCTGGCCACCCACCTCGTCCAGGATTTGATGAGGATGCAGAGAAGCTAATTGAGATTGCCAAACAATTGAACGAGAATGCAGAATCTGCTAAGCTTGAATCCATAGATGAAGTACTTCTGAAGCAGTTTGCTAGTGGAGCGTCTGCAGTTCTGAATCCAATGGCAGCCCTGTTTGGGGGCATAGTTGGGCAAGAGGTTGTCAAAGCTTGTTCTGGAAAATTTCATCCGATTTTCCAGGTATTTGCACCCAACTATAGTGCGTCTATCTTGTGAATTTTATATTACTGCTCAGTGACATCCTAGCAGGCTGACAAGCAAGAAAGCTTCTATTTCAAACTTGTTTTGTTGGTCCATCAGCAGATCTCACAAGTATCCTGGTAGCAGAGTCTCAACTGACTCACTTTGGTGTCTGTACTTGCAGTTCTTCTATTTTGATTCAGTTGAATCACTACCATCTGAGCCACTTGTTGTAGAGGATGTGAAGCCTTCACGATATAATGCACAGATTTCTGTCTTTGGACACAAGTTGCAGCAGAAGCTGGAGGATGCAAACATATTTGTTGTTGGTGCTGGTGCTCTGGGCTGTGAAGTACTGAAGAACCTTGCATTGATGGGGGTATCATGTGGCAAAGGGAAGCTGACTATTGCTGATGACGATGTGATAGAGAAGAGTAATCTTAGCCGCCAATTTCTCTTTCGTGACAGCAATATTGGTGAGGCAAAGTCAACAGTGGCCGTTTCAGCTGCTCTTTCTATAAACCCTTCGCTAAAAGCTGAGGCACTAGTAACCCGTGTAAGCCTGAACTCTGAGAATAAGTTTAATGATGCATTCTGGGAGGGATTGGATGTGGTTATCAATGCACTAGATAATGTGGATGCCCGACTATATGTGGACAGAAGGTGTGTATATTTCCAGAAACCTTTGTTGGAATCTGGAACTCTTGGGACAAAGTGTAATACACAAGTGGTCATCCCCCATGCGACAGAGAACTATGGAGCATCCACAGATCCTCCTGAGAAGCAAGCTCCAATGTGCACCCTTCACTCATTTCCACATAATATATACCACTGTCTCACATGGGCACGTTCAGAGTTTGAAGGACTGATGGAGAAGACACCATCAGAGGCAAATGCGTACTTGGCAGATCCAGAAGGATACCTTCGATCTCTGAAAAGTGTAGGAGAGATGCAGGCAAAGGAGAGGTTACAAAGTGTCGTCGACTGCCTCATCAAAGAGAGGTGTGCAACATTTGAGGACTGCCTTGTTTGGGCAAGACACAGGTACGTAGTAAGCCGTGCAGCCTCTCTTTTTCCCATCTTTTGAACAAAACTGGCTGTTATATCCAATACATGTGCTATGTGCAGGTTTGAAGATTTTTTTGCCAGTCGTGTAAAGCAGCTCATTAGTACATTCCCAGAAGACGCTACTTCCAGCTCAGGAGCACCTTTCTGGTCAGCTCCAAAGCGCTTTCCAAAGCCACTAGAGTTCAACCTCTCTGACCAGACCTGCCGCTCATTCATTACAGCGGCAGCTATGTTAAGGGCTGAGATTTATCGCCTATCGGTTCCTCAGTGGGCTTCTGTTCCAAGTAAGCTAGCAGAATTTGTGGACGGGATTGAGGTTCCAGAGTACAAGCCAAAGCAAGCAGGAGCAGTTGCAAGAGAGGAGAATACATCAGGAAGCCAACTACCTACAAGCACTGACAACGCAGGAGGAAGTGTCAGTGGCCAGGATGCAGACAGTGACAGCCCAATCGGGCAGCTAACAAGTGCACTGGAAGCAGCAGTCCACAAGCTTCCACTAGGATTCTCTATGAATCCAGTGATATTTGAGAAGGTAAGGCCCCACCATCATCACACTTCAAGAAACATGCTGGAGACCAAGACTTGACATCATTCTCCTCCTTGCCTGTAGGATGACGACTCCAACCATCACATGGACTTGATAGCTGGGCTTGCAAACCTGCGAGCCAAGAACTACAACATCCCTGAAGTCGACAAACTCAAGGCTAAACTGATTGCCGGGCGAATCATCCCGGCCATCGCCACCACCACAGCCATGGCAACAGGTCTAGTGTGCTTGGAGCTGTACAAGGTCTTCCTGGGGCACAGAATTGACATGTACAGAAACACATTTGCTAATCTGGCCTTGCCTCTGTTCTCCATGGCGGAACCTGTGTCAGCTAAGACCATCAAGCATGCAGAGCTGTCCTGGTCGGTGTGGGATCGGTGGACCATCAGGGAAGACCTTTCCGTAAGGGAGCTGATAGACTGGTTTCAGGCAAAGGGGCTAACAGCGTACAGTGTGACTTGTGGGTCGACCTGCCTGTACAATTCGTATTTCCCAAAACACCGCGAGCGAATGGAACGAAAGCTTGTGGAGCTGGCTCGGGATGTGGCCAAGTTTCAGGTCTCCGCAAATCACAGGCACCTGGATCTGTCGGTGGGCTGCGAAGATGCCGACGGGAACGATGTGGAGGCCCCTCTTGTGTCCATCTCCTTGTTCGAGTCTGTTAACGATCTTCCACCTTCAGGTGACCGGGCATAGCGGTTGCTACAACTTGCAACTGCTTCCCTTCCCATATTGCTCCCAAAACGTGAAGTATGAAAATGCGAATTAATGAATTGGTTTCGTGAATCGTGAAACACGTAACACCAGTCTCGCGTACGTGATCGAAACGACATCCCAACAACCATGCCGCGTTCACGAAAGTGGAGCACGCTCGAATTATAATTACGTGGGGAATTTTTCACGGCTCCCAAAAAAACTGCGCAGAGTGGCGGGAGAGGCCCTTTTGCTTTCTTTAGCTCATGGAAAGCCTGAGCTGGTGTTGAAGGAGAGGAATTCAGGAGTGGAGCTCGAAATGGTGGCAAGCAGCGTGAGACGTGCGGCAGGATGTTGTTGCAAGCGGGGAGCAAGCTCGGCGCGGAGTGCTGCTGTTCATTGCGACAAGAAATGACGGGGTTGCGCAATGCTTGGCAGAGCACGCAATTGGGCACGCTGGGAGCCTCGTGAGCACAGTCTAGGGTAGGTAGGCCTGGAGGAGAAAGCTTAGCCATGTTTATAAAGCAGGTGATCATCGAAGGATTCAAGAGTTACAAGGAGCAGGTTGCTGCGGAGCCGTTTAGCCCCAAGCACAACTGCGTGGTCGGGGCAAATGGTTCGGGGAAGACTAATTTCTTCCACGCCATTCGGTTTGTGCTCAGTGATTTGTTCCATGATTTGCGGGCCGAGCACAGGCAGGCTCTCCTCCATGAAGGAGCCGGGCATCAGGTCATGTCCGCGTTTGTGGAGATTGTGTTTGATAACAGTGACAACCGAATGCCCGTGGACAGGGAGGAGGTGCGCCTGCGCCGGACCATCGGTTTGAAGAAGGATGAGTATTTTCTGGACAAGAAGCACATTACCAAGACTGAGGTGATGAATTTGCTGGAAAGTGCGGGTTTCTCGCGCTCCAACCCTTACTATGTGGTGCAGCAGGGGAAGATTGCGTCGCTTACGCTGATGAAGGACGGGGAGCGGCTGGATCTTCTTAAGGAGATCGGTGGTACTCGCGTCTATGAGGAGCGCAGGAAAGAGAGTTTAAAGATTTTGCAGGACACTGAGAACAGGAGGAGGCAGATTGTGGAGGTGGTTCAGTTTATCGAGGAGAGGCTCAAGGAGCTGGATGAGGAGAAGGAGGAGCTCCGGAAGTACCAGCTGCTTGATAAACAAAGGAGGTCGTTGGAATACACCATCTTTGAGAAGGAGCTGCTGGATGTTAGGCAGAAGCTGGATGAAACGGAAGAAGCCCGGCAAAAGGTTTCTGAGAAGTCCAGTAACATGTACAATAGCGTGCTGGAGTCACATGAACAGCTCAAAGACATGGAGAAGAGTTTGAAAAGCCTTGCCAAGGAGTTGCAAGCCGCGACCAAGGAGAAGGACTATGCAGAGAGGCAGAGGACGGAATCGCTTCGGAATTATGCTAAAGTGGAGTCAGATGTGCGAGATATGGAGGACCGCATGAAGACGGAAGCAAGATCGAAGGATGAGATCGTGAGGGAGCTGAGAGCTCTGGAGAAAGAGATCCAGCGTTCCAGACAGGCCTTGGAAGAAGTCACTCCTCGCTATCAGCAGCTGGTACAGCAGGAAGACGAGATTGCCAAGGGTGTAGTATCCAGAGAGAAGGAGCTCAGTATTCTCTATCAGAAGCAGGGGCGTACGGCGCAGTTTGCCAACAAATCAGCTCGGGATAGCTTTCTTCGGAGGGAAGTTGATGACCTGAGGGATAACATCCGCTCAGCGAATGCTCAAGTACAGACGCTTCAGATTGAGATGGCGAAGCTGAATGAAGAGCTGGAAGGTCATACAGCTAGCGTAGGGAATTTCACCGCAATGCTTCAACAACTGGAGAGTTATGTTGCTCAAAGTGATGCGCAATTTGCTGCATTGAAAGCTGAAAGGGATAACATGCATGACGTACGAAAGAGTATGTGGAAACAGGAGAGTGATCTCTCGGAAGAAGTTGAGAGACTGAGATCAGAGACTCAGAAGGCTGAGAAAGCCTTGGAGCATGCGGCTCCCGGTGACATCAGGAGGGGACTTATGTCTATCCGGAGAATCTGCAAGGAACGCAACATCACAGGTGTGCATGGGCCCATCTTGGAACTGCTGGACTGTGATGAGAAGTTTTTCACGGCTGCTGAGGTGACAGCCGGAAATAGCTTGTATCACGTTGTCGTGGATTTTGACGAGATATCAACCAAGATTATTCATTACCTCAGCAAGGAGAAGGGTGGGAGGGTCACGTTCATGCCTCTGAACAGAGTCACCGCGCCACGGGTCAACTATCCCACAGGCCCTGACGTTGTTCCTCTCTTGAGTTGGTTGAAGTATGATCCCCTATATGCCCCAGCTTTTGCGCAGGTTTTTGGAAGGACTGTGATATGCCGTGACATGGAGGTTGCAACCAAGGTTGCTCGCACAGCTGAAGTAGACTGCATAACTCTCGAAGGTGACCAGGTTAGCAAGAAGGGAGGAATGACCGGTGGATTCTACGACTACAAGAGATCTAAACTGAAACTTCTTAGTGTCGTGCGGCAAAACACAAAAACGGTTGGCCTGAAGCAAGAAGAACTGGAGAAGGTTAGGGCATCTTTGCAGGAGCTTGATCAGAAAATCAATGGCGTCATGAGTGAACAGCAGAAGCTGGATGCAAGCAAAGGGCATAACAGGTCGCAATGTGACCAGCTGAGAAATGATATAAGTGCAGTGAAACGTGAAGAGGTCATGAAGCGTCGAGCTCTTGAGAGCAAGAAGAAGTTGATGGCGAATTCCTGGGAATTGATTAAACAGCTTGAGGCATCAATTGAACTCAAGCAAGGAGAGATGCAGACAGATCTTGTTGGTCAGTTGACGGATGAAGAAAGGCACCGCCTGTCATGTTTGAATCCGGAGATTACCTCCTTGAAGGAAGACCAGATTACGATCAGAGCAATGAGAATGGATGCTGAGATGAGAAAGGGTGAGCTGGAGACTCTTCTGTCAACCAACTTGGTGAAACGTCAAACAGAGCTGGAGGTCCAGCTTGCTGCAGTGGATCCGAAGACGCTTGAGGCAGAACTTGAACAAAAGAGAGTGGAGTTGAGGAATGCTAAGGTCTCTGTCGACGAGGATACCCAACACTTGAAGACAATCACAGATCAGATTGATAAGCACAATCGACAGATACAGCACTTGAAGAGCTCTAAGGATGAGCTGAAGGCTTTGGAAAGCACCTATGAGCAGACTTTGCAGGATGAAGCAAAAGAGCTAGAGCAACTCCTTAGCAGACGGAACCTGCTTCAAACCAAGCGTGAGGACCTGATGAAAAAAATTCGTGACTTAGGCTCCCTCCCCTCCGATGCCTTTGAGAAGTATCAGCGGAAAGGACTAAAAGAGCTGCACAAAATGATCCATAGATGCAATGAACAGCTTAAGGCTTTCAGCCATGTGAACAAGAAGGCCCTCGACCAGTATGTCAATTTCACCGAGCAAAGAGAGGAGCTTCATTTGAGGCAAGCTGAACTGGATTCTGGCGATGAGAAGATCAGGGAACTCATATCAGTCCTGGATCAACGAAAAGATGAGTCTATTGAAAGGACATTCAAAGGTGTTGCAAAAAATTTCCGGGAAGCTTTTGCGGAGCTAGTTCCAGGCGGTCACGGATCACTTGTGATGATGAAGAAGCGGAGAATGGATGAGGCAGAGGATGAGGATGCAGATGATGACTATCGGGAAGGGGATGCCGACAGAGTGGAGAAGTACATAGGTGTGAAAGTGAAGGTTTCATTTACGGGGCAGGGTGAGACACAGTCTATGAAACAGCTGTCGGGAGGTCAAAAGACGGTTGTTGCTCTAACTTTGATCTTCGCTATTCAGCGATGTGACCCAGCTCCTTTCTACCTGTTTGATGAGATTGATGCAGCCCTAGATCCTCAATATCGGACAGCAGTGGGGAATATGATCAAACGACAGGCAGATACCTCACATACACAGTTCATCACCACAACATTTCGACCTGAGCTTGTGAAGGTTGCTGACAAGATTTATGGAGTCACTCACAAAAATAGGGTGAGCCGTGTTGATGTCATCAGCAGGGACGATGCTCTCTACTTCATAGAGAAAGATCAAAGTCATCAACCAACGTGATCAGGTGATGTCCGCTGCGATCCTTGGTCAGGATTTAGCGGGGAGAACTGTTGTACCATAGAAACCGAAAGCCAGTGTCTTGAGAAAGTTGAGATTTATGGCTAACGGCACCAATTTTCACAGACTATGAGCTCTGATCATGCCTTGCTGAAGGCTGCATAGGGAATAGCTAGGTACCAAATAGGTTGATTAGCCTGTTGTGAATATCACCGCTGTCATCTTAGTGAAACCTCCAAGCATTTGGAGGATTAGTGGATGAGGGACGAGGACCAGGAACCTTCGCTGAAAGGAAACGAAACGTCTACAAATACTGTTCCCGGAAAGCTAGGTCTAAGCCTGGATACAGCAAAGGGCATCAACCTGTCCAAACAGAGCTTGGACTCGATCGTCATCAGACCTGTCAGGCTCTGGCGCGCTCACGTTCATCACTCTGCAACAAAACAATTTTGGAAACTGTTTCAGAAACTGGAAACCGCAGCACCTGACAACAGACAGTACAAGATGTTGAGCAATCAACGATAAGGGATGGTGTGGCTTTACCAAACGATTATGATCCTCCAAAATTTCGTTGACCAGTTCTCTAAGATTTTTCATTGTATTGTTGGGAACGTGTCCAGCAAAGATGGGTTTCTCCAAGCCTGAAAATGATACGAGCGACCGTGAAGGATACCGAAGAGAACATTGAGATACAGCTTCCATGAAAGAGATTATCAGCTTCGATGAAAGGGATTATCATCAACATCCTACCTGCGCCTGTAAATGCCTCGATAACCATCATCACCTCCTCTCCTGTCAAACCTGAGATGAAGCATGCGGGGACTCCTTCTGCAGGCTGTCCCCTTGCAGCTATTAAAAATCACCCCATTCACGACCCTTCAAGAGAAAAAATCTGCTGCAACCGATAACCAACGTCTATGCACAGCTGTCGGGAGGTCAAAAGACGGTTGTTGCTCTAACTTTGATCTTCGCTATTCAGCGATGTGACCCAGCTCCTTTCTACCTGTTTGATGAGATTGATGCAGCCCTAGATCCTCAATATCGGACAGCAGTGGGGAATATGATCAAACGACAGGCAGATACCTCACATACACAGTTCATCACCACAACATTTCGACCTGAGCTTGTGAAGGTTGCTGACAAGATTTATGGAGTCACTCACAAAAATAGGGTGAGCCGTGTTGATGTCATCAGCAGGGACGATGCTCTCTACTTCATAGAGAAAGATCAAAGTCATCAACCAACGTGATCAGGTGATGTCCGCTGCGATCCTTGGTCAGGATTTAGGAGAACTGTTGTACCATAGAAACCGAAAGCCAGTGTCTTGAGAAAGTTGAGATTTATGGCTAACGGCACCAATTTTCACAGACTATGAGCTCTGATCATGCCTTGCTGAAGGCTGCATAGGGAATAGCTAGGTACCAAATAGGTTGATTAGCCTGTTGTGAATATCACCGCTGTCATCTTAGTGAAACCTCCAAGCATTTGGAGGATTAGTGGATGAGGGACGAGGACCAGGAACCTTCGCTGAAAGGAAACGAAACGTCTACAAATACTGTTCCCGGAAAGCTAGGTCTAAGCCTGGATACAGCAAAGGGCATCAACCTGTCCAAACAGAGCTTGGACTCGATCGTCATCAGACCTGTCAGGCTCTGGCGCGCTCACGTTCATCACTCTGCAACAAAACAATTTTGGAAACTGTTTCAGAAACTGGAAACCGCAGCACCTGACAACAGACAGTACAAGATGTTGAGCAATCAACGATAAGGGATGGTGTGGCTTTACCAAACGATTATGATCCTCCAAAATTTCGTTGACCAGTTCTCTAAGATTTTTCATTGTATTGTTGGGAACGTGTCCAGCAAAGATGGGTTTCTCCAAGCCTGAAAATGATACGAGCGACCGTGAAGGATACCGAAGAGAACATTGAGATACAGCTTCCATGAAAGAGATTATCAGCTTCGATGAAAGGGATTATCATCAACATCCTACCTGCGCCTGTAAATGCCTCGATAACCATCATCACCTCCTCTCCTGTCAAACCTGAGATGAAGCATACGCGGGGGACTCCTTCTGCAGGCTGTCCCCTTGCAGCTATTAAAAATCACCCCATTCACGACCCTTCAAGAGAAAAAAATCTGCTGCAACCGATAACCAACGTCTATGCACAGATATAGGCATGGCAGACGCAGACAGGACGTACCCTGATGTTGGTGTAGTCTTGTTCAGTGGCTAATGCCCTGCCGAGGGTACCTGACATCATGTCACTCGTTGCTAGCACAACCTGAGCCAATGCACGTCAATCAAATTAGACAAGGAAAGCAGGCGAGCAACCAAGAGAACAGGCCCGGCAGCCTTGAAATAAGGACTCACCTTCATGAACTCTCCATCGATTTCAGACAGCAACTTGTGCACCTAATCCAACAACAGTTCGGAAACATCGAGGGCAAGATCAGTGTCATGTGTCTTATCAGGAACTTGAGCTGAGACGATCCTCTAGTTGCCAGGATTCACTCAGATCAGATAACACGGGAATATGATGAACTTCACCTTATGAACATCCTCCCTGCTGAACCCCATAAGAAGAAGTGCCTAGTGAAGCAACAAATACCATCAGCTTTTCCTACCATCTCTGGCAAACACAGGGCCATAACACTTCAAATACCAGCAAAGATGATGCTCAAGGCTTACTTACAGTTGGTCCAAAACATGGATCGTCAGCATTGATGCGTGCGAACTTCGAGTCCTCGAGTACTTCGTTTGGAGCCTCTGCCAAAGGTGACTTCCACAGCTCAGAAAGGGACCCTGCTCGAGTAACGCACTTGCAACCCAAATGCGGATAGTTCCTAGAAGAAACCCCCACCGTCAAACGCAGCAGCAGTTCTCCTCCAGGCAGCACCGCGTGCTGTCCATTGAGTCCTTTGCACACAGGACTTTGACGAATGGTATCTGCCAATTCCGCGATAGCCCAGAGGCCTCCAGCTCGACAGCATTACGATTTCTTGGGAGAGGCCATTGATGGGCAGGCGCATACATGAGCTCGGCTGGAAACACGAAGCCGCGTTCGCAGCCATAGCGACGCGAGGGGATTTGCCACCAACAGAAGGTGCACTCCTGAAAACGTAAGCCACAGAAGACAGCTAAACGACACGTGCCCGTTCCAAGAGAAAAGAGTCACTCAGCCTCCATGGCAGACGAGCGAGTGGGGATCGTGGCAAGAGGTGGGCATTCTGCGAACTGGTGAGAGGGAAAACAAGAAGCAAAGATCGTTGAAGAGAACATTTCAATAAGGGTGGAAGAATGGCTCCCAGAAATGTTTCAAACAGCAGGTCTACAATGCCTGGCTCTGCTCTCAAGTGAGAATATGTACATCAAATACATGACACAGCCAGTGGTGTCACAAAAGCGGACCAGTCGCCCGCCCGCCCTATCGGGCATTGCCATAGCTCTGATAATAGCGGCTGCCTCGACCCTGGCCTGGAGATGAAGAAACCTGTGCAGACATGAGCTTTCTGACCTTGCTCTTCTCCTGTTCCTCTCGCTTTAACCTCTCTGATCTGAGTTCTTCAACCGTCTTCCGCTTATTCGCTTCTGCAGGCACGAGGATACAAAACATATGAGACGCATAATCTAGCACCCTAAGAACCGGATCTTTAACAGAGCAAATACGCCAGCACAGGATGAAGGATAAAAAAAAACTCCGAAACACCGAAAAGCACTCAACACAACACTTACGAGATCGAGACGGTGCACGGCAGGACTCATCTTCATCCTCCGACTCACCATCGTCTGCCCTACTCAGCACGAAACTCTTGGTGAGATACCAAGGCCTCTTGGCATTCTTGCCTACAGTCCCATACCCGAACCTATACTGCTCATCGCTTGCATCCACAGGTTCCTGCCTCCCTTTCCCCTCTTTCCGCCTGCCCTCATCGTCCTTCCTTTTGCGGTCTACGGGCTTAGTCGCGGCCCCCGTCTGTCTCTCCTCCACGTCCTTGAACAGGTTAATGTGCTCGATCTTCACCACCTGGATGGAAGCAGGCCCAGGTTCGCCGCCCTGGCTGCCCTCCCCTGCATCACCGCCGCGGTCTGCGCCGTCGCCAACGGACAAGCGCTTGGCGTGTGCGATCTCCCGCAGCTTCTCCAAGCGGAACTCAGAGTCCCTCTGTCGGGCAAGGCGCTGCGCCTGCTGCTCCTGCCGAGCTGCCTCCTCCTCATCCTTGCGCACCCGCTCCCGATTGTCGAAATTGTACACGTTCCACCGCTTCTGCGGCAGAATATTTAACCCGCCGTGCCCTCCCATCCTCACTGCATCGCAAGGCCGCCTTGGGTCGGAAGTTTTACTCCTTCCAGTGCCCGTCACAGAGTTTATAAGAAATTCCCTCGATGGTATAAGAATTCCCACGTAACATATGGTCTCCGTTAGAATGCTTTTAGTCTGCATAAGCTACATAAGCTGTATTTGTTCGTTTAGCGAACCAAGGACATGGATATGTTTAAAAAGCGTGTAGGTAGCATGAATGAATAGGTGTCTAAATATTTTTTAAGTTAGTAAGTAGGCTTTCTGTATTTAGTAAAAACTATTTATAATTTATTTAATTTTTATTTTATATTAATATACTCATTCATATATGATCCATTCATACAACTTATTAGAGATCTAATTATGTTTCTTGATCTAACATAAAGTTACTACCTTGTACAGTTTCTGTAATTCCAGACGTTCATACTTTAGGTTCTTGTTTGGTACGCATAGTTTCCGACTCTTGACTACTGAATTGTAAATGTAATTTTAGATGTTCATACTTTAGGTTCTTGTTTGGTACGCATGGGTTGGGACTCTTGCAATACTCAATTGTGAAAGAAGCTCCTTGCATGTAGGCTGAACTTGCCCAAAACTCGACTTCAGCATGTAAACAACAAAACGTAATGCATGCCACTTACCTTTCTTTTTTGCTAGAGTCGGCCAAAACCACCAAGTCCATGCTTGGTGGTATGTCAAAACAACCATGCTTGGTTGTTTGGTGACCCGTGCCACATTGGCATGGTCTTTGCCAGCCGTTCTATACCCTATTACACATATCGGGCCGGTGAACATGATGAGGTCGTATATCACTCTTTATTCATCACTTGTCGCTTCACACGCCATGACCTTCTCATGCCGTAGGGTTCCACAAATCGCGCTCATCACCACATCACTGCTGATGGTTAGGTGCAATCATTTCTCACCTTTCTTCTCAAGTTGTTGTTCAAAATGTTGAATTTGCTAGCCACATCAAGACGCTCCTTCATGTAGAGTACCCGAGAGCAAACATTCATGAGGAGCCAAGCCCCAACCAACAAAAGTACTCAAGCAATCAGTCCGATGGTGAGAGTGCCTTTCCGTCATTATTCTTGACTTCTCACTAAAGACCAAGCTTCTGAAGTGTCTTTGTGTGCTTACAAGAGAATCGCAAGGTTGGTAGCAAGCCGACACTCACCACAAATCAACTGCCTTGCCATTGAGAGCACACAAGCGGTGCGAAATGATCACCTGCCATAGTCGTTTCTTACTCAAGAGCCAATTCCCGAGCCAACTCCTGTACAGAAGAGACGGAAAACCGTGAAAGGATCAACTCACGCGGAGAACACGGACATGCCACCACGGACTTCCACTGATTCTTGTGCAGAAGGTATTCCCATGTTTGAAGAGCGTAGAAGGTGGGATGAAAGAATGTTGTTGGTGTTGGACCAACACCAAATGGCATGTTGGACCAACCCTACCAGGTAGCCTGTCGTAGGAAAGACATGGTAAAGCACAAAGAAGGCAATACAAATGAAAAAGCCACAAGTGATGATGTTATGTGGTAAGCAATCACTGCTGCTTGTGCAACTCTGTGAGTGTATTGGACAGCAAAGCAGTGCCACGATAAGTGGTTGTCCTGCATGCACAGTATAACAATTGCATGCAACAGTACAACAAGATTGCAGACAGGGAAAGAGATCTCATTTAGGCAAGAGTTCCTATTGGAGTATGGACACAAGGAGAGCGAGGGTGCCAAAGTCATTCTGTCACTCTATGTATGATGCTAGTCATGAATTTATGGCTAACAAGACTGTCAATCCTAGTAATACCATGGACTCCAGCAGATCTTGGTCATCATAAGGGGAAGACATGGAGGACTTTGAATTGTATGGATAGACTGGCCAGGCCAAAGAAGACACTAGTGCAGAAACATCAGTTGCCGCAACGGGCATGAAAATGAAAGCACAAAATGGTAATGCCACGTCTGGTTTCTTACTTGTTTTGGAAAAGAACAATACAGTATTTGTGAATGGCGCAAAATTTGCTGAAGAGCAATTGCAAGTGCAACATGCAAAGCAAATGGCACTCGAACAAGATAAGCTTGAAGTCTTAGCCAAGAGTAAGGATAAGAAAATCCAGCATCACAGTGAAATAAGTCAAGGTGTAGTGACAGTTATAACAGAGATATTAGCTTCTATTAAGAGCGTGGAGAGCACATGGTGAAAATGAGACGCTTTCAAAGGTCTCAACCAATTGTAACAGAACTTGTATGATGGACGGTATTGTTATCACAATGGATATGCCACTATATGCATGGAATCCATCCTCCTATAACACAATAAGAAAAAAGTAATTAATAAGTAAAATTTAAAAATATAACATAATATAAGAATAAAAATAAACCTAAAATGGGCAGAGGGTCTCCAAGCCCCGAGACCAAGGCGCCTTATCCTTGCAGAATGAGTGTGGGAATGATGGAACTAACATGTAAGTTGAAACCCTAAAATGGCCTGGCGAACGAGAAAATCACATCGAAACGGCCATGGCCGAAGCCACTGGTCACCGTAGGTCATCACTATTATGGTTACTGCTTAGGTGATGGTCATTATTTACGGAATGACTGCGACCAAGTATGGGCATGCGAATGTGAGTCCCAACCCGGGCCGTAATTTGCGGACTAAGTTCATAACCATGAGAAGTGGCCCTTAGTTGTGGAGAACCAAACAAATGGGACCTCCATCCCAATGTTGATCCGCTGAGATTGTTTTGGTGATAATCTGATCGATTTGATTAGAATAAAAAAATCAGTTAGAAACTTTGGACAGAGAAAGCTCAAAGGTCTACAAAGATGAGTAAAAACCAACAATAAATCAAAGCCGAAAAGCTATTGAAGAAAAAACTATATTTGTAATTGAGAAAATGTTACGACGACATCTGAAGCCTACCAATTCCGCTTCCAAAAAATTGAATAGGAATGTGGAATGTGAAGTATATAGGTGGAATGTGCACTTTTAGCTAAATAGCTTTGTCGAAAATTGCTCCACAATTAGTGAGCAGTAAAACAAGAAAGTTGAACCTCAATCTTCTCCACATGACTACAAACGTGATGTCCCAACAAGTTGCAAAGCTGCTCTGCTTTGGAGAAATATTTAACTGCTACATAGCCTAAGTTCTATTACCCTGAACCAGTTGGGATGTTAGTTTGATCTGTGCAGAATCATTCACATATATGTATGCACAAAACACCTTGCACATGTGGACCTAACTCGTCCACTTATTTGTTCTTCACCATGCTCCAGTTGTTCGGCTCTCGAGCAAGGCATTTTTTTGAAAGCAGTCCATAAAATGAAAAACGACGCAAAACTTAACCGCCAACTCAAAAAACGAATTGAAAGGCTATTAAGACCATAATGTAACTAACCTTCGAAGACAATATGAGAATTCCATGTGCTACTTGTTAATTAGATAAATATTTATTTATTTAATTAGCTCAAAAAATCCAATGTGCACATATCGTTTGATAATATTGCTATATTTAGGGATCTATCATTGTACATGTTAATTTTAATATGCAGAGGGACGCAACAACATGTATAGTTGTGTTTGTAGGACGTCATTGATCGGTGGAGAATGCGCCTTGCCCCCAACTAAGGAGCAAGTTGTGAGATATTGTTTACTGTCATGGCCCTAATATCTTTGCAACCAATTGCAAGGTTTTCACATCTAGCCGAGCACGCAAGTCTTCTACAACCTCCCTTGACTAGGTGTGAGGGTCATCTACAAGCTTCATTGGTGCTCAGGCCCTCGGCTCCCTGGGTGTAGGGGTCCTCTACAAGATCCCCTTCAAAGGTGCACTGTCCCCTCGAGCCTTTCTATCTCCCTCACTCCTCTACATATCAATACAAATAGTTCGGTACTTAGAAAATGGAGCAATTTATTCGATGGTTCAAGAGAGGTGAAGTGTGCATAAGCCCTTCTTATGCTTAGTTCTCTCAAAAATTTTCCTAACATTTTGCTTTTTTTGGTTCTAAGCACCTTGTGAGGGCTGTGATGTGAGCCATCTCACACTAGCTAGTATTGTAGAGTGAATTAATTCTCCTCCTCGCGCATCTAATTTTGGGTTTTTCTCCAAAACATCCACAATCAAACCATATTGTGTTAGGTTACCAGCCATATTGAATTGCAAATACTTGTAAGTCAGCTTGACGAACATTTTGTAGATTTTGTAGGACTATTTCAGCATATAGGTTGTTCGGTATTGAGTTGGTAAAAGTGAGGGACATAATGTTGTATCGATATGGGAACAACTTATTTTGACCAGAGCGGCAACGTAAGCATTTATCCACTAGATGTTCCAATGGATTTGCCTTATTGTACCGTAGGACGTCATAGAGGTCTATCAAATATCTATGATAGATCTTTGGTACATCATAATCTAGCTCTACATATCTTGTTTGTATAAGTTTTAAATGAATTTTGATCCCATACTTGTTCATTCAATGAAAAATACTACAAGTTAAGAAATACTTTTGCTAATTGTTGTGCTGAGTAATTTGACTTGAATATATCAATTATGAAAACTGTACCTCCAACTCATTCATACATTGGAATATTTCTTGCCTAGGATCATCTTCTACTAAAGTACATGACTTTGTACAACTCTCCAACTTTATATAAACTTAAAACCTGCAGCACACTTGGCTTAATAGAAAGTTACTTGGTAGATAGATATAGGTATTAATTGTTTTTTTAAAATAAAATCAAGGATATATTTGTATTGCGATTGCAGGTGGAAGGGAAATTGGCCAACTGTTGTCTCTATTGTATGGGGCCTCTCTTTTAGGATTGTACCATACTTCTGTCTCGAAAATGTAGTGACAAGCAATAATTCAAAAATTCGACTACGCTAAATGAAAAAATGGAAGGGACGGTGAGGGAGGTGGCGGTTAGCGTTGAGCTGGCACGCACTTGGAAAAGGCTGCCATGGCGCAAGCAGGCAGTCAGCGTTGCCAGCCTCGGGCCCCGTCCAGTCTCTCTTTTCCGTTCCCTTCGTTCTTTTCTCTTTCTTTAACTTGGTTCATACTTTCCCGTTCCTTTCCACGGCCTCCGTTCCCCGCAAGCTCTCGCATGGCCCGACGGCAAGATGGCGCTCAGCAGGCACTCACGCTTTCAATGCTCCTTTTGATGCGCTTCCGGCCCAGACAACGAAGCTGCGCAGGAGATGGGAGGCTTCTCTGCGGGCCTCCGCTCCAATGGTGCCAGATTTGAGGCAATTTGGGCTCACTTGCCACAATTGTAGCTCCTTCTCTCGTTCTTTGCAATGCGGAGGTATCACTTACTTGTTGAAACCAGTTGTGAGTCTGGCTACACCTAGTTCTTGGTCTATGTGAAATGTTGTGTTGCCTTGCGCGTTAATTTGAGTTTCTGACTGGTCGATGGTAGCGTCTGCCGAGTGACCTTGTATCGCATCCAGCGTCCCTTTTACTATGCCATTTGTGTTGCAGTGAGTTAGTCTGCTCGCTTTGAGTAGGCCCCTTCTTGTGTAGTGATAATTTCGCCCATTTTGCACCCCGACGGGTTTCCTAATGTCTGCTGTCCAGGCATAGCTTTTCAGCTGAGATATTCCGTCAGCTGTACTGTCAACGCTCACCGTGGCTCTCTTATGTTTGATCAGAAAGGAATGGGAGTCGCAGAGATCAGCTGGAGAGAAATCGGGTCGTCTTCTGGGACGGGGGTTTCCTTGTCGTTCTGAGGTTCTTATCATAGAAGTGCCATGTTGACTAATCTGCGCACGGAGGAAAGACCCGACCTGTGTAGACGCCTTATTTCTGCTTACTGCGTGGCACAGCTTTAGACATGGGCAGAGTGCATCGGCTGTTCAGGAACAATGTGCTGCATGAGGGCACCCCTTCGTGGTTTCTCACATTGCAGAACGGGGTGGTTAGATGTTGAGTTGTTGGGCACCTAAGTGAGGTCCACTTGTGGTTCTGTGAATGACAGAGGGTTCTGAACCGTTGCGTGTGATGTGACGTCATGGAATACATTGCCCCTCGATGCATCCTCTTACCTTGTTTTCTTCAGCTGGAGTTTGCTATCATGTTTGTCATACTGATGGAGGGAAAGACATTTCCTTGCTTGTCTTCATAGGAGTGTCGGGAGAGAGCCTTGTGTACACAAGTTGTTCTCTTTTTCTTTCCTCCTCTCTCTCATCAGCCTTTGCTCTCTCGATCAGCCAGAGGCTGATGAGAGAGGGAGCTAAATGAAATGCAAGGCTGAGTTATGTCTATGGCAAGTGGTGATTGCACCCTTGCAGGGGCTTTAGGGAGCACGGAGGATGATCTTATGCTTTTGACAGATGGGAAGGTAGCATGGGTGCCAGAAACTTCTTCGCTTAAGGTGAAGAATGAGGATCGGGACAAGAAGGAGAGGGAAAGAGATGGTTGGAGCCCGAGTGCAACTTCATCCCTTCTTGATGCTTTTGGGGAGAAGTATGCAAAGGTACAAGGTGGTCATCTCCGGATAAAAGATTGGGAGGAGCTTACTAGTGCTGTCAATGCCCGTTGCAACGGAGAGCGATCTCCCAAAAGTGTAGATCAGTGTAAGAATAAGGTTGACTCCCTGAAGAAACGCTACAAGTTGGAAAGATCACGAAACAAAAGATCGGCATCCGGCAAGATCATCAGTGTCTGGCCTTGGTTTGAGAGGCTGGATGGTCTGATTGGTCATGTAGCACAAGGAAGCATGCTTGGACAGCAAGCTGCCAGTAGTGGCAGTGGTGCAGGCAGCAGGTTGAAGACTGCAGCGAGGTCCTCGCCAGACAGGGACAGGAAAAGAAGAAGGCATGAGACAGATCCCAAGCAAATTTCAAAGGCTCAGCTAAAAAAGGAGGTCAACTTAGTCAAGCAAGTGCCAGAGCAAGCCCACCTGAGACGAGCAAGTACAAAAACCTTCCTGTTTTCATTTAAGACGAGTGACAAGGAAGTCACCATGTATCTTTGAAGGTGGGTTACACACGTCATATTTCTCAGTTTCTGATTATTGTGTTTTACAGGGACTTGACCAAGATGTCAGTGAATCAGAGGAGGAGCAAGATGATCGAGTAATGTGGGAGCTTTCAGCATTGACACCTCTTGATGGGCGCTATGCCAGCAAAGTGAAGAAGCTGAGGAAGATCTTCTGCGAGCATGGGCTTATATGCTACCGTGTATTTGTCGAGGTTCTATGTTATCCTGTTCTGTTCTGTTCTGAGTTGTCATGTTCTGTGGTTTTCCTTCCAATCTGTTGAATGGATGTCTCTCCCTCTGATGGACATCTCGTTGAGTGACAAGTATTTGGCTGTCATGGATTTTTGACAGTACAGTTGCTTATTTAGTTGCCAATTGCAGGTCCGGTGGCTCCAGATGCTTTCACAACTTCCTGAAATCAAGGAAGTGCCAGCATTCAGCTCAGAGGCGAGGTTGATTCTGGAAGAGACAATCTCTAGTTTCAGCGTTGAGAGTGCTCTTGCAGTGAAGAAGGTGGAGCGGATGATGAATCATGATGTTAAGGCTGTGGAATATGTATTGAAAGAAAAATTCAAGGCCAATCCTGAGTTGTCGAAGGTAAGATATCTTAGCTGGCAATTCCACATTTCCTCATTGTAGGCTCTTGTCCGTTGCTTAACCGTCTCTCCTCCTCCTTTTCTCAGGTGGTAGAGTTTGTACACTTTGCATGCACATCAGAGGACATCAATAACCTGGCACATGCATTGATGCTCAGAAATGCACTCCACACTATCATGCTTCCTGCTATGGACAGGGTCATTGCGGCAATACGGTCACTTGCACATGAATATGCAGGGATCCCAATGATTTCACGTTTGCATGGCCAGGTAAATCTCCTCTAGAGAAAACATTTCCAATGGCTGTACCTCAATATGAAGGAACGCGGTCCGATGCTTGTTTTGATATTATTGCAGATGTCGTCCCCAACAACTTTA
The DNA here is from genome assembly GCA_010909165.1 of Anthoceros angustus. NCBI lineage: Eukaryota > Viridiplantae > Streptophyta > Anthocerotopsida > Anthocerotales > Anthocerotaceae > Anthoceros > Anthoceros angustus. The sequence goes on from MU008158.1 coordinate 541,022, forward strand.
GGGAAAGAGATGGCCAATTTCTGCTTCAGGTTACATGAGCAGCGTGAGGAAGTTGCCAAGGTGAAGATCAAAGGAAAAATGGCTGGAGCGGTTGGAAACTTCAACGCCCATGTTGTTGCTTATCCTGAAATCAACTGGGAGATAGTTGCTGAGGAGTTTGTTACGTCACTGGGCATCAGCTTCAATCCCTACACAACGCAGGTTGTCTGCTCACCCGCAACTATGTTAAGTCTTTCAAAGGCTCCAGCTTCTTCAGAGCGTACCATCTGAATGCTCTTCTGTTATCAGCAGCTGCTGTTGAAAATTAAAGATGCCTTCTCCGTGCAGATTGAACCACATGACTATATTTCACAGCTGTTCGACGACATATCACGCTTCAATACCATTTTGCTGAACTTCGACAGAGATGTTTGGGGATATGTATCTTTAGGTTACTTCCGACAGGTTGTCGTTGTCTATTTCAGCATTGGCTGCCATGTCAGGTTCATCATCCCGCGATACTGACATCAGCTTTGACTTGGCAGCGACTGGTGCCTGGTGAGGTCGGAACCGCAGCCATCTTGGCAAAGGCTAATCCTCTCGATTTTGAAAACAGCGAGGGTAACTTGGGGATGGCTAATGCGAACTTCCTGCATATGAGCTCGAAACTACCTGTTTCGCGCTGGCAGGTCTTGATTGATTTTTTGGACTTGACAGGGAGTGTGTAGTGAGCTGAGCGCCTTCAATGTCATTTCATTTCTGTCATTTGCAGCAACTTACGAACAGAATTTGTGGGTGGGTTGTCCTTTCAGCGAGACTTGTCCGAATCCACAGTCCTCCGGTACATGGGTGTGGGTCTTGCTCAGTCATTGATTGCATATGGAAGTACACTCAGAGGAGTGAGCAAACTGCAGGTCCTCCCCTTCACCTCCACCGCGAGTGTTAATTTTCCGTCTTGACGCTCTTTGTTCAGCCCTCTTAGCAAAGGTGATCCTTGCAGGTGGATGAATCGCGGATTCACGATGACTTGGCAACGTCATGGGAAGTTCTGGCAGAGCCGATTCAAATAGTAAGTTGTTAAGCTGTCTGCCGCCTATTCAGGCATGAAGGGGGACAGCATACAGACTAAGTTTAGGTGTGGCAAATATGTAGATGATGCAGAAGTATGGGATCGAAAGGCCGTGCGAAAAGCTGATGGAGCTCACGCGTGGTCAGGCAATCACGAAGGACAACATGCACCATCTGGTGCAGTCATTGAATCTGCCGCCTGAAGCCAAGGAGCGGCTTCTTCTTCTCACACCTATGACCTACCTTGGCCACGCTGAGTCTCTGGCTCGGCGAGTGTGATGCACTGGCACGCTTCTCCATTCACGGTAGTTCTCTCTTTACCATTCTTTCATCCATATTCAAGTAAATGTACAATAAGTCTCACAATTTCTCCTAAAATAAGGCTCAAAATGTGTAATAACGTCAAACAATTCTTGGAGTGATATTAGCCATTGAGACGTAAGGGTCCTTTTGCACGGATTCCATCGGCGGCCTGGAAGCACGCAGATACTTCCTCTTCCTTCTTGCTGCAGAGATCTCCAATCCGTAAATCTCCCCAATCCCTGACACGAAATCGATGCTCTGCAAGGAACTCGAGATTTTGCAATCGGTACTGAGGAGCCCTACAGTCCTGCAAGTTCGTCCTGCTAGCTTCTGCATGCTCGCGGACCAGGGACGTTGCAAGTTCGAGAAAATTTAGAGCTTGCTCACGCAACCCTTGACATTGCATTATTTTGTGAGACAGCCGCACCCGGCGGAGCATGGGCTCCTGAGGAACAGGGTTCGCGCCCAGCTTCCCGGCTCGTTCATCCGAGCTAAATTTTTTTCAGGGAGGAGTACGCCGACAACACCGAAAACCTGCCTCGCTCCCAGGCTCGTTGATCCAGAGCTGAATTTTGTTAAAAGAGTATCATCGCGCGAGGCAGGGGTCGAACCTGCGACTTTCTGCTTAGGAAACAGACGCTCTATCCACTGAGCTACACGCGCTGAGCCGCACTTCTGTCAAACATAAAACAATCTACTACATTTTGTTTCTCTCATCTCTCTTTTAACTCATCCGTTATCATTTTGGTTTGTCTTTAACATTTATAAGCATGCTTATTAAGAATCCTGCGCTTGGATCGGTACTTGGATGGGGTGCCTAAAGAGAATGGATGCCCTTGGTGCAAGTAGCTTAGGCATACCATGGTACAAGTTGTTCAGTACCAAGTCCCATGATGGAAATCCGTCCTTAGTGGACTTAAATAAAATTCTTCTTCTTCTTCATCCAAAATTTGGCTGTCTTTTACCTGTATTTTCCTATGTCTATCTACCTATTAATCTTAGAAATATGCATTATCATTTATTTAAAAACAAATATTAGAAAGAGGTATTTGTTTATGTATTGGACAAAAAAAAGAAAGACCGGTTTATCATTGCAACCTGTAGTATTTTCCTATGTCTATCTACCTATTAATCTTAGAAATATGCATTATCATTTATTCAAAAAAAAATATTAGAAAGAGGTATTTGTTTATGTATTGGACAAAAAAAAGAAAGACCGATTTATCATTGCAAGCAACGAACAAAACAAACACCTATTTAGGCCCGCTAATTCAAAACAAAAAAACACAACTTTGACAAAACGCAACGTATCAATGAAACAACGATAGTGTCAACATGAAGCAGATCTTCATCTAAGAACGAGGGCTCACTATGAACTTTGCGATCACCAAGTAAAACATGACCCTATCAATGCCTCATCTCAAACCAACACCAGGCTTGTCTGACCAACTCAGCTCTAACCAGCCATGGAACGTATCGGATTAAATATGACATAACGAAACATATTACAGAATAGGAAGAGGTAATGGGTGTGGCCTATGGTGTAAGGTTGTGCCCTATGGTGTCGTCCTTAAGTTAGGGCACGCTTGACTATGCCTGAGGAGTTATGTGCGTGACACCACTTTTATTTAATTGAATGATATTGTCATCACGACTCCAAGGTGAGTAGTTTTACAAAGTATTTTTAATATCTCAAGTTGAATTTGGTATTGGATACCTATCACCATGTTCTTCCTTGAACAAGTGTCACGACTCCAAAGTGAGTTGAATTATAAATTATTTTTAGTGTTTTGAGTTGAATTTGGTACTGGACAACTATTATCATGTTCCTCCTTGAAGTAGCGATATCTTAGGAAACATTCCTTTGCAAAATATTCACCTCCAACCTTGTTCAAACATAGTGTATTTAGAGTTTCAGAAGCTATATATGTTAAACATGTTAAACAATCTTTTGAATGTCTAACTTTTGGACCTTCCACGCATAGAACACGACCCTCAAAATCAATTGTTGTATAGCTATATGGTTCAAAGAGATTTTCATTCTTTGATCCTAGTTGAATCATATCAGTCACATAATATCTCATTTTTATGATTCCAATGTCTAAAATGTCGAATTCTTGAGAATAACATTTGTAGTCAAAGTGATCGTATTCCGACATTATATTTTTTATAAAAATTGTTAAAACAAAACTCATGATGGAACACGTATATAATATACATTTAAGTCTCCAAAACATTAGTACAATGTCTTGAGATATGACCAATATGTTTTAGACCTTAATCAAGAATAGTTGAACTATTGACTACACAAATTCAAACTCACCTACATGAATGGTTAATTAAAACGTTTTTCTTCATTGTTTAGTATCTACTATTCCATATTTTTGCACTCTTCAAGCCTAATGATTTCATTATTTTTATAAAATAATTTAGAATATATTTAAAGTGATAAGTGATATATAAATAAGATTAAAATATAATATTTAAGGTATATTTGGAGCAGGACAAACATCAGATTCTTTTATATAAAGGTATTTAAGATAACATTTAACGGAAAAATATTCGGCCCCCATTTTATTAAGACAAAGTTCATTCAATGATTTAGAGGCGATAGTTTTCAAGCATTGGTAGCAATCTCCAAACGTTCTCATATTAGCACCATAGACACAATATACATGGCCCCTGAAGTTAGCATAATTTAAATCATATGGATTGAATCGACTTAAATTATGTGCCCCCTTTTTTATCATTTGAAATACATAGGAACGCATTATTACTATTCCAATATCTAAATACGAGAATTCTTGTGGGCTACAAGATAGTTTGAAATAAGGATAGTCCTCACATAGCACATTTACACTTTCATAACTTGCATATACTAACATGTAAAAAGTATATATGTACATAAATTGTAAACTAATTTTCATTTTTTAATTATCAGGAAGTAATGATGATAAATTATAAAAATGATTAAAGCAATTCACATCAACTAGTCTTATATAAAGTTTGAAATTGATAAATTAATATTTAAAAACTTTAATAATATTTTTTTGTATAATTTGTACAAGTTTCTTTTTCTTTCCAAGTGAACTAACACCTTGCACAAAATTCCGTTGTATGACGTTTTATTTAGCATCTCGTTGTTCTTTTCGAAAAATGGCCTTGGTTTTGATGAGCAAGTAAATTAAGGACCTTAAAAATGCAGGAAAATAATATTTCACTTTTATAATTAATACGGGTTGAAATTTCGACAACAGGAACATCAAAGGCATTTCAAGCACACTTGTTCAGATTTATCCCATCATGCATGTAAGAAAATTTTAGTTTGTCAACATATACTGGAACTTGATGCACTTCTGATTGATGGTGTTTAATATATGAACTTTGCTGAAAGCTTTATGGTGTATAGCTTTAAAGTTGCAAATGTGATCACTTGGGGCCGGAGCAAAATGATAACTGAGAGGTCTTGTATGTGTATTTTAGATTCTCCATTTCAGGGTATTCAAACAAAGAACATGGATGTAGCTAGAGAAATCTATACAAAGCTTCATGATACAAAACTAATGACCACAAAATGTTCGATTAGGGTTTATGAGGTGTCGAATGGTTACAATTAAACACAGCGGTCTTGCGCGGAAGCACTCTCACCATGGAGTTCGTCGGCCATTTTTCTTGATAAAGACTTTGAGGTGTCAAACAGTTGTTGTATAATGGGGTGGTCTAGCTCGGAAGCACTCACACAGTGGAGTTCAGCTTCCTATTGCCAAATTCCAGTGATAGTGCTTCTCGTCGTGTTCCTCTTAGGATTAAGTTCGGCTTCCTCTCAAAGTCTTATTTAGAACTCCATCGTGACATTGCATCCCATCGTGGTTTTCTCAGACTCTTTAGCAGTAGAAAAAGAAGGCTTGCATCCTAGGTTCCCCTCCTCTTTCTTCCCGATTCTTCTCTTTAATATCTTTATAAGAAATAGATCTATGAGAATACCACAAGAGTACGTGTAATGAATATAAAAGTGACGTATAAATCTAATTCAATCTACCCCCTTCCCTCTAATTTAATCTACCCCCTTCTCTCCAATTGAGCCCTTGTTTTCCGCGAGTGCAAAGGACACCCCTTGTCCGGTTTGTGCCAAATTGTTGAACGAGACTCGAGGGATGAAATCTCACATAGGAAAATGCATAAGGACTTCGACCGAACTACATGGGAGGCCCAAGTATGTCTTCCATCCTTCAACAACTTTGCTTCACAGGCACCTGATCACAATGCAGTTCTTCCGGGAGTTTATTCATAATCATGGGAATGGCTGCGCACTCAGCTGGATCACATCATAGAGATGTTTGAGACTCGCTTCCCATGCCCTCGTATATTTCGTAGGCTTCCTTGGCATCTTCATGATGAGGCTCGTCTTGTGTTTCGCCTTCCCTTGAACTGTCTTGAGTGGGACCCTCAGGACGAGGCGACTTGGTGCCTACTTATGCTTCTCCCTCGTTTGTGCTTGTTGCGTAATAGAGGGGGTGTAGCTGGTCATCAAGAGGTTGCAGGTATCCCTTCAAGAGGAGGCGCTGCGTGCTTCCAAGTCTAGGGCAAAATCGATACAACCGGCGGATTAGGTCCAGGAAAGTGCGGCAAACCTCCGGCACTGTAGGGCCTTAGGCCAATATGCTCGCGCAGCTAGGGCCCTTTGCCCGCTCCTCATGGCCCCTTCTTCTGAGGAGACTATTGTTGCGCTTCAGGCCCTCCATCCAACCCCCATAACATATTCGACTATGTCCCTGAGGATCATTTCTCTCTCAATCGGGCTGCTTTTGCTTTGGCTCTTTTTACAGCTCCACATTTATCGTCTGCTAGGCTATCGGGCATGGTGTGTTTGAGCATCTTAGAGACTACTTTCTACCAAAAGATCCATTGATTATTGGCTTTTATGAGCTCTTTCTTCTAGCTGTTGTTGTGCCTCGGGATGAGACGCCTCACTGGATCTCCCAAGCTATAGCGGCTAGCAGGTTGGTCGCTATGGAAAAACCTAACCTAGGTTTTGGCGGCTTTCAAGGTTACTAAGTATAAGGGAATGCAGTCAAGTCACCTCTTCATCCCGCTTGCCTTGGAGACTTATGAGGCATTGGCTAAAGACTTGGATAAATTTATAAAGTCCTGTACCAAAGCATACCATACAAGGAGATATGGAGCCTGCCAGGACTACTCTCTCCTAGTATTTCACATCGTTCTTTCTTTGGTACATACCATGCAAGGAGATATGGAGCCTGCCAGGATTACTCTCTCCTAGTATTTCACATCGTTCTTTCTCAGCGCGTATCCATTACCTTCCAAAGGGCACTTGCAAGGGGTATCTTATGGACATCAGCAACGGCTATTGGAAATGCATCCTCAACTAGTATGTAGGCCATTCAATTTCCTTAGTTATGACATTATAGGCGCCGTAGGTGATTGTAGACGAAGAACTGAGTTGCTCCTTCTTTACTATGACCCTTGGGGTAGATAGTTGCTCCTTCTTTACTGTGAACCTTGGGGTAGAGCTTAGTTGCTCCTTCTTTACTGTGACCCTTGGGGTATCCCTTTGATGTCCTTAAGTAGATGGGTTCACCCATCTCCTCTTTAACTATTCAATCTAACTCTATTAACTATTCAATCTAACTCAATTTCGGAATGTCATTCACTCTAACTCCGTGGACTACTCCATCTTGTATCATAACACCATAAAAGTACGACTTTTCACATACTAGCATAATTATCAATATCAATAATATTATAAAAGACCTCGTTCGAAGTAAGAAAGAATGTTTACTTCTACCTCCGCCTGTCCTATAGAACATGAATTGATCTCCTGATCGAGTTCAAGCTTCCTGTTGTGCAAGGAAATGGGATTGCCTTGAAGTACAAGGGTTCATAAATAAGAGAAGCACAAGGTCTAGTGTGAAGTTCTTTCAGCTCTACTTCTTGTCTTGGAAGTTCTGGACGATTCTGTAGGCTATGTAGGTAGTTGATTTTGTTTGGCGTCCGTCTCCCAGGCGCTTCTGCGTCTGAGTGGTTCCCCGACACAAAAATAATAATGGCCGGGCCCGGGAGACGAAACGACGGACGCTCTACCCTACCATACTGCATTTTCACCGCCAATATTGGGCCCATCTGTGGATGGTTTCCACCATCTGCGGGAACAAGGCACTAACACTGTCGTTAATCAGGGATTGGAAAAATTGTACAGCCTCTTCGTCATCCAGATCAAGCCGGAACTTCTCTTGCAGCTGCCACCAGCAAAACACAAGATCAGGGAGGACAGTAGAAGCAAAATGTGTCTGTATGCATCAATCTAGCTGCGTGAGATCACACCTTCAAGATTCCCTTCTCTGGATCACAGGCAATATCAGGGATGTTTGCACCCGCCATCAGATGAAACAGATTGAGAATCAAGTTGCTCGATTTCCTGAGGATATTGTATGCTTCACAGCAATAAGATTTGAACCTGCTATAGTGTTGACTGAAAACAAGTGCAGAACGTCAGCTTAAAACCTCCATCTGCGAAACTAGCACGCATTGTTGGGTGGACATTGCATATACCTCTCAGCCCCTCCCATAGCTTCCACCATCTCCTTGCAGAGTTTCATGGGCGGTGGGAAGGGTTTAGGATCCCGCCCAAGAATAAAACCGAAGTCGACATGGAAGATCCTTCCATCCTCTGTTAAAAGCAGATTATCAAGATGCCTGCACGAACATATCAACAAGGGCGACAAGACGGATTATACTAGATTTGCGTACTGAACACAAGAATTCTGTCTTCAGGCTTAACTATGGATTGTGCGAGACATCTCATATGTTTCACCACACTGCAACGAGACAGCAGACCTGTCGCCGACTCCAAGGATGTACATAATAACACAATAACCCGCACAGCTTTTCACAAAAGTTTCCAGGCAAGCGGCACTGATACCGAAAGGCCCATCTTCATCAGGATGGAACTGCTGGAAATAGTTGATGATGGTCTTGTGTTCTTGTAGCACCTGTGTAAACCACCACAAAATTAAGGAATTGTCCACATGCTTTCCTATGGGATTATACCAATCCCTGAAAGCAGACTTACCTGAGCCAGGGATGTGGAAGGAATGAACTCTGCCAACCCCTCATCTTGAGCAGTAGCCAACACTCGGTATGGAGTAAGGTGCAGATCGAGGTTCTCCTGTTTGAGAAGTCTGTCCATCAGCAGGACCATTTGAATTATCTGGCATTCACGTACAAACGTGGAACAAATAAGGGCTCATGACCAGAAGCCATTGATTGCACATGGAAAAAGCAAATAGGCGTGAAAACACACCAGCTGATCCTGCCGAAGGTCATCTCCTTTTTTGAATATCACTTTACAGTCGCCATCTCGTTCAGTGCTGAATGTCAACCTTAGCGGGCTTAAGGCGCTCTTGAAGACAGTTGATTCAGAGGGTATGATACCCGTCAGCATTATCCTGGGTTCCAATGGCAGGGGTATCGCCTGTAGCAACAACTGCATGTGAGTGAACGACAAAAAGTAGAAGAAAAAATCAGTTGAATCTGTAATCAGTGGACAGGAAAAAGCCTACCTCCTCAAATTTGGTCAGTTCACATAACACACCATAACGGGAAAGCAACTGCCTGAGCTTCTCCACCTTTTTTGGATTGCCACCACGTACGCTCTTCACATCTCGCATGATGGTACAGAGCTGAGCAATCAGGTTGGTTTGACGGACCAAGCCTTGCCACATCCTCTCTCCAGCATTGCCATCCCTTATATCTAGTCTGACCTGGCAGTAACACCATCTAAACCCATGAGTTGCCCATGCTTGCAAGATGCCAGCTAGAAGTCAAACGAGCTGGCTCAATTCACAACCGGGTTGTAGTTCAAATACCTTTGTCATACTTTCTTGAAATATTTCATATACCGTATAGAATCGCTTTGCATAAGAAGGATCATGCAGCTCTACAGTCACGTACCATCTTAGAAAACTTGCTAACTCGAAGTTTCGAACAGCTGCCACCAAGCCAAAGAAGACATTAACTCGTAAAGCACTCTGGATCTCTGCAGCAAGCTGGAATCTACCGACATGGAATGAAACATCGCCCACAGTCACACTGGAGAGCTAAGCTCTTTCTCTCAGGCTGACAAGCGTCGGCGGGCTTTAAAATCAGGCGAGAACACCCCATTGCAAGGACAAGATGGTCCCTCATCATACTTCCGACATCTCCAAAGGATGGCACTTGTTTGTGTGATGGGCCTTCCCACCTGATTTTCGAGCCACGCCATCAAGGACAGCTTGCCACAAAGGTTCCTTGATCTTTTCAGCATACCTCGCTGTACTAGGAAGAAGGCAAGCCGTGATTTGTCAGAACGCTCAAATCGGAGAGCTTGTACGAGCTGCAGCAAGTAGCACTGCAATTCTTCATCTTCTGCACGCTCCAAGACAGTAACAGCATAGGCACGTACCTGCATGTCAAAGTCAAAGTTAAGACTTCTCGTTCATTCTATGATTTCCAATCAGGAAGCTAACACACAGGAATTTTCACTTGTTATAACATGTGCAAAGTATGGCAGGAAGATAAAGACATCCTACCTCTTCACTCTCAAACACTGGGGATAGGAGTTCTAGAGCCTCCACGATATCAATTGGGGCCCATTTCCGCATCAAGTCTACTGCATGCTTAGCTTCCTGTAACGACAAGCCCCATGCCACACACAGGCAGAAAAAAGCTCAGTATCACAGATCATCCTCATGGGGGTCTGTTCTATCCATTTCGTGCATATGCATGGGAGACTCCATGTACCTGTGCATCACTCCAGTCAACACAACGGAGAAACTTAGTAAGTGCTCGTTTCTCTGACATAAGTGAGAACCGAAACTTCCACAAAAGCTGTCTTTCTTCCCCATTCAGCCTCCTGGTTGGTGGATGCTTCAAGATCTTTTCAATCTCCCTGTGATTCAAGAATCCATGTTAGAGCCATAGAAGAAGGCAGAAATCAATTTCATCTTTACCAAAGCAGAAATGGGAGTTAGCAGAAGCCCCTACTTTCTCTCCTGTAGGTTCGGCTTGAGATCACGATCGATTGCTCCACGCGTGACACTACGTGCTAGCTTCAGCTGCTTGTTTTCAGAGAGATTTTCACGGCCAACTTCCGGGTCCCACACAATAACAAGCTCATTGGATGGGGAAATAGGAGAGAGAAGCATGTTGGCCCCCAATTCCTGCACTCCACATGAGCATCTGCTGGATCACTTAGTGTTATCTCCCATTACTATGACACAAAAAGCCAGATATGTTTTACCTGAAAGGCTACGGGATGTTCGAAAGTCCGAAGATCCACGATAAGATGAAGATGGGCACTCCCATGGCGTTTGCTATCATCCTGTTTAATATTGTCAATCGCTTTGAAGGCAAGTCGGTCTAGCCAACTGATGTGTTCAATCTGGCCCCTCTCATACTTGTTCACCAACTTGTCCAGCCTCTCCACCTCCCCTCGTTCATTCTTGGGTACCTGGGAGCTATCAATATATCACACAGGCTAAGGTCCGAAGTAGCTGGCACACAAAACAGATTGAGCACGAAGGGTGCTTGATGGCAGGCTTGCCTGAAGACCATGAACTTCCCAGCTCACCTTGCCTGGGGTAGTAGTAGCAACAGTGCCATCAGCTTTGTGGCCTCTCCAAAGTCGAAGCTTTTGTTTTCCTGATCTCAGTTGCTTTTTGCTGTTGAACAACCGCAAAGTGGCACCACCAACCACAACCTCCTTGCTTGGGTGAGAAACATCCCATACCTGGAAAGTCAAGCGTCACAGTCAAGTTCCACATTCTAACAGATTGTGAATACCAACACCGAAGAGACTCTGGACAGTGCCAGCACTTACAGTGAGGGCAAGTTGTGCATTCGCAGTCAGGTCACGGTATTTGGCACTGAGTGTGACCAACTCATTCCAACGAACCGGTTTTTCAATCGAGGCAAGCCTGCGCACAGGAAATCGCAATAATCAGTTCTAGCATGCTCTGATATGTGGTGCAAGAAAAGGCACAGATGACAATAACCACTGCCCAGCTTGCAAGATAATCCCAAACACAGAAGAACAGATCTCTTCCTAAAGCAAACAATACTAGCCTGGTACGGGTGGGGAGACCAAAGAGAACCCCATCGATATACAGGGCGCTCTCCACAAAGAGCTCTTCCGTCTTGCTTCCTGCCTCCTCTCCCACCACTGCAAAAATCCACAAGAATTACGACAGCCTCCAAAGTCAGAGGAGACAACAAACAGTCAGAGACCCAGTTTGCCAAATCAACCATTCTCGCATGAAATTCTTATACGACAACCTGGTATCTTCGTGACAAACTCCACCACAACAACCTAGATCCCGACATATGCAATAAGCAATACTGAAGATGACCACTTGAGGCCAACCTGGGGAGGCAGCAGGAAGCTCTCCATCCAAAGCCTCTACACGGAATGTGACAGGCAAATTGATATCGCAGGAAAGGAAGAATCTGAACTCATTGCCACTCATCTCTGCGCCAGGCGTTCATGCCAACCCTGTAGTGCCTGTTAAAACTCCATCTCCTCACCGGAGACAAAATCAGTATCGAGAAGCTTCTATGCAAATTTTCCCCAGGCCGCCAACAAAAGCTCTGGAGCTATAATAGATTCCTCTTCTGCTGTACAGAGCTCAAAAATGGAAGCCCTAATCCGAAGTGGTCTCACAGCGGCCAAACTTGAGGACCGTGGAATCACAATTTGACCTCACTAACATGTCAAGCAAGCTTACCAAATTTGGAAACGTGCTCAGCAACGAGAGAGCGTCGGAGCGGCATGGGCAAGGACGGCAAGGCTAAGGAGGCCGTGAAGGGCAAGGGCAAGCAGGCCTCAGCGGGCACCGACGGAGAGGCCGGTAAGGGCAAGGGCAAAGGCAAAGGCGGAGGGAAGGCAGACGGCCTTGGAACCTGCACATATGTCAAAGGTTTGGCTTGCACCTGCTTCTCGCCAGCGTGAGGTCCCCACACCGTTAACCCGCGCAGCTCAAAGGCTGTTTCCTGTGCAGCAAGGCATATCCTGTGCGAGAAGCAGGGGAAGATCAACGATGCGTACAAGAAGCTTCAGGAAGGGTGGCTGAACAACGGGGACAAGGTTCCTGCAGCGGAATTTGCAAAGGTTCCCAACGCTTTGAGCTTCAGATTAAGGCGTGATGGGCAGCTCCTGTTTTAGCAAGCCTCACATCTGAGCTTGGCCGTGTGCGGCACAGGTAGCCACCGAGTTCTCGGAATGTCCATCGGGCAAGAAGGGTGGTGACCTTGGCTGGTTTCCCAGAGGCAAGATGGCTGGCCCTTTCCAGGAGGTGGCTTTCAACACACCTGTCGGAGACACGAGTGCTCCGTTCAAGTCCACGTAAAGCCCAGCTGCTGTCTACTGTGGTGGCCCCAATATGCTTGAACTGTTCGCTGATGTGCTCATGCTGGCCTGCTTTTGCAGGCATGGGTATCACATCATCCTAGCGGAAGGAAGGAAGAATTGAGTCCGTCATCCTAGCGGAAGGAAGGAAGAATTGAGTCCGTCATCCTAGCGGAAGGAAGGAAGAATTGAGTCCGTTATCCCAGCGGAAGGAAGGAAGTACTGAGTCCGTCATCCTAGCGGAAGGAAGGAAGTACCGAGTCCGTCACCCTAGCGGAAGGAAAGAAGAATTTAGTCCGTCATCCTAGCGGAAGGGAGGAAGAATTGAAGCAGCTCGCTGGGAAGGCTTGTCATTTAATCGGAGGTAGAGTGCGGGCAGGCGGGCTCAGTAACATTACACCTCCATCATCGACTAAGCTGTGCTCCTCTATCCAGACCACACGACACCATAAACAGGCTGACACGGTGGACCGTCCCTATTTTTTGAGCTCTTTGCTGCAGGCTGCTGACAAGCCTTGGACATGTGTAGATTCGTGCTCTCCTCAACGGCATGGATTCTATGTATATCGATGTACCCTCAAAAGAAATTTTCCGGTGTTCGTGATTTGCCAAACTGGACGCTTGAGCCAGTGGCAAGATCCATGACAGCGCGGGATGCGCTCAGCAAACCCCCAGAAAACTACGCCCTTTAAATCATCAGGTATGGCACTATGAATGGGGTTTGGGGTTCGTCGTGAGCTATCTCCACCTTGTCGCCGTGACCACAAAATCGACTCCCTGTACCTCATCAGTCATGTTTGTCACTGGTGAGTCCGGATGTGGCACATTGCCCTCTTCCTTGATTTGGGAAAGCATGTCTTGACCTCGCTTTGCCAAGAAACTATGCACCAGTCCGTCCATGTCTGTCCACCAACTCTGACCTGGCTGCTTCCATGCCCGGATACCTTTTCTCCTGGCCTGCATCTTTTCTGCCTGCTCCCACATCTGGGCACCGGTGTATATGCTGGACATCAACACATACGCAGCTGCATCGTTCTTTTCTAGCTGCACTGCCTGGTTGAAAGCGTCGCGTCCTACCTCCACGTTGCTCCACTTTCGACAAGCACTCAACAGAGTGTGCCACACTGCAGCATTAGGCAGTACAGGCATTGTCCTTACCAAAGCTAGTGCCTCGTCCAGTCGGCCTGCACGGCCCACGAGATCCACCATGCATGTGTAGTGATCTGCCGTGGGGGTGATGCCATAGTTGCTCATAGCCTCAAAGTACTCTTTCCCCTTGTTCACCAGGCTCGCGTGATTGCACACTGTTAGCAGACTCAGGAAGGTGATACTATCTGGCTGCAGGCCATCCTCTTCCATTCTCTGCACCAAGGTGAAGACCGTTTCACTATCTCCTTGACAGGTGTAGCCCGCAACGAGTGCACTCCAGGCGACAGTGTCTCTTTCGGGCAATGCATCAAATACCTGTTGTGCGTCTACCATGCTCCCAGACTTCCCATACATGTTTATTAAACTGCCAGCTATGATCAGGTTAGCTTGAAGCCCTTGCTCTTCAATTCGTGTGTGTAAGCGTCTTCCCAGATGCAAATCTGCCACATTCGCACATGCCTGCAGCAGGGTCACAAACATCACCGAATCAGGTTCAGTCATCTTTTCGTCTTGCATTACACTGTAAAGTCGAAGGGCTTCCGGACCCATGCCCTGCTGAGAATATCCTGCGATTATGGTATTCCATGTCACAACATCTTTCTGGCTAAGTCTGTCAAACACACTCCGAGCATCTTCCAAGCTGCCACACTTTGCATACATATTCACCAAACTGTTGGCCACAAAGACATCAGCCTGATGTCCTCGTTCTTTGATCTGCACATGAAGCTGCCTTCCAATCTCCAAAGCTGGCGCGCCCACACCTGCACATGCCTGCAGGAGAGACACAAATGTCACAGAATCAGATATGGCCACGCCCTCTTTTTGCATAGCACTGTAAAGACGAATAGCTTCCTGCCCCATCCCCTGCTGGGAACACCCTGCTATCATGGCAGTCCATATCACCGCATCTTTCTGGCCAAGTCCATCAAACACTCTCTGAGCGTGTTCCAGGCTGCCACACTTTGCATACATGTTCACCAAACTGCTAGCGACAAACACATCAACCTCATGTCCTCGCTCTCTAATCTGCGCATGAAGTTGCTTCCCGATTTTCAAAGCTGAGCTGCCCACACTTGCACATGCCTGCAGGAGGCATGCAAATGTCACAGAATCAGGTACAGCTAAGCATACTTTTTGCATAGCACTGTAAAGACGCAGGGCTTCCTGACCCATGCCCTGCTGGGAGTATCCTGCTATCATGGCAGTCCAAATCACAACATCCTTTTCAGCACATCCGTCAAACACTCTCTGTGCATCTTCCAAGCTGCCACACTTTACATACATGTTCACCAAACAGCTGGCAATAAACACGTCAGCTTCATGTCCTCGTTCTTTGATTTGTGCATGAAGCTGTTTCCCCTTCGCCAAAGCTGGAGCACCAACACCTGCACATGCCTGCATGAGGGACACAAAAGTCACGGGATTAGGAGCAGTCATGCCTTCTTCTTGCATTGCAGTGTAGAGACAAAGGGCTTCCTGCCCCATGCCCTGCTGAGAATATCCAGCAATTATGGAATTCCATGTCACCACATCTTTTCGGCCAAGTCCATCAAACACTCTCTGAGCATCTTCCAAGCTGCCACACTTTGCATACATGTTCACCAAACTGTTTGCTACAAACTCATCAGCTAGATGTCCTTGCTCTCTAATCTGTGCATCAAGCTGCTTCCCAAACTCCAAAGCGGACATGCCAATGCCTGCACATGCCTGCAGGAGGCACACAAAAGTCACGGAATCGGGTAGAACCATGCCGTCTGTTTGCATATTACTGTAGAGACGAAGGGCTTTCCACCCCTTCCCCTGCTGAGAATATGCTATCATCATGGCATTCCACGTCACCACATCTTTGCAACCAAGCTTGTCAAACAATCTCTGAGCGTCTGCCAAGCTGCCACACTTTGCGTACATGTTCACCAAACTGTTGGCTACAAACAAATCAGCTTCACGTCCTCGTTCTCTAATCTGAGCATGTAGCTGTCTCCCCTTCTCTAAAGCTGGGGTTCCTATACTTGCGCATGCCTGTAGGAGGCAAACAAAAGTCACTGAATCAGGTATACTGTTACTTTCTTCTGCCATAGAAGTGTAAAGACGAAGGGCTTCCTGACCCATGCCCTGCTGAGAATATCCTGCAATCATGGCATTCCACGTCACGACACCTTTTCGGCCAATCACATCAAAGACACTCTGAGCATCTTCCAAGCTGCCACACTTTGCATACATGGTCACCAAACTGTTGGCTACACACTCATCTGCCTCAAGTCCCTGTTCTCTAATCTGCACATGAAGCTGCTTTCCGATTCCCAAAGCTGGGTTTCCCACACATGCACATGCCTTTAGAATGCACACAAATGTCACAGAATCAGGTACAGCCACGCCTTCTTGCATAGCCCAGAAAAGACGAATTGCTTCCTGCCCCATGCCGTGCTGAGAATATCCTGCAATTATGGCATTCCACATCACCACATCCTTCTGACCTAGACCATCAAACACACTCCGAGCATCTTCCAAGCTGCCACATTTTGCATACATGTTCACCAGACTGTTGGCTACAACGTTATCAGCTTGATGTCCTTGTTCTCTAATCTGCACATGTATCTGCCTCCCCTTCTCCAATGCTGGGGCCCCAAGACGTGCACACGCCTGCAGGAGGCACACAAAAGTCACGGAATCAGGTGTACTGTTGCCTTCTTCTCCCATAGCAGTGTAGAGACAAAGCGCTTCCTGTCCCATGCCCTGATGACAATATCCTGCCATCATGGCATTCCACGTCGCCACATCTTTTCGACCAAGTCCATCAAACACTCTCTGAGCATCTGCCAAGCTGCCACACTTTGCATACATGTTCACCAAACTGTTAGCGACTAATACATCAGTTTGACGCCCTTGTTCTCTAATCTGCGCATGAAGCTGCTTCCCCAGCTCCAAAGCTGGGATGCCCTCACTTGCACATGCCTGCAGGAGGCAGGCAAATGTGATGGAATTGGGTACAGCGCCGCCTTCTGCTCGCATAGCCCTGTAGAGACGCAGGGCTTCCTGAGCCATGCCCTGCTGGGAATATCCTGAGATCATGGCATTCCAGGTCACCACATCTTTTTGACCAAGTCCGTCAAACACTCTTCGAGCATCTTCTAAGCTGCCACACTTTGCATACATGCCCACCAAGCAGCTGCAAACGAACAAATCAGGCTCAACACCAATAGCCAACACATCAGCATGCAGCTGCTGCCCAGTAATCAAGTCTGCTCCCCTTGCACAAGCCTGAAGGGCTGCCACAAACACATGCCCATCTGGCTTCACACTTGACCTGCGCATGCTATGATACAGTTGTATGGCTTGCTCGTCTTCTCCTTGTTTAACATACGCAGAAATTAAAGACGACCACATGAAGGCATCCGGTGTGGCAACCATGGTGAACACATCCATCGCATCTTGCAACCTGCCATGGGAGGCATACATTCGCAGGATGTGGTTGCAGATGAACGTGTCCGTCCCGTGTCCCGTCTTCACCGTGAAGGCATGAATGCGGCGACCCAGAGCAACATCCTTCTTCAGTACACATTCTTTCAGGACCGTATAAAAGAGAGATCTGGAAACGCAAAAGTCCGTCTCCACCAAAACTCCCAAGGCCTCAACAGCTTCAGCGAGATGGCCTTGCTCACATAGAATGCTCACAGTTTCCGCCGTTACAATGCTTTCGTATCCTGCAGGACTGTTATTCCGCCACAGAGTGTGGCCTCCAAGCAGGCGCTCGCTGGAAGACCCATGTCCTGGCAGCCATCCTGTTGGACGTGCTGGTTCTGTTGCAAAGCTTTTGCACCTCGCACCTGCAGTGTTTCCCAACGGTGGGCTCCATGAACTGAGACCAGCTGGGGCTTTTCCAACAGTGCCTGTGAACCCACCACTTTGTTGGGTCCACGGCAATCGCTCCCACCACGGGTCCACTTGCCCCTTGCGGAGCTCAATTGCACCACTCCAGACAGCCATACACTCCAGTCACGGAGCATGCATTGCCTGGAATACGATGCGTTCCATGAGCGATCCTTCTCACAGCTCCATCAGATGCTGCATCTAAGAATTCGAGGACTGATAGAACATCGATCCAAAATCGCTGCCCATCAGAGAACAATTTGGAGTGTGGTGATGTTCGAGCTGAAACGGCAACCACTCCCCTGCGCGGACGCCAGGTAGATGCCGCAGTCTAACACGAACAAGGAGGGCAGATTCAAGGATCAAGACCTGAGCTATCTCGACAGAATGTATAAGCTTTTCGGAGATTTCTCACAGCTCTGAGGCGTACTATGTCATCGCAAAATGCAGGAGTAGCTACGCAATAGCCTGCGGTCGCAATTTTGAGCAAACCGTCATCATGCGTCCTGGACCGGCTTTTAAAGAAAAGTTGAAGAAGAAAACAGAAACCGGTTATTATGAGCGCATAACGAAGAAAAAAACTTTTTATTGAAGTCCACTAAGGAAGAACTACCTCCACGGATGGCACCCCGTAACGGATGAAGAGATAAACCAGGTCCTCCCTTCAAGGTGTAGACATCCGGTGATTAGAACTCCACAGTTAAGCGTCCTTGGTGGGATCGGTTTTTGAAAATCCAGAGTTAAGTATACTTACCAGGATCGATTCTTGGCTGCGATATTATCCATGGGAGGATCCGTTAAGTGTCCTTAGGTGGATCGGTTCTTGGGTGGGGTGTTGTCCATGGGGGATATGTCCAAATGGATATAGATTTGCGCTTCAATCGGTATTTACATGGGTTGTCTAAAGGAAGTGGATGCCCTTGTTGCAAGTAGCTTAGGCCCTCCATGGTAGAAGTTGTTAAGTACCAAGTCCCATAATAGGAACATTCCGTCCAAGTGAACTATGATATATTCTTTTTCTTCTTCTTGGATGGGGTGTTGTGCATCCCTAGCTATAAATATCATGCTCTTGTCTCCCAATGTATAGGGTCATGGGTTGTTAGTACTCTACAAGGTTACTTCAGTCGTTATGGCCCTAAGAGTTACTTTCCGTTATGGCCCTAAGAGTTACTTTCCTTTATGGCCCTACGGGTTACTTCCCATTATTGCCCTACTGGTTACTCCTTATTAAATTTCAACACGGGACTTCGATGTATACTTTGAAATAAATATATAAAGTTTTTCAATGCGTTAAGAAAGAGATAAACCAAGATAAATTTATACTCATTAGTTTACCATGAGTTAGGCACGGAGAGCACATTTCGGGTCCATTTGTGCTATATTTTGAGCAATTTTAAAAAATAATTTAAAAAATAGAACAATAAAGGATGTACCAAATATTTTCTTTTTAGTTTAAAAAATATCTTTTAAATAAAGAAATCACACTTCCCTTGTTCCAAAGGCTCAACTTGAGCCTTTGTGTCTAGAAGGCCTAAGCGGGCTTTTCTACTAATTAAGCATACTAGAAAAGAAAAATCCAATAGACATGTTCCAAACTTTCATAATTACCGCGCTGGTGCTCATATCTATACATGAAGCGTTGAACGCATGGAGAACTCATGTGGAATCCATGGAAGAACGCATCCATCTAAGAACACATGGAATCCAAGTTAGATTCCTTCAATGCTTCTCATGAAACATTGATCCACATGAGCATGTGATCTTTGGACATTTTGTTAGGGCGGGATGTTGTCCACGGAGAAAATGCTCGAGAGTTTTTGGTTCGCCCCAAAATTTTGGTTGGCATTGTTGCCATCTTTTTAACCTCTTCCTTGTTTTCTTGGGCATTTTTCTAGTTTGTTGCTGGTAAGCCAACAAAGGGTCGATCAATGCTGGCCTAAGGAATATGACCAATGGAATATGTTCCACTGGTAAATGATATCTGAGATAGCCTAATGATAAAAGGGAAAAGAAGACTTTACTATAAAAAAGAGATGGGAAAAATTCATCCACAAAAAAATCAAAGGACACCATGCCAAGGGGGACTAGCCCCCCACAACTACCAACCGCCCAAAGAACTTCGTGGTCAGGCTGTGAAAAGGCCTACTTACTACCAGCAGTGAAGAAGCTGACTCTCGTTGTGCACACTAGATTTTGAGAAACATTCAATATCAAAAGTTGTAGTGGCTTTGCAAGGTGTCTATGCTTTTCACCTAGACAAATCCAAATAGATGATGGTGGTAGCAAGATTTTCCTGGAAGAATACAGGGTGTGGAAACTCCACACGAGCACCATTTCCAAGAGCTTGCCACCAATAGAGCTCCGAAGTTGTGTTCGTAATTCACAGGTGTGCGTATCGAGAACTAAGGAAGCTGGCAGGTATCAACTCTCGCTCTGCCAAGAGCCAGATGCGGAAGGCTAGAAGTTTGAACGGCATACTGTAGTATGACAACCCGATGTGATCTGTGACATGCCGTTGCTTCGCAGCACTATACAGTGCTATGGTCGTCTCTGTCGAGTCTGCTGCTCCAGGATTTGATGTCGGCAAAGTTACCAGGCCTGGCTGTTTCCTGCATCATCCAATTGCATGGTGTTCCAAGTAAGCTGCAGCCACAGGCTCAGCGCGTGGTGCTCCGAACCATGGCTGCATGGAGTGTTGCAATTCAGTCACGCAAAGGGCAACTGGGCCCATCCATTGGGCCTTTGTGGGCACCGATTTCGGCAGCTTCATGTGCAGTTCGGTTCTCTGGATGTGGGTATGGAGATGGGGAGTGGTGCTTCCAAACCCAACTGGAGCTTGCTGGACGATTGTAATCAACCTCGCAGGCCTGCAGGATACGAGCACGGCGTGACGGCTGAAACAGTGAAGGAGCTATGTCAGCAAGGCTATCACGCTGAGGCTGTTGAGGCCTTGGGAGTTCTGCTGGAGACAGACGGTTGTGTTTCCAGATCTCTCTTTTATTATGTGCTGAAGGTTTGTGTAGCGAAGAAGGATGTGGTTCTGGCCCGCCGTGTTCATGGTTTCACGGTGAAGAAAGGGCGTGGGGGGGACCCCTTTCTGTGCAACCACATCCTGCGAATGTATGCTTCCCATGGCAGGTTGCAGGACGCGATGGATGTGTTCAACATGGTTGCCAGTCCGGATGCCTTCATGTGGTCTTCCATAATTTCTGCACATGTGAAATACGGACAACACGAGCAGGCCCTCCAACTGTATCATCAGATGCGCAGATCAAGTGTGAAGGCAGATGGGCATGTGTTTGTGGCAGCTCTCCAGGCGTGTGCAAGGGTGGGAGACTTGAAAATTGGGCAGGAACTGCATGCTGATGTGTTGGCTAGTGGCACTGAGCCTGATCTGTTCGTTTACAGCTGCCTTGTGGACATGTATGCAAAGTGCGGTAGCTTGGAAGACGCTCAGAGAGTCTTTGACGGGCTTGGTCGAAAAGATGTCGTGACGTGGAATGCCATGATCGCAGGATATGCCCAGCAGGGGATGGGTCAGGATGCCCTGCGTCTCTACAGGGATATGGAAGTGGAAGGCAGCGCAGTTCCCAATTCCATCACTTTCTTGTGCCTCCTGCAGGCATGTGCAAGTGTGGGCAAGCCAGCTTTGGAGATGGGGAAGCAGCTTCATGCACAGATTCGAGAACGAGGACATCAGGCTGATGTGTTTGTATCCAACAGTTTGGTGACCATGTATGCAAAGTGTGGCAGCTTGGAATATGCTCAGCAACAGTTTGAGGGACTTGTTAAAAAAGATGTTGTCACATGGAATGCCATGATCTCGGCATATTCCCAGCAGGGCTTGGGGCTGGAGGCCCTTCGTATTTATAGTGCCATGCAAGAAGAAGGCATAGTTGCACCCGATGCTGTGACATTTGTCTGCCTCCTGCAGGCATGTGCAGGTCTAGGCAGCCCAGCTTTGGAGAAGGGGAAGCAACTCCATGCACAGATCAGAGAACAGGGACATCAAGCCCATGTAGTTGTAGCAAACAGTTTGCTGAACATGTATGCAAAGTGTGGCAGCTTGGGAGATGCTCGGAGAGTGTTTGATGGGCTGGTTCAGAAAGGTGTTGTAACGTGGAATGCCATGATGTCAGGATATTCCCAACAGGGTATGGGACAGGAGGCTCTTTGTCTTTACTGCACTATGCAAGACGAAGGCATGGCTGTACCTGATTCTGTGACATTTGTGTGCCTTTTGCAGGCGTGTGCAAGTCTGGGCCACCTAGCTTTGGATAAGGGAAAGCAGTTGCATGAGCAGATTAGAGATCGAGGATATCAAAATGATGTGTTTGTCGGCAACAGTTTGGTGAACATGTATGCAAAGTGTGGTAGCTTGGAGGGTGCTCAGAGAATCTTTAACGGACTTGGTGAAAAGAGTGTGGTGACGTGGAATGCCATGATGGCAGGATATTCCCAGCAGGGTAAGGGGCACGAAGCCCTTCATCTATACACTGTTATGCTAGACGAGGGGATAACTTCACCTGATTCAGCGACATTTGTGTGCCTTCTGCAGGCATGTGCAAGTGTGGGCACTCCAGCGCTGGAGAAAGGGAAGCAGCTTCATGCGCAGATCAGGGAACGAGGACTTCAAGTTGATGTATACGTTGCTAACAGCTTGATCAACATGTACGCAAAGTGTGGCAGCTTGGAAGATGCTCAACGAGTGTTTGACGGACTTGGCAGAAAAGATGTGGTGACATGGAATGCGATGATAGCAGGATATTCCCAGCTGGGTATGGGTTGGGAAGCCCTTCGTTTTAACTTTGCTATGGAAGAAGAAGGCATTTCTGTACCTGATTGTGTGACATTTGTATGCCTCCTGCAGGCCTGCACAAGTTTGGGCACCCAAGCTTTGGAGATGGGGAAGCAGCTTCATACTCAGATTCGGGAACGAGGACATCAAGCTGACGTGTTTGTAGCCAACAGTTTGGTGAGCATGTATGCGAAGTGCGGCAGCTTGGAAGATGCTCAGCGAGCGTTTGACGAACTTGTCCTGAAGGATGTCGTAACATGGAATGCCATAATTACAGGATATTCCCAGCAGGGCATGGGGCAGGAAGCCCTTCGTCTTTACACTGACATGCAAGAAGGCATAACCATTGCTGACTCCTTGACTTATGTGTGCCTCCTGCAGGCATGTGCTAATGTGGCAGCTTTGGATCTGGGAAGGCGGCTACATGCACAGATAGAAGAACAAGGGCTTCAAGGTGATGTGGTGATAGCCGGCAGCTTGATAAACATGTACGGAAAGTCCGGGAGCATGGTTGATGCGCAGCAGACATTTGATGCAATGTCTGACAGAGATGTTGTCACTTGGAGTGCACTGATTGCAGGCCACACCTGTCAGGGAAACAGTGAAGCCGTCTTTGACTTGGTTCAGAGAATGGAAGAGGATGGCATACAGCCAGACAGCGTCACATTCCTTAGTCTACTAACAGTGTGCAGCCATGCAAATCTTGTAAATAAGGGGAGAGAGTACTTCGGTTCTATGAGCAGACACTATGGCATAACTCCCACGGTGGAGCACTACACTTGCATGGTGGATCTCCTTGGCCGTGCAGGCCGACTGGATGACGCACTAGCTTTGGTGAGGACAATGTCTGTGCTGCCTAATGCTGCAGTCTGGCACAGTGTGTTGGGTGCTTGTCAAAAGTGGAGAAACGTGGAGGTGGGACGCCATGCCTTTGAACAAGCGATAGGGCTAGATAAGAAAGATGCTGCAGCATACGTCTTGATGTCGAACATTTATACAGGTGCCCAGATGTGGGATCAGGCAAAGAAGATCTTGGAGATGAGAAAAGCATTTAGGGTATGGAAACAGCCTGGTCAAAGCTGGTGGACAGACATGGACGGCCAGGTGCATAGTTTTCTAGCTGGGACTAAAACGCATCTTGACGGTTGAGCAAGGTCGAAACAGATGGGTTCAAAGCAAAGAACAGGGATTTGTGGTGGTGGTGGTCCGCTTAACAGGGTATGAACTTTTATGAAGATGTGAGTTTGTGACGAAGAATTTGGATGGGCGTACAGTTCTTGGAACTCTGCATGGCAACTACCTGCATGACGGTCTTTTTCGGAGAGCAGTTTTTGTGGAGCCAGGTCAATCTTTGGTCCTAATTATTGTCAGAGTCCCCGAGCCTTGAGTATGAATGGTTCTCAGGCTCACCACTGACTTCCCCGAGAGGCCTATTCCAGTTTCTGAAGGGTTTGCCCGACTGCCATCCTCGGCAAAGGTTGGAATAGATGGCATTCCAGTGCGCGCCTTGGGAGTAGAAATCCGTTCATTTATGTCGTCCAGTGTCACATTGCCCCCCACTCCTGGAAGGGGTTTCACGATATCAAATGGACATAAGGGGACGGGCGTCACTAGTTTTGGTTTTGGTTTGCGTTGAGTTGATTGCTGGCTGCCTGCACCAGTCAGAAAGCAGTTGCTCAGGCAGCTCAGAACACCGTCCAGGTTTGTTTGCTCTCTGGCACTGAGAACTCACCAGGGGTAGAAGGCCTGCTGCGAAAGGGTGTATGAGTGCCTTGCGCTCCTATCTCTTCACGCCCTACCAGCATCTGCAAACCTGAATTCCCCACAACTACGTTAGACATACGAGTTCACATCAACCAGCTTGGCCTGGAAAGCAGGGCTTCACCACTATCAATCTTTGTTTACCTGGGGACGCAAAGACACACCGCATGGGATTCCTGGATTTGGAACCCAACAAACACTCGGATTGTCAGGGTGGGAGGACAAAAACATCACGACGTCATGCCCAACGTAGCTCTGGGACTTGGATTAGAGTAAAGACACACTTCTCATGACTATATCGGTGTTGGGAAACACAGGGCAAACGCTCGACACCGTAATCCGCTTGACTTTGCTGAGAGCATTCATCAGTCCAGACCTTCGTGTCGAGGAACTCATGGTCTTGAGAGCATTCATCAGTCCAGACCTTCGTGTCGAGGAACTCATGGTCTTGAGAGCATTCATCAGTCCAGACCTTCGTGTCGAGGAACTCATGGTCTTGAGAGCATTCATCAGTCCAGACCTTCGTGTCGAGGAACTCATGGTCTGCATTCTCGTCTTTGGCAAACGTGGGAAGTCCTTCCTGCAATTGGGGATGCCCATGTACCCACGCTTGCCCCTTGTGCAATAATCCTCCTTCGGTCTTTGGTTGGTGCAGAGCATGTAGCCCCAACCATCCATGCTCC
The DNA here is from genome assembly GCA_010909165.1 of Anthoceros angustus. Taxonomy (NCBI): domain Eukaryota; kingdom Viridiplantae; phylum Streptophyta; class Anthocerotopsida; order Anthocerotales; family Anthocerotaceae; genus Anthoceros; species Anthoceros angustus. Next base: position 566,031 of record MU008158.1, read on the forward strand.
TCGGTATGGGCATCGCCTACGGTACTGCCTGGAGAGAGCATCACTTTTGAGGTCCTGGCAGCACCTGGAGCTAGTGCCCTTTCTTGTGCACTTGCATCCCACCCAACCTGGACTTTACACCAACTTACCAGCTTTTGGATACCAGTATGCACTGGAGGACATCCTGCTGTAGTAACCAGATCTCTGAGATGCTTCCGTGAACGACGACTCCTGGGATGACTGTGGGTGGTGACCATATTGCACTCACATTTCAACAGTAAGTATACCGCCCAAACTTCCTCACCTATCAAGAAGCATGAGCAAGATGGTGAGTGCAAAGGCGGCTGGGTTTGTACTTACTTCAACTTGGTATTCCGGATGCTGAGAGTTGGTGCTATAATCAGAAGCTGCCTCAGGATACTCCAACATCCGCCTCCTTTTCGGTCGAGGGCTACCGACAGCATCTGGGGGCTCTACTGCACACCCCGCTATGTTGCCATCTGAGCATAACAAGAATTGCAGAGCATCAGCACCATAGAATTGCAGAAAAACAAGAGCCAAAGGAAACAAAAAACAGTATGGAGGTACGGTGGGCACCTTGGCTACAATGGGAGTAGAATACTGGTGAACTTCCCGGCATCCGGGAGATGGGAGTCCCTGACTCGGTCGATCTTCGATGGGCGTCCTGCACAATCTCAGCTATCTCGTCCCACAACGAAGGAGAGATACCTGACAAAATTCACTGTGAATTGAGCACCTGGGTACCACTCTGTACTTAGCAACCCCTGCTGTATGGCAAGAGCATGAAGCCAAAATTGATCGTCCTCCACCAACCTGGCGGATCGCCATCGTCCGGCCAGCTGGGAATCGCGTCAGCATCATTCTCCCTGTTCGCCATGCGGGCTGCCGCTGCAGCCTGCGCATGGACGACAAGGAAGGAGGTAGCAGCTCCAGTCTACAACAAACTAGAGCACGGCATCTTGCTCCTTCTGATTAGTCCTCGCCCGCAATGACTCCCCTCCCTCTAAGCAATCCCAATTGCGCTACGCAGAATCCCCAACGGCACAGCGCAAGATCCCGGCAGCGGCAAAGAATTGACCCTCTCCCGCAGCATTGCTCACTCAGGGGGTCGGGCCGGGGCCCGGGAAGCGGAGAAGAAGCACACGGCCAGACAGGACAGAATTCCGGCGCCGCAATTCTGTCCCGCGGTCGGTCTTAGTCCATGTGTTTACGTTGCGGAGTTCATGAACCCAAGAAAAGTGGATGAGCTCCCATTCTCCTGAGTTCAAGGAATCAACACCTGGCACACGTAAAGATTGCGATGTGCAGCACTTCCAACAGAACTAGCAGAACAAGGGGGTCAGACAGAGGAGTAACTTCTAGAAGCCAGCTTGGGTGGATGCGCAGCGCGGGTCGCTGGATGTGGGCATGGACATGAGTGGTGGTGCCTGGAAGTACAACTGGAGCCTGCTGGGTCATGTAGGAACGCGCAGGCCTGCTAGATCCGGAAATGGCTTTAACGTCTGAAACTGTGACCAAGCTATGTCATCAAGGCCATGTGAAGCAGGCTGTTGAGGCTTTGGGAGTTCTGGTGGAGACAGACTGTTGTGTTTCCAGGTCTCTCTTTTATGCTGTTGTGAAGGAATGTGTGGTGAAGAAGAATGTTGTTTTGGGTCGCCGTGTCCATGCTTTCACAGTGAGGAAGGGTTATGGGGCGGACACGTTCCTGTGCAACCACATCCTGCGGATGTATGCTTCCCATGGCAGGTTGCAAGAGGCGATGGATGTGTTCACCGTGGTTGCCGAACCAGATGCCTTCATGTGGTCTTCCATAATCTCTGCGCATGTGAAACACGGACGAGACAAGGAGGCCCTACAACTGTATCGTCTGATGCGCGGGTCGAGTGTGAAGCCGGATGGACATGTGTTTGTGGCAGCGCTTCAGGCTTGTGCAAGGGTAGCAGACTTGAGAACTGGGCAGGACCTGCATGCAGATGTGCTGGCTAGTGGCGTTGAGCCTGATGTATTTGTATGTAGTTGCTTGGTGCACATGTATGCAAAGTGCGGGAGCTTAGACGACGCTCAGAGCGTGTTTGATGGACTTGGTGAGAAGAATGTAGTGACATGGACTGCACTCATTGCAGGATATTCCCAGCAGGGCATGGGCCAGCAAGCGCTTGCTCTCTACAGGGTAATGCAAGCCGAAGGGATAGATGTACCGAATTCAGTCACATTTGTGTGCCTCCTGCAGGCCTGCGCGAGTGTGGGCACATCGGCTTTGGAGCTGGGGAAGCAGCTTCATGCAGAACTTCGTGAACGAGGACATCTTTCGGATATGATTGTTGCCAACAGTTTGGTGAACATGTATGCAAAGTGCGGCAGCTTGAAAGATGCTCAGAGATTGTTTGATGGGCTTGATAAAAGAGACGTGGCTACGTGGAATGCCATGATGGCTGGATATTCCCAGCAGGGCATGGGGCAGGAGACACTTAGTCTTTACAGTGCTATGCAAGAAGAAGGCATGGTTGCCCCCGATCCTGTGACATTTGTGTGCCTTCTGCAGGCCTGTGCAAGTGTGGGCACCTCAGCTTTGGAGATAGGGAACGAGATCTATGCACAGGTTAGAGAACGAGGATATGAAGCTGATGTTTTTGTGACCAGCAGTTTGGTGAACATGTATGCAAAATGTGGCAGCTTGGAAGTTGCTCAAAGACTGTTTGATGGACTCGGTCAAAAAAATGTGGTTACCTGGAATGCATTGATGGCAGGATACTCCCAGCAAGGCATGGGAAAAGAAGCGCTTCATCTCTACAGTGCTATGCGAGAAGAGGGCTTGGCTGTGCCTGATTCTGTGACATTTGCGTGTGTCCTGCAAGCATGTGCAAGGTGTGGCAATTTGGAAGACGCTCGGACAGTCTTTAACGGACTTTGTAGAAAAGATGTGGTGATGTGGAATGCCATGATAGCAGGATATTCCCAGCAGGGCATGGGTCAGGAGGCCCTTCTTATTTACAGTGCTATGCAAGCAGAAGGCGTGGCTGTACCTGATTCCATGACATTTGTGTTCCTGCTGCAGGCCTGTGCAGGTATTGGCACCCCAGCTTTGGAGATGGGGAGGGAGCTTCACGCTCAAATTAGAGGATACGGGCATCAAGCTGATGTATTTGTTGCCAGTAGTTTGGTGAATATGTATGCAAAGTGTGGCAGCTTAAGAGATGCTCAAAGAGTGTTTGACAGACTTGGTAGAAAAGATGTGGTCACGTGGAATGCCATGATGGGAGGATATTCCCAGCAGGGCTTGGGGGAGGAAGCCCTTTGTCTTTACAATGTCATGGAAGAAGACGGCGTGACTGCACCTGACTCTGTGACGTTTGTGTGCCTCCTGCAGGCATGCGCAAGTGTGGGCACAGCAGCTCTGGAGAAGGGGATGCAGCTTCATGCGCAAATCAGGGAACGAGGACATGAAGCTGATGCGTTTGTCGGCACCAGTCTGGTAAACATGTATGCAAAGTGTGGCCGCTTGGAAGATGCTCAGCGAGTGTTTGGCATACTACGTCACAAAGACGTGGTGACGTGGACTACCATGATAGCAGGATATTCTCAGCAGGGCATGGGGCAGGAAGCCCTTCGTCTTTACTCTGCTATGCAAAAAGAATGTTTTGCTGTACCAGACTCCATGACATTCGTTTGCCTCTTGCAGGCTTGTGCAAATGTGGCAGCACTGCATCTGGGTAGGCAGTTACATGCACAGATTAAGGAACAAGGGCTTCAAGGTGAAGTGTATGTAGCCGCCAGTTTGATAAACATGTACAGCAAGTCTGGGAGCCTTCTTGACGCTCAGGAGGTTTTTGATGCAATGTCGCACAGAGATGTTGCCTCCTGGAGTGCACTGATTGCAGGTTACGCCTGTCTAGGAGACAGTGAATCGGTCTTCAACTTGGTGCAGAGAATGGAAGAGGATGGCATACAGCCAGACAGCATCACTTTCCTTAGTGTATTAACTGTATGCAGTCATGCCAATCTAGTCGATGAAGGCAGAGAGTATTTTGAAGCCATGAGCAAACTCTACAAAATCCCTCCCACGCTGGAGCACTACACATGCATGCTAGATCTCCTGGGCCGTGCAGGCCGTCTCCATGAGGCACTAGCTTTGGTAAGCACAATGCCTTTACTGCCTAATGCAGCAGTTTGGCACACTCTGTTGGGTGCTTGCCAAAAGTGGAGAAATGTAGAGGTTGGACGCCATGCCTTCGACCAAGCAGTGAAGCTAGACAAGAAAGATGCTGCAGCATATGTGTTGATGTCGAACATTTACAGAGGTGTGCAGCTGTGGGATCAGGCACAGGAAATGCACGCAAGGAGAAAGGATTTTAGGGCGTGGAAGCAGCCTGGTCAGAGCTGGTGGACAGACATGGACGGGCTGGTGCATAGCTTTTTGGTTGGGGATGATAAAGCATCCCCAGAGTCACGCAAGGCTGACGCAAGTAGTGAACAAAATGACGAAAGGAGCCAAGCCGGCGTGAAGTAGTCGGTGATAAAGAGCACCTCTGGAACTCCTTGCCCCCAAAGTCGGGCAAAGTTCTCTGTAACAAGAGTATATAAGAATGTCTCTACAATATGGAACTAACAGGTCTGAAGAATGATCAATTTTTCTAACAAAAAGGGATTATTCTGATGGTCGTCAGAAGTGACCTAACCATAGGTCAACGATGGCGTGAACTAGAGGGACATCGTTGAAATGAGGGATATGATGATAAGAGTGACACTGGCAAGGTCAAAACTGTAACCGCCAGGGCTATGACAACATTCCTCCGGCAGCAGCTTCTCCAATCCGGACAATCAGAGCCCCTAAGGCCCAGTCAAGCGAAACTTGTCCAACGTGGTTAGTAAACTGGATACTGCATAAACAGCAAAACAAGCATAAGCTCAGTAAGAGTGTCGGCAGCTGATTCGTCTTCGGAATCTTGCCAAATTTTACGCAGCACTGGTGGTAGAGAAGTTCACGAACCTTTCATCTTGAAAACCAATGTCGAGACTATCGTGCAGTAGTGCTACTATGTATGACGTGGAGAAGCAATATTTTAGGAGGTCCTCAGTTCTCACCCCAGGGTGCTCTTGCTGGAGAGCACCCCACTCTGTTTCGCAGTAGTGCTCTCCAGCATTCCTGATCTGTGACAGTGTCGCATTTGCTGGCAACCCAAAGAACTGATCACAGGCAGACGAGAACAGAAAACAATAAGCAACTGTATCAACCTTGTGAGGGCAAAATGGCCCACACCTAAAGATACAACTGCCAGTGTGCATGTGACAATGATAGCGTACCTGTGACGTGTAAAAGAAATTCTCAGTTCCAAAAAAGTTCCCACGAAGCTTGGGAATAAAATGGGAGCTGATAGCACATTTCTTGTATTGGCAGGTATCTGGCAATGAGTTCCCATGTCAAAACCAGACGACCTGCTTTCATCCATAGAACAGAAAGGTGTCGAAAAAATGGACCCACGACAAACCTTTGCCTTGCTCTAGGAGATAAAGAGCTGCTTTACGGCACTGGGCAAAATCCCCGGATGAAACGATGGTCGAAGGTGGCAACTGATCCGTGGGTATAATTGAGGCCTCCTCTGCCGCAGCCTCTGGAGTTCGATGGTAACCCTTGGGAGTACAGGGGTCCCATACGCGCCCAGTTTCTGCAGCAGGCGAAGCTGCACATGAGTTCCAGCAATGTGTGTTAGTAACTAGATCGCCAAGTTCAAAACAAGGCTACGAACTTCGTTGGATCAGTAGCAATGGACACAAGTACAGGTCAGATTGCTTCAGCCGGAGTCCTGAACGTACATGCTCTAACAGCACCAGAGTAGAGTAGGTGAAAGAGTTCCTTCCATGCTGCTTCCTGCAGGGACGGCAAGCACACAATCAATACAACACATTCCTTTGACAAAACCGCAGTAAGCCACTTCTGTAACACAAGACATTGTTTCACCTGTCCCAACCGCAGAAAGCTATGTATGTACAGCGAATACGTTACACCTCCCAGCTCCACCTTCTCCAGATACTCCTTAGGAGGCGGTGAATCTGGCACAAATGTCACCTGCGAAGATATCAAACTTAGTTTCCGCCAAAGTCATGGTGAAACTACGCAAAAGGATGCAAATTCCAAAAGCATTGTGCTACCTGAGCTGATGCTCCCCCCAGCTCAACAATCCCAACAGTGTCACGGGGATCATTCCCAAGCTTATCCAGTGCATAGTTGGCAGCGACCCAGGCGAATTTCCCCTCATCACTGCCTGAGTAAATGAAGAGCAAGTGTTACAATCTCCGTTGCTTTGACAAAACCTGGCTCCCTGGCAGCTTCTAATCGTTCACTCCGTCAGCCCATTTTTCATCCAAGCAGGGAAGGGAAGGGAAGGAGAGGGGAGGTGGACCTGATATGACGGATGCCCAGTGATCTTCAAAGAAAAATGCTGAGCCTCTCAGAATTGCCCTACAAGAGTCTAATATCCTTTCTCTGATAGGCTCCTCCACTAAGCGCAGCCCAGCTGTGGCCATCAAGTACAGCCTGGTCCGTTGCCACTCCTTGGCTGGGATGTTGTCCTGAGCGAATTCCATGAGTTCCATCAGCGACGGGCCGGCACCCTCCGGCTCCCCCGCAAACGAGGACAATCCTGGAGTCACCTTCTTGGACACATCCGATTCAACCCGAGGGATTTTCCCATCGAACACGAACTTGAACACATGAAGCCTGGATCCGCTGCTACCTGCATCAATCACTATCCCGTACCCCGGAGTGCCTGCCTTCTGAATTCCAGGCCCTCTTGACAGGGAAAACGCGAACAAAGTGACAGAGCAGAATGCGAGGACTGCAACCAGAGTCCAAATGTTCCGTTGACAAGCTCCGCGCCAGATGCCACCCGCCACATGCCCCGAGTAGTGGACACGAGGAGTCAGCTGCGTCGTCTTGTGAGGAGCCGGGAACGCGGAAATGCCTCTGGACAGCAGCTTTGAGGCAGACTCCATTTTGTGAGGAGGGGTACCGGGATCTTCCGAGGCGGCCAAAGATAAGTTGGAACTGGCGCTTGCAGAGCGGCGCATGAAGCTGCCTATGACCGCGGGTTCATAGCCGCTCATGCTTCCTTCCTGCCTCATCTACCATGCCTTTTCCTTGATCTTGTGCATCGGGACTGTGGGGTAGGTCACGTCCTCGGGACATATCCCATTCCCGTACTCTGAGTGCCTCGCTTCTGGATGAATCCAAATATAGGACTGGCCCTTTGCCAAAAGAGATTTCGCAGAGGCTTCAGCGGAGGAAAGGATGTACCATCTCCTAGCTCCCTCGGAACAAAATCTGCGACTGCTCTGTTGCCAACGGAAAGCGCCAGCCGCCAGAGATCGCACACGGGATTCCTGAGTGGCGAGGCCTCGACGGAATGCGAGGCAGTAAACAGCAAGGACTGTCGGGCAGAGTAGAGAGAGCGGCGGCATTGGGTTCAGCGGCCAGCCTAAAGCTGCCGTCACATTCCCCCTGAATCGTCGTATCACGCCAAAAACGGGTTCTCTGCGGCAACACTTAATCCACCCACGCGACATGTAGGTCTTTCATACCGGGTTTGGCAAGTCCTAGACCTGGTGCTTCAGTCTAGCATAACCGCGTGCCGCGGACAGAGAAGGGAAGTTCTTGAGCGGGTGCCAGAGCGAGGCTGCGCCGATCAGCCCATGGTGAACACATGGGCCAGCTTCAAGTTCGAGTCCCGTCCAAGTCCAATGCGGAGAACGTGCCTGCGGACTTTGGTCAAGCTTTTCAAAGACAGTAACAATTAATAGCTCATAGCTCTTCATATGACAAAAACCGTGTTCGTGGATTCAGATTTTGACAAACTGAAGATAGAGTTTCCTGATTGATGAGTTATTGAGGTGTCTTTAACGTTTCTTTTAGAACGATTGCTTTTACCCTGAGGCATTGCTTTTAGTAACTACAACCCTGCTGCACATGCACCCTGACAGGGATTCGTTTGGACTGAAGACGTGGCGCTGAAACTCGTTTGGAGGTCCATGGCGGAAGCTGCTTGTTGGGGGAGCTGGCCTGCTGGTGCTGCCTTTCGGAGACAGGTATCGGACTCTAGCTAGTCTGAGTTTTGGATGTACAAAAGCAGACATGATTGTGTAAATTATGCGCCAAGGATGATGCTGGCCGGGGTCACGTAAGCTCACCCTCCTCAAGCTCTTCACCCTCCTCAATCTCTTCCTCCCGGAAGACCTTGATTTTCTCACAATCTTGTGTTTCTGGCAATGGAGGCTGAAAAGCTTCCGCAATGATTTGGGTAGGACGAACTTGAGGTTGACCGTCCACAAGAGGGAACCTGGAAGTTCCCTCAGGTAAAGCTACATAGATCACTGGATACTCGATGATGCATTTGTACGCCAGCTGGGCTCCAATAGGGTCTGACGACTGCAACTCGTAGTAGAGCTGCTTCTCTGCCTGCAGAGGAGATGAAACGGGTGAGTTCAATGAGGCAAGAAGCAAATGACCTCAGCTCCCTTTGGAAGAATACGCACTGAGCAAGGTTCCTTTCGAATGAAGAACTTCAACTCGTCCACGGGCACACTTAGGTAAGCCCTCAACTTCCGAGCTGGCACCACACAGGTGCCTCCTTGAGGTGCTAATTGCTTCTCTACCGCGGTCCTCAGCAATATGTTCTCATCTACTCTGCAAACATGTGACACACGAACGGGCTCTCAACAAGCCTGAACTCCGAGTCTCCGAGCATCAGTTCCTTCAACATGTAAGGAGGAAAACCTACCCTGCGTCTGCTACTCGTACATCAGTTGAATCGAATACCCACTCTACCCTCCAATTGATTCTTTTGAACCTGCAAACGCTCATCGGAACCGAAATTAGGGCAAACGATCGTTTTCCAGCGCAAGCAACCCAAACCTCCATGAAGCGGAAAGGGACAACCTACTTCCTGCAATAGCGACTGGAGTTGTCCACTCTTCTCGACATCCCATGAGCAAGAAACAGCAGTGTGATGTTGCGGTTTTTGGCCTGTTGCTGCAGTGCCACCTGGACGGGAGTCATGTGATACTTCAAGCCTCCAAACGGTGCCCTCATCCGCCTAGCGGCATCGGTTAGCCTCACAGCCTCCTCCAAAAAGTGGTAATCTGAAACCAAAACAAAGCTTGAGAAATTCGAAGAATGTTCCCTGCTGCGAAGGCCACCGAGCTGAGGAATCCGCAACTCGACATCACACGCTCACAGAAAGGGGCCTGCCTAGCAACAGGTGAGCATCAACCTCTTACAGGTAAGGGAGAAAACCTGAATGGAGCCAATTATCGTCGAATTCCGAGAGGGGCACGAACGCCGTCCGGTCGCGCTTCCCCGTGCAGGAAGTGCGTCTCTTGTGAGAACTCACGCACTCCAGCCCGCAGGACCGCAACCCGCATCCTGGACACCGGTACTTGGCCGCATTACGCCTGCACTCCCCACAGACTGCGTCGCCACGCGGCGACGCAGAAGCCTCCTCGTCCGCCGCCATCCGGAGCAACACAGACGGCGGGTAAATACATTGCCTGTGGGTGCGACGGTGCGACTTAACACGTATATGTAGATCGCCTGTCTATATATATTCTGGATGCCTAACGTAGGACTTCTCTAATAGGCAATCGCTCTCCCAAATTGTAAAAGTCCGCGAAAGTGATAATTTGGTAGGAAAGTATCGTGACTTGAGCCCATCGCCCATCGAGCAAAAGGACATCACACGAGACCCCTAGGGTGGTAGTAGTAAGAGGGAGCATCTAAAGTTTCCCATGGTTTTTATTAGGAAGAATGAAAGGCCTACATATTATAGAGGTTGGAGAGGAAGCATCACTTCTATGGTGGCCGTCCTATCTTTAAATGCACCTTGGAGGGCAATGGACATCCGCTGCCAAAAAGAATGTCGCGACTCATGAGAGAGGTAGCCCTGCATCATGTCAACAACCCTAATAGGTAGCCCTGCATCATGTCAACAACCCTAATAGGCTTTAACGAAGGACTTGATAAGTTTAGCAAAGTCCTAAGTCAATACCCCGTACGTTTCCAAGGCAAGCGAGATGAATTGGTGGCCTACTTGCATCCTCTTTCCTTCTTAGTCTTGGCTGTCATCCAACCTGGATGATTAGTAATGACATGTGTACAAGTGGCGTCTCGTGTAGGGTCAGTGACCACCATGTCTGCCACTGTGACTTGGTCACCTTGAACAAGGTACAAGTCAGCCCTAACCGTCTAACCTGTGCAAAGAGTGTACCAAATTATGCTCCCTTCATGTCGTATAATCACTTTCGCGGGCCATTGCAAACATGACGTCCAGAAATTAATGTTATCATGGGTGGCAATGCAATGACCCCCATTGGAACAACGAGCAAGATATATCCCACGTGCATCAAGGCAGAGCTGCATTCACAAGAAGGAAAGGGGGAAGCCATTGGTTGCACCAAGCCCATACACAATCACATCTCAGTTGTGGAAGTTGTTAGTGCAATGTGGAACCCTTAGGTACATGGACGAGCCAGTAGCCAAGAACCCACACCCTTCCCATGACATGAGCGAAGACGGGCTCTTGTGGACCTTGAGATGGAGATGTCTAGAAGGATGGACTTCAAAATTCCTTGCCATCAATCCACCGGTTTCAAGTCATGTTGCTGTTCCGCCCTATCTCGGATCATTTGACGTTGAGATAATCAGCGAGCTAATCAGCCAACACATTGCCCTGGCTTTCATGCTTTTGGCTACTTTGCGAAATATTGTAGCGGACACTCCAAACATTGCTGCCAAAGTTATAAATGCCATAGTCACACAATGCTTCACTTCCTATATGAAATTCCAGAATACGTCCTGATTTACCATTTGTGCAATTTTTTCTTGTGGTGAATGTTGAATAAATTCTAATGGGAGACTAAGATGCGTGAGCTTTGGCCTCTGCTTGATAGGGAATCTGGGGCGTTCATGTTTACTCATCCAGATCCAGATCCTAGAGCATCGTGGCCAAGCCATCACTATCATGTGTGCAAGTAATTAATTAATTATAGTAATTAGGAAATAAGTGATAATTAGGTATTTTCGGGAATTAAGAAATGGATAACTCCATGGAATGTATGAGAGCCCAACCTGAAATAGGTTGACTGCGAAGATGGTGGGAGAAAGCAGTGAACATGATCTGGTGGCCGCAAGTAGGCGCAAGATGGTGATTGCGAGAACGGCGAGATACCGGCAGCCAAGTCTAGGAACAAAACCATACTCATTGCAAGATTGAGTAGCTGTAAGCTTGTATCTTCTGATAAAAAATCTAATGTGTGTGTGTTTGCGAGATAATACAATCGTGTGCAGATTGAAGAGTTTGGCTATAGCTCGAAGTGGGTTGAGGTTGAAGTGTGGAAATGACTGTACTTTGTGGTGTGTGTGAATGCGTGGGAGGGGGCGAAAATCTTATTGTACATGCAGCCTGCGTAGAACGCATTGTTGTGCATGTATGTATGTGCATATATACAAGCCACAATGACTTGCCAATTGCCTCGCTGGAATCACGAAGAGAGCATAATTTGGTACACTCCCAATTGCCAATTGCCTCGCTGGAATCAGCTCAAACTTTTTATGGTGCCCGAGATTCAGGGGTAAGGGAGCATAATTTGGTACACTCCCAATTGCCAATTGCCTCGCTGGAATCAGCTCAAACTTTTTATGGTGCCCGAGATTCAGGGGTAATTAACTGCAACTGATCGTGGATGGGCAAATGAAATACATTGCATGTGAAATCAACAGGAGTTCAGAACAAAGACCAGCAAGTAGCTAGCCAAGATGTGGCGACCACCATCTTTGGAAGTCACCAAAAAAGCCTGTAAAAGAACACACTGTATGTATAGAGCATGAGTTCATCCATGTTAGTCAGAACATTATACCATAAATACCATCATCCAAAGCAAGTGTGGAGTGTGCACAATCATGCTGTTTAAGAAACATGAAACACACACCATGACCTACAAACCTCATGACTGTGATGAGACAAAAACTCAGCAGCAAGGAAACTCCAGGAACTATCATGAGGATGCAGATCCCAAGAACTAGATGTTGCAAAGAGAAAGCATCACAGACACGAGGCTTTTTATTGGCTGCAATATGGCGGGAAGGTAAGTTAATAGCCGCCCAATATCTAAGAACCCGTCAGTATCATCAAAAATTGAAAACAAAAAATTGAAGCCACGCAATGGCTAGCTACTGGTTGGCAGGCAACAAAGTGTAAGTGATGCTATGTATGTATATATGTATGTATGTATGTATGTATGTATGTATGTATGTATGTATGTATGTATGTATGTATGTATGTATGTATGTATGTATGCATGTATGTATGTATGTATGTATGTATGTATGTATGTATGTATGTATGTATGTATATCATGGTGTGAAAAAACCTGATGAATTAATTAAGCGTGTATGCACGACACACCTCCGCACAGTACGACAGGCGGATCTTGAAGACTACGAGTTTGATTTGGTTTCTTGCTTCTTTCGATGTTAAAAAGGGTGTTCTTAAGGTAGTTTAACCTTATGTTAATCATGTCATTCTTCTTGTCGTGTCGTATCTAGTGTTGTGAACACTGTTGCTACTGTAGTTTCGGGAAATGTTGTAATAAATGTGGTTATTCCTGTTGTTCTGGAAGTGTTCTAAAGATATCATAGTTTATCATGAAGCTCTTTCCATTATTAGTATGATAATTAGTTAACCCTATAGTAAAAAAATTTTAACCCTATATTTTTATCTGGTCGCACACTGTTGCTACTGTAGTTTCGGGAAATGTTGTAATGAATGTGGTTATTCCTGTTGTTCTAGAAGTGTTCTAAAGATATCATAGTTTATCATGAAGCTCTTTCCATTATTAGTATGATAATTAGTTAACCCTATAATAAAGAAATTTTAACCCTATATTTTTATCTGGTCGCACACTGTTGCTACTGTAGTTTCGGGAAATGTTGTAATGAATGTGGTTATTCCTGTTGTTCTGGAAGTGTTCTAAAGATATCATAGTTTATCATGAAGCTCTTTCCATTATTAGTATGATAATTAGTTAACCCTATAGTAAAGAAATTTTAATCCTGTATTTTTATCTGTCGCACACTGTTGCTATCGGGAAATGTTGTAATGAATGTGGTTATTCCTGTTGTTCTGGAAGTGTTCTAAAGATATCATAGTTTATCATGAAGCTCTTTCCATTATTAGTATGATAATTAGTTAACCCTATAGTAAAGAAATTTTAATCCTGTATTTTTATCTGTCGCACACTGTTGCTATCGGGAAATGTTATAATGAATGTGGTTATTCCTGTTGTTCTGGAAGTGTTCTAAAGATATCATAGTTTATCATGAAGCTCTTTCCATTATTAGTATGATAATTAGTTAACCCTATAGTAAAGAATTTTAACCCTGTATTTTTATCTGGTCGCAACCAGTTACCTGCTAATGTGACATCCTCCGTAGAAGAGAGAAACTTTTACAACGTTAAAATATTTGATAATGATAACTCGCACAATTGACACATTGAAATTGGACTTTTTTTTACTAGAAAAACTCAAATAAAAACTGACATTTGCTCGTTGCAGGGATCTACGAGTGAGGCGCATCTTTTTGACACTTTCAGCAGTCGCTTTTCAAGCAACAATTGGATATATCCAAGCGGAGATGGAATGAGAGTATAAGCTCAGGGGCACCCCAGCAAACCAGCAACAATGGGATAGTTGCAGGCTATACCCATGGAATTTGACAACACTCAATTTGTTCCAGGAACGATGTTTCAAGTGCGGGGAAATTGGCCATAGGGACATTCAACGTTGAGGAGGACAAGAAGGAAGACCAGCTAATGTAGCCCCTTGGATATATTGTGTTTAGATTGAGGAGTCTACAGCAAGTGAGTTAGAAAAGGACTAGGTCTGATACAAATTAGGGATTTAAACATCAAAGCCTTTTTGTTCCTCAAAGTAGAAGTGTCCGAGCTCTAAAAATTTCCTGCAGGTTTGAGGGGACACGAACGTACAGTTCTACTAGACTTTGACACCAATGCCAACTTTTTATCGAAAACGTTTACCGAGAGTAAAAACATGTTTACAGAAGTTGAGTGTGGCCCAATCGTTTTTGCAAACGGTAGCTCAGCGGCTAGCTCATTAGTACAGAGCATGCCGGCGAGGCTTCAAATGGGATCTTATGGCGAGCAGTAGGAGTTTATTATAACAGATCTTGATGTGGGCTGCGAGGTCTTGCTAGAAATGCTCTGGCTCAAAAAACACTTGCCTACAATTGATTGGAGCATAAAAAGGATTCAATTTATGCATAATGACGAGAAGCTCCCGTTACAGGGAATGACCAAGGCAAAGCATGCCACCTTCATTACCCATTACATTTCTTGGGCAGCCATATTCCATGAGATGCAAAAAGAAAAAAAACTATGTTGTTATACCTTGTGCAAGAGTAGAAAAAGTAATTGTTCTTAAATGCACATCCGAGCTTATTGTCATTGTGGATGCCTCTTGGAACACAGAGTAAGAGGCATGATGTACTGATGGGAACTACCTCCATGGTTTGCAGGCCGTTTATTCTTCCTGCATATGACATTGTGGGTGCAGTATGTGACTTTAGGTGGGGAGCTCAGTTGCTCCTCTTCACCTCGACCCCCTGGTCCCCTTTGGTTGTCCCCTCGTGGATGGGCTTTTCCCATCGTTTTTTCACCTCAATAAAATCCTCTTCCTTCAAGAATTAAATGGTGTTTACTCAATGTGTGTATATGAAACTACACAACAATAGCCATCCTAGCAAATAAAATACCACTCCTAAAAATCCATTCTATCACCGCTAGCAGCCATCTCATGTACATATGTGAAATATGAAGCCACATAACTGAATACAAAAATCAAGCTTTTTAATAGCATTGCTTTTGGCGAGATAGAGAGCCCATCTTCTGTTTCAAGCCGTCTCTCAAATACAATTCCATGCCACAGACCCTAACTCGGCCGCGGCTGTAACTTAGGGTTGTGAGGAATCAAGGTTTGCGCATGCAAGCCTTCAAGCCCGTGATTCTGGATGATCAACAAAGGTAGACATGCGAAGTGGATCTGCTGATGCAAGCAGCAAGTGAGGGTTGTGCATGTACCACTACAGGATAGGGGCTTCATCGTGTCGAGGCGGTGGTACCGCTGCGAGCCATGCGGAGCCTATGGAAATCACGGTTGCTCTGGTCAGTGGGGAGCAATACACAAACAAGGAACCCTTGTACATGTGGCACATGGACTATGAGGGTGCCCAACTGGGACCGTATTGTGAATAATGAGTTCAAAAGTTGAGGCATTACGCATACATGGGATGCTAACGAGTGCAAATCCTTTGCTGCAGCGTATGACAAGATGTGTATGTTCCACTTCAGGGTGCACGCGGCTGTAGATGAAGCAACGCACTATATAAAGTCTATAACGCATTTTATATAATATGTTATCTCATATTTCTCCACCTACAAGGTAAGGTGGAGATAAGTGGGAAGGGTATTATTTGCAATTGGGTGTTTGTAGATAGCTGGGAGGCAGTTGGCGTGTGCGATAGCCAGGTGCAGCAAATGACGACGTGGTGGGTGGGTTGGTGGGTGGCAGTGGATCGAACACTTCTAGAGGGCGCTTAACCTCAGAATGATGAGAGGCTTTTTTGCAAATTTTATGCAAATATTCATTATATTTTTTCGGAGGGCATGTTAATTTTTTTATTTTTCTACCAACTGCATAATTGTGAACGTGCTATTCTGTTCAAAATGATGTAGCCCACTCACGATTTTGATGTGTGTACATTCTTGCACCAAAATCCATGTAATTTTTCGAGAGCCTCATTTCTTGGTTTTCGCGTGGAATCTTTTGCTGTTTATGATGCTACAGTCCACGCTTCCTTGAGCAAAAATTTTCATGAACAGCCAGCACTGTCTTCTAGGCGTGTGCAAAGAAATGGAGTTAAAAAGTCACGTTTGATTTTCAAAGAATTTTCACAAACGCCAAGAACCTTGCAAGGGTCCCAACCATGGTTAGATGAAAAAGTGCGTTCGACATATGCACCCATGTGAACGCACACAAAATTGCAGACTGGGTGCTGGAGCGAGGCAAGGGTTCAAAGCATCAATTAGAATCTTTGAGGTAGAGGTCGAATTTTCAGGTATTTTTTTATTTTTTTAAAGACCTGATATTGAAGAACTAGACCATCAAAATATATGCTCAAGGTTAGTTAGTTCCAAATATGGGTAAAATAAAATGCATGTAGTGATACGTATCGTCGAAGACTCATTTTGAGTAGATTCGTAATTCTAGAATTAAGGAGAAGTGGGGCTTCGTGTACAAAAGGTACATGACGGAGATGTAGGACAGCCATAAATTGGATTCGACCAACCCTTGCTACATACACTCCTTACACACAGCATTCATGCCGACCATGAGGAAAGAGCCGACGACTTTTGTTCGGGTGTGGAGTTTGCACAGGGTTAGAAAAATGAGTTTGGGGGACAATGATATACCAAGGCACTTCCCCGCGGAGGCCTTTCAGGAGGAGGAGCAGCTGGTAGGTCTTGTAGGACCGCTTGCGTATGGGGTAGACGACGAGGACGACAATGACTACTATGTCCCTGGACTAAAGTTCGCGTGTTGCACCAGAGGTGTCTGCGTTTCCTCTCATTCCATTGCTGACAGGGTTAAGTTGAGTCCAGTACAGACCGCATTGGTCAGGGTTTGCTTAGCTTAACCCAACTTGGTCATACCCCCTGGTATCTTGTACCGAAGAGGTACAACTCTTCAAACACAGGCTAAAAAAGCTCACCGATTATAATCAATTAGTAAAGCACTAAACTTTGATCAAACACTTCCGTAAAGCACCTCAAACTTGGTATCAGAGTTATCTCTCGATTACTAGGTCCACAATGCATTATGATGTGAATCTAGATGTTCTTCTTATACTATAGAATATCGTACTAATACCTTTGGTGTTTGCTTTATGAAACTACTTTATATTCATACTTATTCTTAGTTTCATCTATGTTCAACTAAACATATTTTCCTAATAAAATAGTTTAACTTTTCTATAATTAATATTTATATTCCTTAAAGTTTCACCCTCAATTCGGTTCGCTACCAAAGCGGACACAAGCAAGCATGAAGGTAAACGTATCGTATAAAGAAAAATTTGGTGTGGAAAAAACAAAGTGCTCCGTCCAGTTTGGTAAGCCGTACTCCAGCAGCAAAGAAAACTTTAAACTCACCGGGTGGGAGGAAGTTCGGTGCGAAAACAAAGCAGGTTGAGTTTGTGTGCGTGACGGCTTTGGTTGGGTCACCCTCAATTCACTCCGCACCTCAGTTCGCTCCGTGCTGTGTGAAGAAAAGTTTGGTGTCCCGTCCCCTCTGTCCTGTTTGTTATGCAATACATGGGTCCGCTCGTTGAGTCTGGAAACCTTGGAAAACTGACAAAGCAAGGACGAGAAACTACCTTCCGGAGTGTCCGTAGGTCAACGCGCACGTTGTCTGAAGAGCGGGAGTCGCGGACTCGGGAACACAGAATGTGCTCGACCTCCCCACGCTCCACCCTCCGATGGAACCGAGCTCACATATATCCACCGAATTTATTAGCTGCGAGGATCCCGAGGACACATTCCGCCCTCTCCTCTTGTCTAGGAATCCTGATTGATGGAATACATTTCTCATGCTTGATTTTTCATCCTCAAAGCTAGCAGCTGCACTCTCTACAGATGTAGATGTTGGTTCTCTTTTCTCTTGTTGGACGCAGCATTCTCCCCCCGGAGATGGCTGTTGAGAGATTAAAGCAGCGAGGGTGGGACCGCCTATGAAAAGCGGACCTCCAATCATGCATCCAGATGTCGCACCAACCCGCACCAGCTCACGGCGGGGCGATGTCGATGCGGGTTCTTGCTTCTTAGTCTTTCGCTTCTCTGCCAACTACGCTGCAATGGCTTCATGAGAGATCCGTTTTCTGCGGAAGGAAATGACGCAGAATGCGACGGTGCGGCGGCCCCCGGAAGGCTGCATCCGGATGGTAATGGCGGGGGTGCTCACCGGGGGAGGCCTTCTGGCGCTGCTGGCGCTGCTTTGGCCCCTGCTGCTCCCGGAAGCCAGGCCCCTGCCATCGCAGGACTCCCCGAGGGCCGACTCGGGGGGGCAGGGCAGCATGGGAGGCCACGGCCGGCTGCGGCAGTTCGCGGAGCACGGGCGGGTGTCCGCCCTCTTCGTGCAGATGGGCGCGTATCGGGGCGGGGAGAACACGTTCGCGGTCGTGGGGCTCTCCTCCCGCCGGCTGCACGACGTGGGCACTCCCTGGTTCCATTGCGCGTGGGAGGAGCCCGGGGAGCTCGAGGTGCGTGGGAAGGTCGAGGTGCTCAAGCCGGACTGGGGGCTGGGCCAGATCTACACCGTCCTGGTGCTGAATTGCTCCTTCCCGAGCCCGGTCGGGACGCTCGGGCGGGGAGGCTCCCTGCTGGTGGAGGCCGGGTACGGGAAGTCCGATAGCTTCTCTCCGCCGGAGATGTTCACTGCGCTGGAGGAGGCCGCGGGGGAGTACAATTCCCGGCTCTATTCCGGCGAGGAGCCCCCGGCGTACGAGTTCCTCTTCTGCGGCTCGCCCTTGTTCGGAAGCCCGAGCCCGCAGCGGATTCGGGAGTGGGTGGCGTACCACGCGCGCCTCTTCGGCTCGAGATCCCTCTTCGTCTTCCACGACGCCGGGGGAATTCACGGCGGAGTCCGGGAGGTGCTGGAGCCCTGGGAGCGGCTGGGGCGAGTCGCCGTGGAGAACGTGCGGAACCAGGCCCGGTACGACGGGTACTACTACAACCAGTTCCTGGTGCTCAACGACTGCCTCCACCGCGCGCGGTTCCTGGCCCGCTGGGTCTTCTTCTTCGACGTCGACGAGTTCCTTGCGGTGGCGCCAGGGGCGACGCTGCTGGAAGTGATGGAGGGGTTCGGTAACTTCACCCAGGTGCTGATCCCACAGCAGCGCATGTCCGACGGGCTTTGTGCTTACGATCGGCGGGACGCTGCTTCCGAGTAAGGCCCTGGCCGAGGCCGGGCTGTGTCTGCGGGCAATATGGGATAATTGCGTTAGGGTTTGCTGCTGATGTGGGCGGGTGTTGTTGCTCGTGTGGCAGCGACCAGGAGCTCTGGGCGGTGGAGAAGCTGGTATACAGGGTGGTGGTCTCGGCGGGAAAGGGGCTGGAAACGAAGTACGCGGTGCAGCCCGGGAATGTGTTCGCCACCGGCGTGCATCGCACAGAGCAGTTCCAGGGACTGAGCACGATTGCTGAGGCCGGCAGGTTGCGGTATTACCATTTTCATGGCAGCATTGGCAACAGGGGCCAGGTGTGTCGGGAATTCCCTAGCCGGGATCTCAGCAACTCCTCTCTTTTCAGGAGCTCGAAGGGGGATGCTTTCGAGTTCGATGACGGCTTGGCGCGCTTCATTCCCTCGGTTCGAGAGTTTGAGCTTGGAACAATAGGACGGCAACCATTCGTTCCATGAGTCATGACTTGACAGAGCTTGCGTCCTTCAAGTTAGGCACCATATCAGGAAGATGCGGCCGAGGATGGGTCTCCTGCGTGTGCGTGGTCCGTTGCTGCATGTGATTCCACATTTGGGGCACATGATTCAGCATGTGTCTTGGTAGGGTTGGAATGTGGAGTGCTTGATAATGCCATGGAGTCAGCTTGCAACAACCCCTCACAGCCACAGGTGCAGGTTGGTCCAAGGCTACTACGTATACCGTAACAGACCAGTGTGAAAACAATCAGGTCATGGGCGAGACAGCCTTACCTGCAACGTACAATGGAAGCATTTCAGCTGGCTCATGTTTGGTGATCTTCAACTGCGAGCTCGTAAGCAGGTTGGTGACAGAGCCAGGGGAGTAGCGTTTTTAGTCTTCGATGAATCATAAGTATGAGGCAGAGATGCAGCGAAGGGGACAGAGGGGCATGTTCATTGCGCTGCTGCCATTCCTCACAGCTTCTCCGTCTGTCTGGAAATGTCCACTACAACGTTCTGTTGCAGAAGGAGAGACTGTGTTATTTGCGCACCCACAAGATTCATCACTTAAGAACCAGGAACCTGCACTCTCTTCTTTCCCGATGTGCACGCAATATAGTCCAGGCAGTTGGATTCTGATTATGAGCTCCTCCACCTCCAACGGGGCATTTGAAGCAGGTTCACCGAGAGGTTGTTTCCTGTCAAGCCGGACTCTCTTCGCGTCATAAGGGGCTAAATGAACATTGTCCCATATCAGCAGAGCCTACCTCCTTGTCCTAAACAACCCAGCCAGGAGGAACATCCTTGAATAAGTATCTACCTTGTCACCATGTCCGCTCCTGGTTTTGCACTTCATAACACAAGCGATCCAGAACAAGCAATCCAGAACTCCCTGTGATCCCTTGTCATCAGATGAAAGCCGGCCAAGGTCCTGATGATTGTGCCAAAGTAACTCTCCGTAAAGAAGAAAGGTTGACGAACCGCGTACAGTAAGGCACAGCTATGGAAGTTGTAGCAAGGATAGATGTGGAGCAGCTCCTCACTGCATCTCCATCTCTAGCTCAAGGGCACCATACATACCTCTACGTATGATTCACATTTGCAGTTGAGTTGAGCACGCTCTTCTTGCTCATATCGAAGCCCTTGTGGAGAGCAACGGATCTCGTCGGTTTAGGGTTCCCAAGGTTGATGCTTGTCAAGAACAGAGCTCGATCTTTCAAGTTCCAAGTACCCTGAGAGGCAGTGGCAGGTCGGCGTGGGTAAGACTGGTCCCCCACTCCGTCAGGTCAGCTGTGTCAGACACCCGCAAGCTCTTCGAAGATAGTCGGGAACTGGAACTGCTGCAGGCAATGCGTCCGCCTTCACCCTGCTGTGCACCAGGCCAGAGGAGGAATGAAAAGCGCGAGGCGACAGACGTGGCATTTCCGTGGCTTGGGTCATCCTTCTTCTTCCTGGCCGGTGCCATCAGTCTGTCTTATTGCAAGTGTACAGAATCCGTAGGGCTCTACAAGTAGAAGTGCGTCGGCTAGTCTTCTGGGTCCGAGCAAAATGCAGGCCCGTCAGTGGACAGCGGCTGCTTCGGAGACACGTCTCTGCACCTGCCTCGGGCTCGGGTGACGAGCAGGCAGTCCTTGGCACTGCATGGAAGGAGGCAAGGAATGAATATAGTTGGGCAATATCTGATGCGTGGATTCTCCGCTGCCTTCCTCACGGAATGCATCGGTTTGTGCTAGCGGGCAACTTGTCTGTGACCATGTCTCCTAGAAGCTGAACTGGAGCTTGAGTCTTGACAGGAAATGACTGTTCACAGCTGCGGAGGCCGATGGGGCCGACTGGACAGTGGACGTACACAGTGTGCAATGGTGTACAGCTCTTTCACATCTCCACCAAGTGGACACATTTCTAGAAGCAGCGACGATTCCATGTACCTACACATTCCCACATGATTCACCTCTTGTCCAGAAATTCTGACTCACAACGTAGGAGGTTAATTTAGCAAACACACATAATACGTATGTCGAGTTTCTCCTCCCCAAGCTTGATGGCAGCAGCGATTGGCCCCGGGAGATGGCGTGACGGTGGGTCCGCCTCTAAAGTTAGATCTCCAATCCCAGGATCCAGAGATCCCAGGTACTTCCTGGCTGGCTGCACGGCAGCGTGTCAGTCTGTTCTGTGGGCGGTGAGTCAAGCATCCCCCACATTGCCTATGTGGACCCATTGCGGCTCTGATCCGCCTTAGCTTCTCTTGCAATTTCTCTGCACTGAAGGCCACATGAGAGCCATTCGATCTGTTGTTGTTGCACGAGGTGTGTGTGTGCGAGGAGGATGAAGCACAATGCGAAGGTGCGGCAACCGCCGGAAGGCTGCCTCCAGCTGGCCATGGCGGGGCTGCTCACAGGGGGCGGCCTCCTGGCACTGCTCACCCTGATCTGGCCCTCGCTGCTCCTCGGGGCGAGGCCCCTGCGATTGCAGGCCCCCGGGGCCGACTCCGGAGAGCAGGGCAGCCTGGGAGGCCACGGCCGGCTGCGGCAGTTCGCGGAGCACGGCCGGGTGGCCGCTCTCTTCGTGCAGATGGGCGCGTACCGAGGCGGGGAGAACACATTCGCGGTCGTGGGCCTCTCGTCCCGCCGGCTGCACGACTTGGGCAACCCCTGGTTCCATTGCGACTGGGCGGAGCCCGGGAAGCGCGCGGTGCGCGGCTGGGTGCAGGTGCACAAGCCGGACTGGGGGCTGGGCCGGATCTACACCGTCCTGGTCCTGAATTGCTCCTTCCCCAGGCCGGTGGGAACGCGGGGGCGGGGAGGCTCCCTCCTGCTCACCGCCGGGTACGGGAACTCCGACAACTTCTCTCGCCCGGAGACGTTCGCGGCGCTGGAGGAGGCCGCGGGGGAGTACAACCCTCGGCTGTATTCCGGGCAGGACCCCCCAGCGTATGAGTTCATCTTCTGCGGCTCCCCGTTGTACGGTGACCTGAGCCCGCAGCGGATTCGGGAGTGGGTGGCGTACCACGCGCGCCTCTTCGGCCCGAGATCCCTCTTCGTCTTCCACGACGCCGGGGGAGTTCAGGGCGGAGTCCGGGAAGTGCTGGAGCCGTGGGAGAAGCTGGGCCGGGTCGCCGTGGAGAACGTGCGGAACCAGGCCCGGTACGACGGGTACTACTACAACCAGTTCCTGGTGCTCAACGACTGCCTGCACCGCGCCAGGTTCCTGGGCCGCTGGATCTTCTTCTTCGACGTGGACGAGTTCGTGGCGGTGCCGCCGGGGGAGACGCTGCAAGAAGTCATGGAGGAGCTCGGTAACTACACCCAGGTCATGATCCCGCAGCAGTTCATGTCCGCCCGGTTCTGCGCGGACAAATGGCGGGACTCCGATTCTGTGTAAGACTCTGGCTGAGGCCGCGCTGCCTCTGCCTGCAATATGGGTTAAATGCGTTAGGGTTTGATGGTTGATGTGGGTGGGTGGTGTTGCTTGTGTGGCAGCGACGAGGAGCACTGGGCAGTGGAGAAGCTGGCTTACAAGGCGGTGGATCCGGCGGGCAGGCAGCTGGACCCCAAGTACGCGGTGCAGCCCAGGAATGTGTTCGCCACCGGCGTGCATCGCACAGAGAATTTTCAGGGATGGACCAAGTTTGCTGAGCCGGACAGGTTGCGGTATTACCATTTCCATGGCAGCCTCAACAACAGGGGCCCCGCGTGCCTGGAATTCCCTCCTCCGGATCCCAGCAACTCCTCTCTTTTCCGGAGCTCGGATGGCGCCGCGTTTGAGGTTGATTACGGGTTGGCGCGCTCCATTCCCTCGGTGAAAGAGTTTGAGCTGGAAACCATAGGACGGCAACCCTTCGTTCCATGAGTCTTGACGTGACAGAGCTTGCGTCCTTCAAGTTCGTCATCTCAGGAAGATGCGGCCGGGAATGGTCTCTCCTGCGTGTTCTGAGTCGTTGCTGCATGTGGTTCCACACTGGACCACATGGTTCCGCATGTGTCGTGCTAGGGTTGGAATGTGGAGTTCATGGTAACAGGTGGCCGGGTGTCACGCCAGCTTGCGACAACCCCTCACGGCCACAGGTGCAGGTTTGTCCAAGGATATCAGATTATCTTACAGTAACTGCCCAGTGTGAAGACAATGAGGTCACGGGCGAGTCTGCCTTACCTGCAAGGTGCAATGGAAGCCTCTCCCAGCTAATGCTTTCTGATCTTCAAGTGCTAGCCGGTAAGCGAGTTGTGACAGAACCAGGGACTTCGCGTCTCAGTCTTTGACAAGCCGTAAGCAAGATGCAGACAGATGGCCATGTTCATGGCGCTGCTGTCATTCCTCGCAGCACCTCTGTCTGCCTGGAAATGTCCGCTGCAGCCTTCTGTTGCTGAAGCAAAGCCAGTGTCACACATCAGCACAGCCTACTTCCTTGCCCTACACAACTCATCCATGAAAGAACACCTTGTACCTCGGATAAGTATCTGCCTCTGTCACCACATCCGCTCCTGGTCTCGCACATGACAAAGTACATCCCTTGCTCTCTATAAGAAGAAGCAAAGGTTGACGAACAGCGCTCAGTACAGCACAGCCATGGAAGCCGAATCAAGTTCAGCATGTCTCGAGGACGGACGAGGGCCAGCTCCATGGATACATAACTCGCACTTGCAGGCGAGTTGAACCTGCCGCGATCAAATGCGCATTAGAGCCGTTGGCGCAGTTAAGCAACCGGACTAGACGTTCATTGAAGCCGTGTTAATCGGAGTCCGCTGGCCAGTGCACGTATAGAGTGGCGGCAGCTCGACACGATCGCCTGAGAAGCAGGCCGCGTCTTCTGCCTTGGACCCTGCGCTGCGGGGTCCTGCGCCTGCCATCGTCTTTCCTCCTCGCGTCGCCCCTCCGATCTCTCACCCAGGCACCGGAGGCCGGAGAGGCGGACGACCGGTCCGACACCTCCCTTCTGCGTCATCTCCAATTCCACATTTTTCTCGGCCCGGCTCGGGCTGGGCGTCCCAGGCTCGCCTGGCATCCGGCGCGGATCTCGTGGCGCCTTTGCATGTCCCGCTCGCCGGCCTGGGTTATCGCATCGCATTGCACCTGCGGGGAAGGTGCCCGCGCTCTGAATCTCATCTCACGCCTGGAGCAGACGGGAGAACAGGAATTGAGTTCTCGCACTGGCTGCCATCACGCGAGCTTCGGGGGAGGAGGCGACGCCGGCAGGGCCTCGGGAGGAGGCCGGGGAGGAGGGTATGCGGGGTGCGGAGCAGGGTTGCATGTGGGCATGTATGTGGGTGTAGGGTTGGATCTGGCAGGGTAGAGTAGGCGCATTGGGTGGGCCAGGGAGTGGGGAATGCAGTACGCGGGCGATGCTGTGGCAGCAGGGAAGGAAGGGGTTGCATGCGCACAGCTGGGCAGGGGAATTTGAATTTGTTGGGTGACACACGGCAGGTCGGGAGAAGGTAGAGTAGGGAGGACGTATGACGAGGGAGCGTGTGGTTGTTGTTTCCAGGTGGTGGAGGAAGGGGTGCGGGGAGGAGGGGCGGGCGCAGGGGAGCTTGATATGGTAGGATGAGTGGGCATGACACGGTGCTGGTAGGCAGCTTCATGCGCCGCTCGGCTAGTGCTGCCTCCGGTTCTGGATTGGCGTCGGCCGCGGTGCAGCCCATTTCTCCGCCCCCGCGCAGGATGGAGCCTGTGTCCAAGCTGCAGGCCCGGGGCATATCGCCCTTCCCGGCTGCCCATAAGTCGCAGCTGCCGCCTCGGGCGGTTTATCCGGGGCATCAGGCTGCTGGGTGGCGGGGATCGTGCCATGGAAATGTATGGCTTGTGTTTGCAGTCCTGGCATTCTTTTCTGTCTCGCTCTATGCCTTCTCTATGACAAGAGGTGTGCAGTATTCCGCCCATTTTCGGCGCTTTAGTAACCGGGGTTATGGGATAGTAATCGATGCAGGTAGCAGTGGATCAAGATTGCATGTCTTCCAGTACGTTGAAGAGGGCCAGCTCCCTCGTGTAGATCCCCGGTATTCGATCTCCAAGAAGGTGACTCCTGGGTTGTCCTCGTTTAGAGATAAGCCCGAGGCTGCTGGCCAGTCGCTCATTGACCTTATGGAGTTTTCTAAGGGAAACGTACCTGCAAAGGAAAGGCCTGCAACTAGAATATATCTTATGGCCACTGCTGGGTTGAGACTGTTAGACAAGGAGACGCAGGACAAGATTTTGGAGTCCTGTAGAGCCGTTCTTAGGAGGTCAGGATTTCTGTTCAGGGATGAATGGGCCACTGTCATTTCAGGTCATATAGCCTGCCTCTTCTTTTTGCAACTCTTGTGCTCGACTATGTTGTGGCATGAATTGCTCCTGGCTTGGAGTTGTTTGAGGATGGTATGGTTGGGGTGTGCAGTCATGGAACACTGATGTAATTACCTCTGCATTCTCGAAACAGGCACCGATGAAGGAATTTATGCTTGGGTTTCTGCCAATTATGTGCTGGGCACCTTGGGACGTGACCCGCATGAGACTGTCGGTATTGTTGAATTGGGAGGAGCGTCAGCTCAGGTATATAGCAGCCTTTTGCTTGATTTTGTTTCTTGACCCATCAAAGTTCATCTTGACTCATTTCACTTTGGCTTTGCTTTGCAGGTAACATTTGTCCCTGACACACCCCCTCCACCACAGTATTTACAGATCCTGGACCTTGGTGGGGTTACCTACACTCTATATACTTACAGCTTCCTTGGCTTGGGGCAGGTGACGTTAACCTTAGTTCTTGACCATCCCAATTCATACGGATTTGCTTTTTTCTAGACAATGTCTCTGAGGTGTATCCTCGCGTTGTGGCATTTCAGGAGGCAGCATGGACGGCTCTCTTCAAACTGCTGTATTCTGGTGCTGTCAGGGCAGGCGAGTGCTTGTTTTGCATAGCAGGTGCCTTGTTGGTGTGTCGCATGCAATGACCTCTTCCATTGCTCAGCCTGTTGTCTGTGTTCGACCTGCAGGGTTGCCTACTACAGAGGAAAACGTGGTTGTAGATCCTTGTACTCCGAAGGGCTATGTTAGGAGTCTAGATGATGTGATATTAGCCTCTGTGCTACCTGGCTCTGGTGACGATAAGCGGCCAGTTTCAAGCATCCTTTCAGCTGGGAACTTCACAGAATGCCGTAAAGCCGCTCTCTCTCTACTTCAGAGAGGCAGAGGTATGTGAGTATTTCATAGCACAGGCAACAATCTGTTTCAATCGGGACTGTTGTTGCTGTTGTGGATGAAATATCCTTCTCTCATGAATGCCTAATTGGCAGGGGACTGTCTGTACCATCGTTGTGCCATTGGAACGGAATTCATTCCCAACCTCCGAGGAAAATTTTTTGGTACCGAGAATTTCTTCTACACGTCCCAAGTATGTGTCTTCACCCCATTCACACATTGCTTTCTATGATGGAGGCAGGTAGCTCTCAGAGACACTTGTCTGTGCGTCTGCGGTTGGCAGATGGTTTTTGCCTCTGAGTACTGAGACTCCTCTTGTCCGACTCTTGGAATCAGTTTTTCGGGTTGCCATCTAATGCAACTCTGACGGAAATCGAGGCAGCCGGAGTGCACTACTGTGAGAAGGACTGGAGTGCCCTACAGCTGCAGCACAACCAGATCCTAAAAGAAGACCTGCTGAAGTACTGCTTCTCCACATCTTACATTGTGGCGCTATTGCATGATGGCCTTGGTATTGCTATGCAAGATGAAAGGTCTGCCCCTGTCCCCACCCATGGTTATGCAGGAATGCGCACGTTGTGTTACCATTTTACTCACTTGCTGCCTCGGATACCTAGCTCTTAACCTTTGCTGTTGCCCATCACCAGAATGAAGTTCACAAACCAGGTCGGCAAGGTTGCTCTGGACTGGGCACTCGGTGCCTTCATTGTGCGAATGGGGGAAGACGGCCTCCAGCTACCGCCGGTTGGCCTGTTTGGAGACGAGGTGGTTACCGTACTTTCATTGATGGGCTCTGTTTGCATACTTGCATTTGTGCTATGGTTTGTCATGCGCTGGCGAAGGCCACACTTGAAAACCATTTATGATTTGGAAAAGGGGCGGTACATTACTACAGCAACTCGGTTACATAGATGATGGACGTTTTGCTTAGGTCACAATTCAATGGGCAGCTTCACATTTTTGGGTTATCTCTGATGACTTTGGGACTCATCCCAGTCCCTTCCACGTTTGCCTACTATTCCTCTATCACTTTCTGATGGTATAACTTGAGCCATGGTTTCATGCAGCTGCGGGCGCCAGGTTTCTGCCCAATTGGACGTACTCACCTTTCCCCCGTGTTCTTAATCGCCTGCTCTGGAACGACCTGTGACTCGTTTGATGGGGAGTAAAATCCAACGTCCGTCCGGAGGTTCCTTGTTCCATGCTTGCAGCTACTGTACTGTATTGAAGACCTAATGTTCCAGATTGCCTAGGTCGTAATCTTGTATTATGCCGTGAGAATTAATAGTTTAAACGAATGGCCAACTAAAAGTTTACCGTAATCGATGTCGGCACTACCAGTCTGCAGACAGGAAAGAGTTGTTTGAGCGGAAAATATGTTCCACAATCTATTTCGCCATCAGCAGTTTCGCCGGGAACCCTTTTCAGGGCTCTGCAACAAAGTCCTGGTTGTGCGAACAAGCTCGGAATGCTTCTGCGGAGATCCGTGTGGCTATGGCGTCGTCTGCAGCGAGGCACACTGGGCTCAGGCTTCTGAAGTACCAGGCGGAGCTTCCAGCCTCCTTTCTGGCCATCCTGTCGTCCGCATCCGCGAGATCTGCAGCTGCTGGAGCTGGAGCTGCGGGGCCTGCCATCCACTCTGCTGCCGGCTCGGGGGTCGGCGCCGGAGCTTCCAGCTTCACACCGCTCTTGCAGCAGCGGCAACATGCATCCACATACTCGGCTTCCTCGAGGTTTCCATACCATGTAGAGTGGGACTACCGGGGGCAGAGGCAAATTCTTCCCATTCAGGACTGGGTGCCGGATGTGGCTGTGAATGCGTTCGTGGCTCCCAGCGCCGTGCTGGCGGGCTTGGTGGAGATACAGGACAGGGCGTCGGTCTGGTACGGGTCTGTGCTGCGAGGCGATTTGAACAAGATTTTTCTTGGCTTCCTGTCGAATGTGGGGGACAGGTGCGTGATCCACGCCGCGGAGTCCTCTCCCACGGGTTTCTCGGCTGCCACGAGCATAGGGAGGATGTGCACAGTAGGCGGCTTCAGCACCATCAGGTCCAGCACCATCGAGAACGAGGCTGTGGTCGGGCAGAGATGCGTGTTGATGGAAGGCTCCCTGGTCGAGAAGCATGCCTACCTGGGTGACGGATCAGTCCTCCCTCCTGGCAGGCGGATCCCTTCTGGAGAGCTATGGGCCGGCAACCCTGCCCGATATGTGCGGGACCTGACGAACGATGAGATTCTGGCCATCCCTAAACTGGCAGAGGCAATCCACGATGTGGCCGAGGATCATGCTGCCCAGTTCTTACCCTACAGTACAGCGTATATTGAAGCTGAAGAACTCAGACACTATTCGGAACGCCTGCAGTGAGTGAGGCATTTGATTTGGCAGTATAACTCTGAACGCAGGTGGGCCGCCAGGGATTAGCAGCACTACTAGCATTTGCATCCTCTGATCTTTCAAGACAAGCCGGAATTGTATGCATCATTTTAGGTTATTTGGAACACTCTAAATGTCTCCTGTCGGGATGTTGCTGCCAGGCGTTTTGTGCTGCTGAAATGCTTCACATTCAGTGTTGTTGCTTGTCTTCCAGCTGCAATTGTCGCGATGGGCTGTTTAACTACACTCCCGCAACCTGAAAAAATCGTGCCTTCTCTAAATTCTTCCATTGGGTCTGTTGGACGCATGGAAATCCAGAGACATCTCCATATATATAACAAGTCCAGCCCGGATGCACACTCATCTACTGCCGGCAATGACCTTGCTTTGACGTAGGCTGTTAACAAGCGACCTCCTAGACTGCACTCATTCCTTCCTAACGCTTCGAGTACTGGGGACGCTTGCGTGCCTTGTGCAAACCGTACTTCTTCCTTTCCACAACTCGAGAATCTCGAGTGAGGAGGCCTTGTTTCTTGAGTGGATCCCTGTTTGCCTGGTTAGCAACCAGCAAAGCTCGTGCAACTCCTAGGAGAATAGCTTGGGCCTGAGCGGAGACTCCTCCTCCGTGAGCCTTGACGATAACGTCATACTTGGATTCAAACCCCAGGCTTACGAGGGGGAACTTCACAGCTTGCAGCCACACTGGATTTCCTTGAAGATAGTCCTGCCAGAGCGAAGGAGATCCCGCATTGAGAAAAAGCAAGCAGCCTCAGGCCACACATTTTTTCGCTCACCCTGACCAGCAATACATCACAGGAAACACGCACCTGCGCAGTGCGATTGTTGATGATGATCTGCCCGGTTCCCTCTACCAGGCACACTCGGGCTACCGCGCATTTGCGCCGGCCAGTACCGAGCAGGCGCTGCGCAGCGAATCCCCCCGGCAGCGACTGCTTCACGAAAGCCTCCAAATCTTGTCTCTCGGTCGGCGTAGCTACGGCGGCAGTCGCTGCCACCTCTAGAGCAGAAGCAGGATACCTTCTGGCTCTAGACTGCAGAGGCGCGATCCTCACAGCAGGCCTCAGGCTCAGCCCGCACAGGGAGGAGGACTTGCTGAAAGAGGTGGAACATTTTTCCGTAGAGCCGAGGGCAAGGGAGGCGAATGCCAGAGTCTGAGCCGCTACAGCGGCAGCTGCCATCGCCATGGCAGCGTGGAGAAGAGAAAATGCACCCGATAGAACAGATTGGATGGGGTTGTGGGTTTAGTGGTTAACCCCCCTCCCGGTGAAAAGCTCGACCCAGGCTAGGGCTTTCCGTCTCATTAAAAGACTTTGGTTTTAAATGAAGTAACTCATCAGAAGCCTTGCACTCGAAGTCGAAGCTAGGTCGAACGGACACATCGCAGGTATGGACACCATGGCGAGCGACTGGATGAACTCTGCCCACAGCATGGGGACAACGATTATGGCAGTGCAGTACAAGAATGGCGTCGTCTTGGGAGCTGATTCCCGAACCACCACTGGTAAGCTAATTTTGCTTGGTCTGCGCAGGATTTTCAATGTCCCCTCATTTCTAGGGGTGGCTTCAATCTGTTTTTCGCAGGAGTATATGTTGCGAACCGAGCTTCGGACAAAATTACCCAGCTTACGGACAACGTCTACCTTTGCAGATCCGGATCAGTATGTGCCTCATTCAATTGCGCACCACATGTCTAGGACCTTAACCATCTGGGAATTTTGTGAATTTGGATGTGATGCTCTTTGTGTCTCAGCTAGCTGCAGTGCTTAGCTTGGCTATCTAATTGTATGTCATGCAGGCGGCAGATACCCAGGTTGTTTCAGATTATGTGCGGTACTTTCTGAATCAGCATACGTACGTGGTACTTCTAAGTGCAAGTCATGTTTTGTTGAAGATGACCCTGTTGGTATGAGGTTGCTTTATGGAAATTAGTCCCTGATGGAGCTCCCGTTGTGTCCGTTTCAGAATTCAGCTTGGCCGTCCAGCGACTGTGAAGACCGCAGCTACCCTAATCCGGCAGTTATCGTATCAGAATAAGGTAGAGTTGTAAGTCAGCGAGGACATTTTCCTTTCTTCTCCATGAGGAACAGCCAGTGCAACATTTCTGCATGTCTCTTGATGGGAATTGTGCTCCCTGACAGTCCATTTTACAAGCTGGCATGATTGTTGGTGGGTGGGACAAGTATGAAGGACCAGCGGTGTATGGCATACCTCTTGGCGGCACCTTGTTGCGCCTCCCGTTTGCTACTGGCGGTATGTGAAAACACAAGTCACATTCATAGATAGCCGAATGCCCTGCAAGGCACTCTTACAGGCTTCACAATATTGTGGCCGCACCCTGAATATTGCAAGGCTGACTAACATCTTCATGTGCCTTTGTTTGCTGCAGGATCTGGGTCTAGTTACCTGTATGGGTTCCTGGATCATGCGTGGAGAGAAAACCTGAGTGAGGCAGAAGCAGAGGTTTTGTAACTTCTCGACAGCCCTCGTCTTTGGCAGAAGAAACTGCTGGCATGTTACAAGCTGTTCTATTTCCTGGCATTTGCTGTATGGTCTGCATGACAAAATGTCTTTGGTTGTTCAGGATTTGGTTGTGAAGGCAGTTTCCCTTGCGATGGCCAGGGACGGTGGGAGCGGTGGTGTTGTTCGGACTGTCACTGTAAGTTTTTTTTGGGGCTCTGTATGATCTACAGCTATTCGTGCTGTTACTTGGTTATGCTCCCTCAACATCGTGTAAGAACCTACATGTCCCGATGGACAAACAAGAACGTCAGACTTCGCCTCTTCTGACCTGCTTAGTTTCGCTTTGTGTAGGTCAATGAAAAAGGAGTCAAACGTAGCTTCCATAGTGGGGACAAGCTTCCCCTCTGGCATGAGGAAATAGCACCGAGAGAAACACCCGTTGAGGTTGATGCTATGCACAGTTGATTGTCGTTTTGTCGTCCAGCAGGTAGAAAACCCAAACCAATATAAGGTAACTGTTCTAGGGACTGCTTGACCACAGTAGATGCAGAATGCACATTAAGCGCTGTTGTCCTGTGGTATTTCTGAAACAGAAGTTTAAAGGCAAGGGCAAATTGTACGATGTAGACGAGTTGCCGAGGGAGCATAGTATGGAGTTTGAGCCAATTCGTGTGTGATAGCCGAATGGCACTCTTAGGCAAATGTAGGTACGGCGTGCAGGAGCGTCCTGTCGGAAACAGTGTCTACTTTTCATCCTGGACGATGCCCAGGCCCATTTGTTGTGGCCTTTTGTCTCCCAATTCATGGATTGTGTGGGAACGTTCTCATACTAAAAATCGTACTCTTAATACGCCCCGTGAAGGCACTGCTCGTTAGGACTCCCCGATTACTAGATTCTCTACCGACTGATAGTCGGTGACACAAAAAAACAGGTTTACCGCTTGTTCATGGGTATCGAAGTTCCTCATACGACGCTCCTGTACAATACACTTACGAGTTCAGGAATCGCCTATTTTCAACTATCAACTAAGACGTTACTAAACCAACCTGCTGGTACCCAAAGAATTCATCGTTTCACGGTTTGTCCAATCATTGATTATACATAGCTGGGCAAAATAGCAGCTGTCTAAAAACTCAGTCCTCTCCTTTCTACTGGCAGAGTGTATAACCTTGAACCAAGCGTGTAAAACCTGTTCTCGCATTGCCTCAAGGTGACACACACTCGATGAATGTTCATGATGGGCGAACGCTTCCATACAGATCCTTCCACACATAGAGGCCAAGCGGTTGGTCGCCCAGAAGGACCATGAGCTCAGGGCTCAAGCCGGGTATAATCTGGCTCGGAGACGTTCAATTTTGAGAGGCTGAACGATCTGGAGTAAGCTGGCCCAGAATCGTAAAACTCAAACCTCGTATACGCAGGCTTGGAGCCGGCAGAATTGTCCAAACCCTGCTGCACCTGCTGATGAGATGAATGGTCCCGGGAACTCCTACTCCAAGTACTGGATGACTTGGGGGTGTCCGAAGGGGTTTCACCGTCCTTGACTTCCATGGCCAAAGCTTCCGTGAGCTGTTTGACAACATCGCTCATCGTAGGCCGATGAATAGACCGAGGCTCCACACTAAACATGGCAACTTCTGCCACCTTGAGCAACGAGTCAATACCATAGTCAGACCCCAGCAAAGGATCAACAATGGCTTCCGCATGGCCATCCTGCATCAGTTTCCTTGCCCACTCGCTAATCCGCCACCTCGACTTGGACTCCTCCTCTATCACAGGCTCCCGCCCAGAAATGATCTCCAGCAGCACAATCCCAAAGCTATAAACATCGCTCTTCTGGGTGAGCCGCAGCGACTGGAAGTACTCCGGGTCCAAATACCCCGACGTCCCCTTCACGATCGTGGTCACATGGCTGGCATCCGAGTCCGCAGGAGTGAGCTTGGACAGCCCGAAGTCGGCCACCTTGGCCATCATATTCTCCGCCAGGAGTATGTTGCTGCTCTTGATATCCCTGTGAATAATTGCAGGGCTGCACTTGTGCAGATACTCCAACCCCGTTGCGGCATCCAGAGCAATGGTGAGCCTAGTCCCCCAGTCCAGCCCCTGGCTGTTAATCGGCTCATGCAGCTGCTCCTGCAACGTCCCCCCCGAGCAGTACTCGTACACCAGCATCCGTTCATTGTCCTCGTTACAGTACCCCACCAGCGACACCAGGTTCTCGTGGTGCACTCTGGACAGCACGTGCACCTCGTTGTAGAACTCCTGCTCCCCTTGCTGCGAGTCCCCCGCCTGCACCTTCACCGCCACCTTCTGCCCCGACGGCAGCTTCCCGTAATACACCGGCCCAAACCCTCCCTCCCCGATCTTGTGCATAAAATTACGGGTGGCCTTCTTCACCTGCGCCAACTGGAAAAGCTGCGTCTCGTAATGCCGCTCCTGGGACGGCGTCCGAGAGTGCGCCCGCGACCGCGGCTGCGACTGTGACTGCGACTGCGACGGCGTCCGAGGCCGCAACCTCGGGGGAACCGCCGCCCCCGCTGCGGGACCTCTCCCCTGCCCTGCCACCGCAATCCTGAGCGCGGCCGGAGGCGGAGTGAAGGCCGCGGCCGGATTGTTGTGCACAGTCACCTTCTCCGGCGCTCTGCCTTTGCTCTTGAAGCACACAACGTAGAGCGCCACGGCCAGAGCCACCACAATGAGCACCAAACCTCCCGCCACTCCCCAATCACCAGGCCATAGGTGCTGCTGCTAGTAGTGCTCTCCTCGTTGTTGACATTGGCCTTGAGGTTCCCAGGCTCCTCAACCATGAGCCATATGCCTAAGATCGGATCCCGCTGCCTCACATTGCCGCCCCCGCCAGTCCAATTCTGCAATCACGACTCAAATCAGATGGCTCGCGTCTCAAACACCTCCAGCGCCATCAAAGCTTCTTTTGCTTCTGCTTCTGGAGAAGCTGCATTGCCAGATTCTTGCGAAGCGAGTGTGGAAGGAGCCGAATAAACAGAAGGAGGAAGGCGGGGATTGGCAATGGCAGCCGAGGCGGCTGACACCTGGAGAGAGCGTGCTCCACGCCTCCTCTCCCGCGCTGGGGCGCCTTCTCTTACTACTTACCCGCCGGCAACTCGATTCAGATTCGGCCACCCAAGTCCGTGCAGTCGGCCGAAACGGGTCGCGACAAGACAGCCCCGCCAACTCCGGTCGCAAATACTGGGACGGTTACCAGGACATGGACTGCACCTCGTGATAACAGTAGTGTCCATTGCAATGTGCTATCTTAGGGCTACAGCACAGGGAGTTTCAGCGGGCTGTAGCTGCAAGATGGGGATATATATAGGAAAAGCGCAAGGTAACAATATTCCTTCCCCACGAGCATAAAGACTACCACCTAGTCAGGTAACCAATTTCCTGGACCAACCCCTGCATTCCTTTAATTCCTTGAAGCCAGCCAACTATCGTCACCACCTGTAGAGAACCTTTCGGAGAGGGAGGAAGCCAAAATTCCCAAGATCTTGAGAGGGTTGGCCTGGTGCCGGGGAGTTTGAGGCGCGCAAAACTGCAGCTTTGACCCTGCTGGCTTTTGCGATGGTGATATCAGCGAGCATCAGCTGTAGTGGCTCACGCCTCCGACTTGCTGGCGCTTGCGGTGAGAGATGAGAACAAGTTTGGCATCGATATCTCCCCAAAAGTGTCCTTCAACCTGCCCACTTGCCCATCGGTCAATATAGAGCCCAGCTTCAAGGTGCTGCTTCCGACCTGCATCTCACGTATGACTCGTTAGGTGAAATGACTTCGAACCTTTTCCAACAGACGGAGGGTCTTTCAGCCAGCAACGAACGGAGGAAGCTTGGGGGACGCGGAAGTGAAGGCACACACGCTACACACCTGGGTCATGAAATTCTGGAAATTTTTAGCATTGGACGCTGAAGCGGGACTGTCCTCAAACTGAAATGCAGAGGCATCACCAGCACTGCCATAAGGTCTTAACCTGCTGGTGTCCTCCTCCTTTCTCCTTGGCCGAGAAGGTGTTGATGATCCATTTGTTGATAGATTTGGACCACTGCATGAAGCAAGGTTGGTGGCCGTTACCACTGCGAACGACACAGCTGTTGAGCACAAGTGACAATGGTCGGGGACCAGAAAGAGATGCACCTGACTGGGAGGTATGTGAATCGAGGGACTGTTGCCGACATGTTCAAAACGTTGGCATCAGAAGAAGATGGTGGTCGTTGCACATTGTCTTTGTACAGGCGATTGAGCTGCATAAGCAACCCAAACAACACAGCTGATCTCTGATAGAAGCGTCGCTCGTTTTCCCAGAGATGAGGTTCGTAACTGCAGCCCAAATCAGTATTGAAATTAGCACGGCATCGTAGATGCAGGTCTCTGAAACAAAGCACATTGGCACAGGTGCAGCTAAAAGAGAATCATCCGAGCAGTGATGGGAGATATACTCACGTGGCCCAGTCAATTGGATCCAGCCTGCTATGCAATTTAGACGCCAGCTTTACTGCCCACTTTTTACGGGTTGATGCTAAAGCATCAGACGAACTGTGCGCTTGACTTCTCCTTATATTGGAACCTGTACCAAGAGGCTCAGAACCTCTGTCCCCTTCAGGTGCGTCCATATCTTCAGCTTTGATACTTTGGCCACCCGAAAGAACGTCTCCCAAAAAACGTACATCAAACAGGAGCTGTAGCAATCCTTTTTCTGAGATTTGAATGCGACTTGATGAAGAATCGTCAACAATACTTTCATATAAAGAAAACACCTGCACTACAAAGAAGCAGGTAAGGAAATCAGTGGTCGGAAAAATATATATACGCACATCTGTACCATACACATCTACTTCAGCACAAAACACAGTCATCGAGGCCCTACGGTTGAAAGAAATAAATTGGCACTCTGAGCCAGCCATAGAAACTTGCGCACTTACATGTTCACACAGTCTCCAGGCAAACATGCGGAGAATCACTCTGTCAAGCATGTGCCCACCAATCCTTCGTATTTCTTGGCAGGCGGCAAAGAGAGAAGCAACTGCATAAGCAGAAGGCATAGCTGGCAGTGCCATTTGCATCTCAACAAAACCACCCCCTTCTTCTTTTTGCTTCAGCACCGTCTCCTCCCAACCCTTAACAGAAAGAAGTGTCAGGACACGACAGCACAAGAGGCAT
Organism: Anthoceros angustus; assembly: GCA_010909165.1. Lineage (NCBI taxonomy): Eukaryota > Viridiplantae > Streptophyta > Anthocerotopsida > Anthocerotales > Anthocerotaceae > Anthoceros > Anthoceros angustus. Next base: position 602,761 of record MU008158.1, read on the forward strand.
ACAACAACTACACTAAATTTCACAAGCCCACTTTCTTACCTTCAATGGATGTGTTGTTGCTAGACATTCGTCTTTAAACAAGTCTCTCATTAGGCAGGTAACGAGTTCCTCGGTGCTCCATGAAATCCAGATTTCATGAGCAGCAATGCTCTGACGCCTTAAACTCCGCTGTAGATGTGCAAGCTTCAACGAGCCTTCATCCTCACCACCTGCGCCAGCCCGCCGTGTGTGCAACCGCCTTCCAGTTCCCTGTGGTTCAGAATCCAGCCACGAATGCTGCCTCCATGACAACAAAGTTCCCCTAGAATTTGAGCTGGTGGTCTCTCTTGAGATCCAAAGGGCTGGAGGCCCAAGAATCACACAAAGTGCAGACGAGTTGCGGGCCAAAGCAGCTGCTAGCCTTCCCAAAAATAAAGATCTCTCGACAATAAGTGACACATCTCCAACCTCTGGAACAGCCATCTCTGAATCCTTGAGGGAGACCGGAGGCTGCTTTGTCACATTTTTGGAGGACCTGCCCTCTGTATTTACATTCACATCGGACAGAACCCTATTTGAGCTTTCGGATGCACGCTTCTTGCTCTCAGCCAGAGATGTAAGTCTGGTAGAAATCTCTGAAACCACGCTTGCCACGCACTTATGGCACTGCTCCTGGAGAAAAGGAGCAAGCTCTGTCATCCTTGCAGAGGTCTCAGGACCCTGCAGAAAGGTCACAGCGTCTTCAAGAATCTTGTGCAGTCCTCCATCAATGGTGTCCTTAACCCCTGCAACATCCTGACCGTACCAGGAGTTCAGGCTGTCCGAGAGGTCTTTCACATCCTTAGATGACTTCCAAAGAGGATCCCCACCGGTCAGATTGCCCTGACCAACAGAAGCCTCAAGCCCTTTCATCGTGTGGCTATCTTGGAAGGAAGAGAACGCGCCACCATGCAGAGCATACGGACTGTCCAAGCTCAGGTACTGGACCAACGACGACGATGACTTGACAGCAGCAAGACATTCGTCTAGCTTTGTCCCTACACTGATTTCACCGAACTTCAAGGTGATGATTCCCTTAGCCCTCCTCACAAAAACCTTCTCAAATACGGCAGCCCATATGTTAACCGGCTGGTTGAGCAACAGATCACACACACGGTCCCACGGGGAATCAATGTCCTTGCCGAAGGCACTTTTCAGCCAATCTAAACTGGCGTCCATTGCAGCATGTGTCTCCAAAGCCTCTCTTATCGATTTCTCTATGTCCGCAAGCTCACTAACGCTCTTGATCTCTTCAAGCAGGAGCTTGCCCTCTACAGATATTTCCTCCGCACACGCACTCAGCCATGAAACACAGGCCTGCGATATCTGCTTGCTACTCAACGGAACCATGCAGCTCTCCACCTTGTCTCTGTGAGCCTTCCAAAGCCGGACTTCCTTTTCCGGATTCGGAATACCACCAAAGAGCTGCGATGCCGGAGGGGACGTCAGCACCGTGCTGAACAAAAGTGGTGCCTTCCCATTCGACACCTCCAGAAACAGTTCCCCGACATGACACAGGGAAGACTGGATCATGAACACCAGTCTGTGAAGCAGTGCAGAAACGGCCGCCACCTCCAACAAAGGGGCTAAATCCGCTCCTCCAGCTCCCTTATCCCTCACCAGCCTATCCCTACCAGCAAAAGCTGCCCTGAGCTGACTCCGGATCCACGATCTGCGAGTCTCCAGGAAAAGAGAGAACACCTGCCCAGACGTGAGCTCATCCGTAGTCGCCACAGCCGCAAGAGCGACGGCGTACTCAGCAACCTGCAACCCGGGCTCCTGCAATCGCTCCCTGCTCCTCTTGGAAATCTGGTCTCGAAGACTCTCCACCAGCGGCCCCCGCTGCTTGAGCAGCGGGCAATTGGCCAGCAACTCCGTCTTCTCCTCCGACAGCAGCGCGTGCACCTCCCTGGCCCTCCAATACCTCTCCGACCCCTCCAAATACATATGCTTGTCCAAACACCCCCAGATCTTCTCCGGCGTGTCCACCAGAAACTTGAGCCGGCTGGCGGTTCCGTACAGCTGCTCCCTCCTGCTCCTCTCCTGGTCCGCCTCCGCAGACGTCCGCTGCACTACAATAGTCCGCTTCAAGCTCTCAAACCCGTGCTCCATTTTCCGGATATTGTCCGCCACAGCCTCGCACGATTTCTTCATCAACACGATAGAATCCGCGCTCTCGATCAGGTCCCTATAGCTGGCCCCGACCAGCTGCCGTAGCTCCTCCTTCTTCTCCTCGATCTCCCTGCGCGTCCTGCTCTCCACCTCCCGGATCTCCGCAACCGTGCGCGTCTCGAACAGCGCCTCGGCATTCCGAATGTTGGCATCGTCCGCCGCTCCGATCGCGGGGAATCTGCCCCCCATCCTCATCCTGCTGCATCTGCTGCTCCACCTCCTGCTCCCGCTTTCCTGCACTGCGCTGCTCTCCCGAGCAACCAACAACGCCTTTCCCTCCCCCGAGTCGGGCCTTTTTCGTTTTATACCAATTCCAAGCTCCACTCTGCATATGCCAGTCTGCAACAACTTTTTTTCATCTCCACCATAAGGGTGGAAACGATATTTAGGGTTTTCCCTTTCCCATTAAATGGTAGTCTCGTCGCCTCATTCTGTTTCCAGCACGCCTGGAGACCGCGCTTTGCCGAGGCCTTGCTATGGCGTGAGAGTAGAAGGTGCTCGCGGCCTTCAGATCAAAGCGTAAATGGCCGGCTTCAAGGTGGCCGGATTCGCTCAGGTTCTGGAGCGGCTGGAGGCGGAAGCGCCGGCATCAGGAGGTCTCCAGCAGCCTACTGGCGCTGAGCGAGTGGTGTTCAAAGTGCCGGCTGAACGGAAGTCTGTTCTAGGGCTTGATGCCCTGGCTCGAGCCAAGAGAGCAGCCGAGGGAGAGCTGCCCGGCGCCGGGGCCAAGCGGACGCATGTGGAATCGGAAGCAGCATCAGCAGCAGCTCAAGACCGGGATATCGATGATCAGCGGGAGCAGCAGGAACAGGAGCAAGGTCACGATGAGGAGCAGGAGAAATTGCAGGAGAGGAAGGCGCCTGGAAATGGAGCTCACCCGGGGCCGAGCAGCAGGATCGTGGCGGGGAGGAATTACCGTAGCCTGCGCCCGCCGGACACGCCGTCTCATCCAGGAGGAGTGAACGAGGATGTGGCCGCCGCCATTGCCAAGCGGGCCAAGGACAGGCGACCGCCGCTGGATCCCGCTCGGAACCGCGGGAGGGACGACCGGTGGAACCCGGGCGGTGACCGGCACAGGCCGCCACGGAGCGAGGATCGGAGCAGGGAACGGGACAGGGATTGGAGGGACGGGAGGGAGCTGGGTTCGCGGAGCAGCGGGAGCGGGAGCGGGAGCGGGAGCGGGAGCAGCAGGGGGTCGAACCAGCACCAGCGGAGGAGCTCGAGCTCGGCGTGGGACGATGGGAGGTGGGAGTGGGAGGACACTCCTCGGCGGTCAGGATCGTCGAGGGAGCACTCCCGGGGGCCTCCGTCGCCTGCGCCGTTTATCCCGCCGTCGCCGGCGGAGTCGCTCCTGGTGTCGCCTTGGGGCGGGGACACTCCCTACGACCGGGGCGTCGGCGTGGGACATGGCGTCGCCTGCCCCGGAGAGGATACGGGCCGGGAGCGCGGCGTCGAGGGAGAGTTCCGGGAGTGGTGGGCGGAGGGAAAGGCATCACATGACGTTCAGGCAACAGGGGAGCTCAGCGTCTGGGGATGGGCAGGAGATTGTGTTCCGGAGCAGGAGGCAGCTGACTGAGGAGGAGATGCGGGCGGAGATGGAGGCTGCGGAGATGGTGTCCGACAGGTCGTGGTACGACCGGGATGAGGGGGGTTCCACTGCGTTCGAGGCGGAGGGGAGCGAGCCGTTTTTGGGCGACGAGGCTACGTTCAAGAAGAGGGAGGCTGAAATGGCGAAGCGACTGACGCGGAGGGATGGGTCGCAGATGAGTCTGGCTCAGAGCAAGAAGCTCTCGCAGCTGAGTGCGGATAATGCGCAGTGGGAGGATCGGCAGCTTCTCAGGTCGGGGGCGGTGCGGAGCACGGAGCAGCAGACGGAGTTTGATGACGAGGAGGAGAGCAGGGTGATTTTGCTGGTGCATGATACCAAGCCACCGTTTCTGGACGGGAGGGTGGTGTTTACCAAGCAGTCTGAGCCCGTGATGCCGGTTAAGGATCCCACGTCTGACATGGCTATTATTGCGAGAAAGGGTTCTGTGCTTGTTCGGGAGATTCGGGAGAAGCAGAGCCAGAACAAGTCCCGGCAGCGGTTCTGGGAGCTTGCTGGGTCGAAGTTGGGGAACATTCTGGGGGTTGAGAAGACGGAGGATCAGATTGATGCTGACAATGTTGAGGTGGGTGATGAGGGTGAAGTTGACTTCAGGAAGAACAACAAGTTTGCGACTCACATGAAGGACAATAAAAGTCAGGCTTCCAGTAACTTTGCGAGGGAGAAGACTTTGATGGAGCAGAGGCAGTATCTGCCGATATTTTCTATAAGGGATGACCTTCTCCAGGTGATTAGGGACAACCAGGTGATAGTGGTTGTTGGAGAGACGGGATCTGGAAAGACTACTCAGATGACTCAGTATCTGCATGAGGATGGATATACTAGGAACGGCATGATTGGTTGTACTCAGCCCAGGCGTGTGGCAGCGATGAGTGTTGCTAAGCGTGTCAGTGACGAGATGGATTGTGAGCTAGGTGAGAAGGTTGGATATGCTATCCGATTCGAAGATGTCACTAGCGACAAGACTGTCATCAAATACATGACAGATGGTGTGCTTCTTCGAGAGACGTTGCGAGAGTCTGACCTTGACGGTTACAGTGTGGTGATTATGGACGAGGCCCATGAACGATCTCTGAACACGGATGTGCTGTTTGGCATTCTGAAGCAGGTTGTGGCACGCCGACGAGATTTTAAGCTCATTGTGACTTCAGCGACTCTGAATGCTCAGAAGTTCTCCAATTTCTTTGGGAGTGTTCCTGTATTCCATATCCCAGGGCGAACGTTTCCTGTGAACATTCTTTACAGCAAGACTCCTTGTGAAGATTATGTGGATGCAGCAGTCAAGCAAGCCATGGCAATACACATCACCTCTCCGCCAGGTGATATTCTCGTTTTTATGACTGGCCAAGACGAAATTGAGTGTTGCTGTTTTGCACTAGCAGAACGAATCCAGCAATTGGAGGACAGCTCAGACAAGGCAGTGGCTCCTCTGTCAATTCTTCCCATATACTCTCAATTGCCAGCTGACCTGCAGGCCAAGATATTTCAGAAGGCAGATGATGGTGCTCGCAAGTGTATAGTGGCCACCAACATTGCAGAGACATCCTTAACTGTGGATGGTATTTACTACGTCATTGACTCGGGGTATGGAAAGATCAAAGTCTACAACCCGAGAATGGGTATGGACGCGCTACAAGTTTTTCCGGTGAGTCGTGCAGCAGCAGATCAACGCTCTGGCCGAGCAGGCCGTACGGGTCCAGGAACTTGCTATCGCCTCTACACGGAAACAGCTTATCAAAACGAAATGTTGCCGAATCCGGTGCCAGAGATTCAACGCACCAATTTGGGCAACGTGGTTTTGTTGCTGAAGTCTCTCAAAATTGAAAACCTGCTGGACTTCGATTTCATGGACCCACCACCACAGGAGAATATTCTGAACTCCATGTACCAACTGTGGGTTCTGGGTGCTCTGGACAATGTAGGTGGGCTCACGTCTTTGGGACGGAAGATGGTGGAATTCCCTCTCGATCCATCTCTAGCAAAAATGCTCCTGATGGGGGATGAATTAGGCTGTGTGAGTGAGGTTCTGACCATTGTGTCCATGCTGTCAGTTCCTTCAGTCTTCTTCAGGCCAAAAGACCGTGCTGAAGAGAGTGATTCTGCAAGGGAGAAGTTCTTTGTGCCAGAAAGTGACCACCTTACTCTCCTAAATGTGTACCAGCAATGGGAAGCTAACCAGTGTCGGGGTGATTGGTGCAACGATCATTATCTGCATGTGAAGGGCCTTCGTAAAGCTCGAGAGGTGCGTTCTCAGCTTCTTGACATTCTGAAGATGCAAAAGATAGCACTGTCTACATCACCTTCTGATTGGGATATGGTGCGGAAGGCAATTTGTTCATCTTATTTCCACAACTCTGCCCGTCTCAAAGGTGTTGGTGAGTACGTGAACTGCAGGACGGGCATGCCCTGTCATCTCCATCCAAGCAGTGCCCTGTATGGGCTCGGATATACACCGGACTATATTGTCTATCACGAACTTGTCCTGACCTCAAAGGAGTACATGCAATGTGTCACAGCTGTTGAGCCGCAGTGGCTTGCAGAGCTGGGTCCAATGTTCTTCTCAGTGAAGGACTCCAATACGTCGAGACTTCAACAGATTCGGAAGCAGCGAGAGGAAAAGACAGCTATGGAGCAGGAAATGGATGAGCTACGGAAGAGGCAAGCTGTGGAAGAGGAGATGAAGAAGGAGAAAGAACAGGCAGCACGACAGAAGGAGAAGCAGACATTGTCCACTTTTAGCCGGAGAGAACCTGGAACGCCAGCTCGTACTCCCAGGCGGCTGGGCCTGTAGAGATGGGATCATCTCCAGATTAACTGCAGACTTGCAGTCGGGCACTTGATCTTTTTTTCACGACCTCAGTATATGCTCCTGGGTGTATTGTATGTCAAAAGTTTTTCCACAGTTTCGGTCCGATCTGTGATTTTTTTCGTTTGTAGGATCACTTCCTGTCATCAATTGCTTGGAACATTCCTTCCAATCGTGGTTGATTGTGGAGGTTCACTGTGTGGTTTCTCAGGCTTTACACATATTTGTCGAAGAGAAAAGGCTGTCAACGGCTGAACCAAGGGTGTTTATGTGACAGCTATTTGAGCTTAGGATTTTCTAACGGTGAGATGGGTAACAACCTTGAATGGTTACTTAAGTTATCACTACTATGTTTGAGGTGTGCTTCGGTGGTGGTCTGATGAGGCTGCCTATCTCCTGTCACAGTTTTGCAGCCGCTGGAAGAGGACGGACATCTAGGTGGTGCTGTATGGCAGGCTGGATTGTAGTGACGAGGGTAACTGAACGAAAGCGTACCGTCCAAAGCTTGTATATACATAGTGAAAGCCTGTAGCTAGTATGAGTGTGATTTTGTTAACTCGAGCGGCGTCTTGCATACACCGCAGCTCTTATTAGGCAGTGAGCCATGTCAGTGTGGAGTGTGGTTGCACTCGAACCATCCAAATTGCAAGAGAAGCCGTTGTGCATCCGATTGAGTGTTGTAGGAACAGCTCCCTCCCGTCTAACCTCCTCCAGGAACCAAGGCTCGGGACGCAGGCATTTTGGGAGGTGGACCATATCTGCAATCAGCCTAGTCCCAGCCCGTCAAGCTGCTCTGGATGGTCGCTCTATCTCCTACAAGAGCTTGCCGGAGGAGCGGCCGGAGTACGGCAGGCGCGTGTCGGGCAGAACTGTGAGCAAGCTATGCCAAGACGGCCATCTCACTGAGGCCGTTGAGGCTTTGGAGTTTCTGGTGCACACCGGCCGTTCTGTCTCCAAAGCTTTCCTCTACGCAGTCCTGAAGAAATGTGCAATCAAGAAGGAACTTGGTCTGGGAAGCCGCGTCCATGCTTTGACTGTGAGAAAGGGGTACCAGGCAGACCCGTTCCTGTGCAACCACATACTGCGGATGTATGCTTCTCATGGCAGGTTGCAAGACGCGATGGATGTGTTTCAAGGTGTTGCCTCACCGGATGCCTTCATGTGGTCATCCATAATCTCTGCGCATGTTAAGCATCGACGAGATGGGCAGGCCGTAGAACTGTACCATCGGATGCGCAGGTCCAGCGTGAAGCCAGACGGGCATGTGTTTGTGGCAGCCCTCCAGGCTTGTGCCAGGAGCGGAGACTTGAAGTCCGGCCAGCGGGTGCATGCTGATGTTTTGGCCAGTGGCCTTGAGCCTGATCTATTCGTCTGTAGTGGCTTGGTGGACATGTATGCAAAGTGTGGCAGCTTGGAGGATGCGAGGGGTGTGTTTGACGGACTTGGAGCGAAAAATGTGGTAATATGGAATGCTATGATCGCTGGCTATTCCCAGCATAACATGGGCCAGGAAGCCCTGCGTCTTTACAGTGCTATGCAAGAAGAAGGCAAGGCACCCAATGGCGTTACATTTTTGGCTGTGCTGCAGGCATGTGCAAGTGTTGGCACCCCGGCCTTGGAGAAGGGGAAGCAGCTTCATTTAAAGATCAGGGAACTAGGGCATGAAGCTGATGTATTTGTAGCCAGCAGTTTGGTCAACATGTATGCAAAGTGTGGGAGCGTAGAAGACGCGCAGACGGTGTTTGACAGGCTTGGTCACAAAAATGTGGTCACATGGACTGCCATGATAGCAGGATATTCCCAGCAGGGGATGGGCCAGGAAGCCCTTCGTCTTTACAGTGCTATGCAACGAGAAGGATTGGCGGTACCCAATTCTGTGACATATATGTGCCTCCTCCAGGCATGTGCAGATGTCGCAGCTCTGAATTTAGGAAGGCAGCTTCATGCACAGATTGTAGATCAAGGGCTTCAGGCTGATGTGTGTGTAACCGGCAGTCTGATTAACATGTATGGGAAGTGTGGGAGTATGGTTGATGCACAGCAGGTGTTCGACGCGTTGCGTGAAAGAGACCTTGTCGCCTGGAGTGCACTGATTGCAGGCTACACCTATCAGGGTGAAAGTGAAGTGGTCTTTGGCTTAGTACAAAGAATGAGAGAGGATGGACGGCAGCCAGACAGCATCACATTCCTCAGTCTACTAACAGTATGCAGCCATGCGGGTCTGGTGGAGAAGGGCTGGGAGTACTTTCATGCCATGGCCAGCCAGCACGGCATCACTCCTACAGTGGAGCACTACGCTTGCATGGTGGATATCCTGGGCCGTGCAGGACGGTTGGACGAGGCACTGGCGTTGGTGAACTCAATGCCTGTATTGCCTACTACTGCAGTTTGGCACACACTGCTGGGTAGTTGTCGAAAGTGGAGGAACGTGGATGTGGGACGTCATGCTTTCAATGAAGCAGTGAAGATAGACAAGAAAGATGCCGCAGCACATGTGTTGATGTCAAATGTCTACGTTGGTGCGCATATGTGGGAGCTTGCACGGAAGATACAGGCGAGGAGGAAAAAAATCAGGGCGTGGAAGCAGCCAGCGCAAAGCTGGTGGACAGACAAGGACGGACTTGTGCACAGTTTCTTGGTTGGGGATGAAAAGCTTCCGGAGAATCGGACAAGTGTGACTCTTGAACTTTCGAAGGTGAAGGGTACATTCGGTATCGTATGTATCTGATAATTGGTGCAGGCACAGGGCGAAGCTGTCGACCTTGTACGCCCTAAGCAACACTTCCGAGATGACCATAATAAATGTGAACTTCTCCTCACTGTTACATCATGATGAATTGAGTCCATGTCGAGAGCTTGTGGTTAACAGTCGAACACTCCGTGCGTCATACCACAAAATGAGACACTCCGTGAGTCATACCACAAAATGGAACACTCCGCGTGAGTCATACCACAAAATGGAGTTCGAACAGTCTGTGAGTCATATCACAAAATGGAGTTCGAATGAAATGATGGTAAACATCTTGTACTGATTCTATGCATCAAACAATTCAAATGTATCCTTTCTAACCACTCTGACGCACGCAACCGTGGCATCCTCGGACTATCATGTACATGATGGGAGTGGGTCGTCCCGGGACTCATGGCGCGATTCTCTCGTCCCGAGAATGTCATGTATGAGTCGCGGTGGTCCGTCGTAGGACTCCTGACGCGCACGAGTGGAACGATAACTTTGAAGAAGGTTTTAACATAACGTATAAAAATATGGATTATCTAGCTAAATCCGGTTGGTTACATAGGACTTTGAGGCTCCTTGGCTTCCGTGAATAGAGTATTTCAACTGAGTTTTATAGCTAGTGACCACGAAGCAGGTTAATGCAATTGTAATGACTTCCTCCGTCGTACCATATGGTGATGGTACGTGAATCATTCTTGCGCGCTTTGGTGGGCTCATACGTCTGCGGGGCATGACACCGCCTCGCCTCCACATAAATGCGGATGGGTCGGTGTAGAACCTGCTAGCATCGATCTCGAGTTCGCCGCCCCACTCCGTGCTCCTCTTCATCCTTTTGACATAGTCGGTGAAGTCCCCTTCGACTACATCCTCGTAAGTCCGCTTTGTCTTTCCAACTCGGCAACGGCCGGAGGACGCCCGCCACACGCCTGCCTCGTCATCCAACGGTGGTTTCAACCATGGAAGTTTGAGGCTGCCACGGAGCGGAATAGGCACTTGCCGTCCCAACGCGCCCAACTTCGTACTCATCTTGTTTGAGTATCCGAGTTCCTTTAGGTGCTACAAAGGGACCAAAAATAGTTGTCGGCGCCGTCTTTTCACGCTTGTTCACTACTTTTGATGGTGTACATGTGTCGCGTGTCTTTGTTCTCTTGCACGTTTTGCCGCCTCCACCTTGGGCGATGCATCCAAGTCCCATAGTTTGCGTTTAACCCCAACGCGCCTCATCGATTCTCTTGAGTCGCAAGACTAGCTGCAATTTGTCTCTCAAGCTTTCAATGTTGCCAAGTCAAGAAAAACTTTGTGCCTAGTTTTAGAACCGGGGCCCTACTTATACCTTTGAGCTATAACGAACGCACCATGCTCCAAGGAGAAACATGTCCTTGACCTTCGACACATGTAGTTTTATTTAGAGAATGTCGACACATGTGATTTGGGGCATGAGAGGAAAAATCCGGGATCGGAAAATTAATGCACCAAATTCTCTAGAAAAGCGACAAAGCTTGCAGCAGTGACGCTCAATAGTAGTGACCGTTGAGACTTCTTGCGGGGCTTGTTGGGTCAGATTGACAAAACTCTATTGCAAGTGTTTTGTGTCCGGCGATTTAGATCGATCTTGCTCCACACGCATGTTACTCCGCCTCCTTTGATCATGACCTCATCCCGGGGTGGCATGTCGGGATTGTTTTGTCCTGTGAGTCATGACGCGTGAGTGTCGCATCCCGGAGTGGTGCGTCCGTGCGTCGGTTGTTCCGTTCACAATGTGGACTTAGTGGATGGGTGGACTTGCCTTTAGGCATTAATTACGAGGCCTACAAAGATTTAACACTGGTCATCTTAGCTCTAGATGACGCTACGAGTTTGGTTTCGCATAATATTTAGTCCTAAGTATGGACATCATGCCCGCTCCTCTCACCCATCCACTCTTCCCAACCTTCCTCATCTCCATTGACACACGTGAAACCTTTGGTGCGCTTGCTTGGGAAGTCTTCAAAATCCGCAACCTCTTGACTACGGCGATGCATATGACTCCACGGAAGTTCCATCGTAGCTGCGGTCAGCATGCGAAAGATTGGTATCAAAACCACGCGAGGCGTACTCGTGCACGCGCGCATGCATGATTACCACGACTCGTGTTTGCATGTGATCATCATTGTGATCTCTATGCTCGTGCCTCGTAAGCGGCGGTGGCCGTTTGGAACATGGGGAACAATGGTCTCCCTTGCGGACATCCGGTGATCGCACAATTGTAGATTCGTGTGAATTCCTAACTCATTGCGGTTGGATGTGCAACGATCGCAAATGATGCGCTTTACAATGCAATGCTTTTACTCTATCGTCACTGCCTACCTATGTACTACAAAGTGAGACCAAGGTCCAAGGAAGAAAAAAATGAACCAATCAACGGTATAACTTACGATATTTCAAGGCCCAAGAAGATATCCTCCACGATTGCTTGCGGCTTAATTGTTTGAATCACTTTGTGTTGCTGAAGTTTGCAATTGCCCGTCGATGCCACTCGGGTGAGTTTAGGTGTACACCATCCCGGAGTGCCGATGTGCGCAAGTGTCCCGTCCGGAGGAGTTGTGTATCGCGAGTGTTCCGTCAAGGAATCTTGGCGCACGCAACCGTGCCATCCCGGGACTCTCGTGTACATGATCCCTAGGACTCGACGCACGAGTGGAACGATAACTTTGAAGAAGGTTTTGACATAACGTATAAAAATATGGATTATCTAGCTAAATCCGGTTGGTTACATAGGACTTTGAGGCTCCTTGGCTTCCGTGAATAGAGTATTTCAACCGAGTTTTATAGCTAGTGACCATGAAGCGAGTTAATGCAATTGTAATGACTTCCTCCGTCGTACCATATGGTGATGGTACGTGAATCATTCTTCGCGCTTTGGTGGGCTCATACGTCTGCGGGGCATGACACCGCCTCGCACTCCACATAAATGCGGATGGGTCGGTGTAGAACCTGCTAGCATCGATCTCGAGTTCGCCGCCCCACTCCGTGCTCCTCTTCATCCTTTTGACATAGTCGGTGAAGTCCCCTTCGACTACATCCTCGTAAGTCCGCCTTTGTCTTTCCAACTCGGCAGCCCGGCCGGAGGACGCCCGCCACACGCCCTTGCGTCTCGTCATCCAACGGTGGTTTCAACCATGGAAGTTTGAGGCTGCCACGAGCGGAATAGGCACTTGCCGTCCCCAACGCGCCCAACCGTACTCATCTTGTTTGAGTATCCGAGTTCCTTTAGGTGCTACAAAGGGACCAAAAATAGTTGTCGGCGTCTTTTCACGCTTGTTCACTACTTTTGATGGTGTACATGTGTCGCGTGTCTTTGTTCTCTTGCACGTTTTTGCCGCCTCCACCTTGGGCGATGCATCCAAGTCCCATAGTTTGCGTTTAACCCCAACGCCTCATCGATTCTCTTGAGTCGCAAGACTAGCTGCAATTTGTCTCTCAAGCTTTCAATGTTGCCAAGTCAAGAAAAACTTTGTGCCTAGTTTTAGAACCGGGGCCCTACTTATACCTTTGAGCTATAACGAACGCACCATGCTCCAAGGAGAAACATGTCCTTGACCTTGACACATGTAGTTTTATTTAGAGAATGTCGACACATGTGATTTGGGGCATGAGAGGAAAAATCCGGATCGGAAAATTAATGCACCAAATTCTCTAGAAAGCGACAAAGCTTGCAGCGGTGACGCTCAATAGTAGTGAGCGTTGAGACTTCTTGGGCTTGTTGGGTCGATTGACAAAACTCTATTGCAAGTGTTTTGTGTCCGCGATTTAGATCGATCTTGCTCCACACGCATGTTACTCCGCCTCCTTTGATCATGACCTCATCCGGGGTGGCATGTCGGGATTGTTTTGTCCTGTGAGTCATGACGCGTGAGTGTCGATCCCGGAGTGGTGCGTCTGCGTGCGGTTGTTCCGTTCACAATGTGGACTTAGTGGATGGGTGGACTTGCCTTTAGGCATTAATTACGTAGGCCTACAAAGATTTAACATCGGTCATCTTAGCTCTAGATGACGCTACGAGTTTGGTTTCGCATAATATTTAGTCCTGTTAAGTATGGACATCATGCCCGCCTCCTCTCGCCCATCCACTCTTCCCAACCTTCCTCATCTCCATTGACACACGTGAAACCTTTGGTGCGCTTGCTTGGGAAGTCTTCAAAATCCGCAACCTCTTGACTACGGCGATGCATATGACTCCACGGAAGTTCCATCGTAGCATGCGATCAGCTCGAAGATTGGTATCAAAACCACGCGAGGAACGTACTCGCGCGCATGCATGATTACCACGACTCGTGTTTGCATGTGATCATCATTGTGATCTCTATGCTCGTGCCTCGTGGCGGTGGCCGTTTGGAACATGGGGAACAATGGTCTCCCTTGCGGACATCCGGTGATCGCACAATTGTAGATTCGTGTGAATTCCTAACTCATTGCGGTTGGATGTGCAACGTCGCAAATGATGCGCTTTACAATGCAATGCTTTTACTCTATCGTCACTGCCTACCTATGTACTACAAAGTGAGACCAAGGTCCAAGGAAGAAAAAAATGAACCAATCATCGGTATAACTTACGATATTTCAAGGCCCAAGAAGATATCCTCCACGATTGCTTGCGGCTTAATTGTTTGAATCACTTTGTGTTGCTGAAGTTTGCAATTGCCGTCGATGCCACTCGGGTGAGTTTAGGTGTACACCATCCGGAGTCTTGATGTGCGCAAGTGTCCCGTCCAGAGGAGTTGTGTATCGCGAGTGTTCCGCCCAAGGAATCTTGGCGCGCAACGTGCCATCCCGGGACTCTCGTGTACATGATCCCTAGGACTCGACGCGCACGAGTGGAACGATAACTTTGAAGAAGGTTTTGACATAACGTATAAAAATATGGATTATCTAGCTAAACCGGTTGGTTACATAGGACTTTGAGGCTCCTTGGCTTCCGTGAATAGAGTATTTCAACCGAGTTTTATAGCTAGTGACCATGAAGCGAGTTAATGCAATTGTAATGACTTCCTCCGTCGTACCATATGGTGATGGTACGTGAATCATTCTTGCGCGCTTTGGTGGGCTCATATGTCTGCAGGGGCATGACACCGCCTCGCACTCCACATAAATGCGGATGGGTCGGTGTAGAACTGTGCAGCATCGTGATCTCGAGTTCGCCGCCCCACTCCGTGCTCCTCTTCATCCTTTTGACATAGTCGGTGAAGTCCCCTTGACTACATCCTCGTAAGTCCGCCTTTGTCTTTCCAACTCGGCAACAGCCCGGCCGGAGGACGCCCGCCACACGCCTTGCGTCTCGTCATCCAACGGTGGTTTCAACCATGGAAGTTTGAGGCTGCCACGGAGCGGAATAGGCACTTGCCGTCCCCCAACGCCCAACTTCGTACTCATCTTGTTTGAGTATCCGAGTTCCTTTAGGTGCTACAAAGGGACCAAAAATAGTTGTCGGCGCCGTCTTTTCACGCTTGTTCACTACTTTTGATGGTGTACATGTGTCGCGTGTCTTTGTTCTCTTGCACGTTTTGCCGCCTCCACCTTGGGCGATGCATCCAAGTCCCATAGTTTGCGTTTAACCCCAACGCGCCTCATCGATTCTCTTGAGTCGCAAGACTAGCTGCAATTTGTCTCTCAAGCTTTCAATGTTGCCAAGTCAAGAAAAACTTTGTGCCTAGTTTTAGAACCGGGGCCCTACTTATACCTTTGAGCTATAACGAACGCACCATGCTCCAAGGAGAAACATGTCCTTGACCTTCGACACATGTAGTTTTATTTAGAGAATGTCGACACATGTGATTTGGGGCATGAGAGGAAAAATCCGGGATCGGAAAATTAATGCACCAAATTCTCTAGAAAAGCGACAAAGCTTGCGTGATGACGCTCAATAGTAGTGAGCGTTGAGACTTCTTGGGCTTGTTGTCGATTGACAAAACTCTATTGCAAGTGTTTTGTGTCCGGCGATTTAGATCGATCTTGCTCCACACGCATGTTACTCCGCCTCCTTTGATCATGACCTCATCCCGGTGTGGCATGTCGGGATTGTTTTGTCCGAGTCATGACGCGTGAGTGTCGCATCCCGGAGTGGTGCGTCGTGCGTCGTTGTTCCGTTCACAATGTGGACTTAGTGGATGGGTGGACTTGCCTTTAGGCATTAATTACGAGGCCTACAAAGATTTAACACTGGTCATCTTAGCTCTAGATGACGCTACGAGTTTGGTTTCGCATAATATTTAGTCCTGTTAAGTATGGACATCATGCCCGCTCCTCTCACCCATCCACTCTTCCCAACCTTCCTCATCTCCATTGACACACGTGAAACCTTTGTGCGATTGCTTGGGAAGTCTTCAAAATCCGCAACCTCTTGACTACGGCGATGCATATGACTCCACGGAAGTTCCATCGTCGGTCAATCGCTCGAAGATTGGTATCAAAACCACGCGAGGCGTACTCCGTGCAGCGCATGCATGATTACCACGACTCGTGTTTGCATGTGATCATCATTGTGATCTCTATGCTCGTGCCTCGTAAGCGGCGGTGGCCGTTTGGAACATGGGGAACAATGGTCTCCCTTGCGGACATCCGGTGATCGCACAATTGTAGATTCGTGTGAATTCTAACTCATTGCGGTTGGATGTGCAACGTCGCAAATGATGCGCTTTACAATGCAATGCTTTTACTCTATCGTCACCTGCCTACCTATGTACTACAAAGTGAGACCAAGGTCCAAGGAAGAAAAAAATGAACCAATCGTATAACTTACGATATTTCAAGGCCCAAGAAGATATCCTCCACGATTGCTTGCGGCTTAATTGTTTGAATCACTTTGTGTTGCTGAAGTTTGCAATTGCCCGTCGATGCCACTCGGGTGAGTTTAGGGTGTACACCATCCCGGAGTCTTGATGTGCGCAAGTGTCCCGCCCAGAGGAGTTGTGTATCGCGAGTGTTCCGTCAAGGAATCTTGGCGACGCAACTGCCATCCGGGACTCGTGTACATGATCCCTAGGACTCGACGCCGCAGTGGAACGATAACTTTGAAGAAGGTTTTGACATAACGTATAAAAATATGGATTATCTAGCTAAATCCGGTTGGTTACATAGGACTTTGAGGCTCCTTGGCTTCCGTGAATAGAGTATTTCAACCGAGTTTTATAGCTAGTGACCATGAAGCGTGTTAATGCAATTGTAATGACTTCCTCCGTCGTACCATATGGTGATGGTACGTGAATCATTCTTGCGCGCTTTGGTGGGCTCATACGTCTAGGGCATGACACCGCCTCGCACTCCACATAAATGCGGATGGGTCGGTGTAGAACTGTGGCAGCATCGTGATCTCGAGTTCGCCGCCCCACTCCGTGCTCCTCTTCATCCTTTTGACATAGTCGGTGAAGTCCCTTCGACTACATCCTCGTAAGTCCGCTTTGTCTTTCCAACTCGGCAACAGCCCGGCCGGAGGACGCCCGCCACACGCCTTGCGTCGTCATCCAACGGTGGTTTGAACCATGGAAGTTTGAGGCTGCCACGAGCGGAATAGGCACTTGCCTCGCAACGCGCCCAACTTCGTACTCATCTTGTTTGAGTATCCGAGTTCCTTTAGGTGCTACAAAGGGACCAAAAATAGTTGTCGGCGCCGTCTTTTCACGCTTGTTCACTACTTTTGATGGTGTACATGTGTCGCGTGTCTTTGTTCTCTTGCACGCTTTTTGCCGCCTCCACCTTGGGCGATGCATCCAAGTCCCATAGTTTGCGTTTAACCCCAACGCGCCTCATCGATTCTCTTGAGTCGCAAGACTAGCTGCAATTTGTCTCTCAAGCTTTCAATGTTGCCAAGTCAAGAAAAACTTTGTGCCTAGTTTTAGAACCGGGGCCCTACTTATACCTTTGAGCTATAACGCACCATGCTCCAAGGAGAAACATGTCCTTGACCTTCGACACATGTAGTTTTATTTAGAGAATGTCGACACATGTGATTTGGGGCATGAGAGGAAAAATCCGGATCGGAAAATTAATGCACCAAATTCTCTAGAAAGCGACAAAGCTTGCAGTTGACGCTCAATAGTAGTGAGCGTTGAGACTTCTTGCGGCTTGTTGGGTCGATTGACAAAACTCTATTGCAAGTGTTTTGTGTCCGCGATTTAGATCGATCTTGCTCCACACGCATGTTACTCCGCCTCCTTTGATCATGACCTCATCCCGGAGTGGCATGTCGGGATTGTTTTGTCCTGTGAGTCATGACGCGTGAGTGTCGATCCCGGAGTGGTGCGTCCGTGCGTCTTGTTGTTCCGTTCACAATGTGGACTTAGTGGATGGGTGGACTTGCCTTTAGGCATTAATTACGTAGGCCTACAAAGATTTAACATCGGTCATCTTAGCTCTAGATGACGCCAGCGTGAGTGTCGCATCCCGGAGTGGTGCGTCCGTGCGTCTTGTTGTTCCGTTCACAATGTGGACTTAGTGGATGGGTGGACTTGCCTTTAGGCATTAATTACGTAGGCCTACAAAGATTTAACATCGGTCATCTTAGCTCTAGATGACGCTACGAGTTTGGTTTCGCATAATATTTAGTCCTGTTAAGTATGGACATCATGCCCGCTCCTCTCATCCACTCTTCCCAACCTTCCTCATCTCCATTGACACACGTGAAACCTTTGGTGCGCTTGCTTGGGAAGTCTTCAAAATCCGCAACCTCTTGACTACGGCGATGCATATGACTCACGGAAGTTCCATCGTAGCAGCAGCAACGCTCGAAAGATTGGTATCAAAACCACGCGAGGAACGACCGCGCACGCGCATGCATGATTACCACGACTCGTGTTTGCATGTGATCATCATTGTGATCTCTATGCTCGTGCCTCGTAAGCGGCGGTGGCCGTTTGGAACATGGGGAACAATGGTCTCCCTTGCGACATCCGTGATATCGCACAATTGTAGATTCGTGAATTCCTAACTCATTGCGGTTGGATGTGCAACGTCGCAAATGATGCGCTTTACAATGCAATGCTTTTACTCTATCGTCACCGCCTACCTATGTACTACAAAGTGAGACCAAGGTCCAAGGAAGAAAAAAATGAACCAATCATCGGTATAACTTACGATATTTCAAGGCCCAAGAAGATATCCTCCACGATTGCTTGCGGCTTAATTGTTTGAATCACTTTGTGTTGCTGAAGTTTGCAATTGCCCGCCGATGCCACTCGGTGAGTTTAGGTGTACACCATCCCGGAGGCCGATGTGCGCAAGTGTCCCGCCCAGGAGGAGTTGTGTATCGCGAGTGTTCCGCCCAAGGAATCTTGGCGCACGCAACCGTGCCATCCCGGACTCTCGTGTACATGATCCCTAGGACTCGACGCGCACGAGTGGAACGATAACTTTGAAGAAGGTTTTGACATAACGATAAAAATATGGATTATCTAGCTAAATCCGGTTGGTTACATAGGACTTTGAGGCTCCTTGGCTTCCGTGAATAGAGTATTTCAACCGAGTTTTATAGCTAGTGACCATGAAGCGAGTTAATGCAATTGTAATGACTTCCTCCGTACCATATGGTGATGGTACGTGAATCATTCTTCGCGCTTTGGTGGGCTCATCGTCTAGGGCATGACACCGCCTCGCACTCCACATAAATGCGGATGGGTCGGTGTAGAACTGCTAGCATCGATCTCGAGTTCGCCGCCCACTCCGTGCTCCTCTTCATCCTTTTGACATAGTCGGTGAAGTCCCCTTCGACTACATCCTCGTAAGTCCGCTTTGTCTTTCCAACTCGAACAGCCCGGCCGAGGACGCCCCGCCACACGCCTTGCCTCGTCATCCAACGGTGGTTTCAACCATGGAAGTTTGAGGCTGCCACGAGCGGAATAGGCACTTGCCGTCCTCGCAACGCGCCCAACTGTACTCATCTTGTTTGAGTATCCGAGTTCCTTTAGGTGCTACAAAGGGACCAAAAATAGTTGTCGGCGCCGTCTTTTCACGCTTGTTCACTACTTTTGATGGTGTACATGTGTCGCGTGTCTTTGTTCTCTTGCACGCTTTTGCCGCCTCCACCTTGGGCGATGCATCCAAGTCCCATAGTTTGCGTTTAACCCCAACGCGCCTCATCGATTCTCTTGAGTCGCAAGACTAGCTGCAATTTGTCTCTCAAGCTTTCAATGTTGCCAAGTCAAGAAAAACTTTGTGCCTAGTTTTAGAACCGGGGCCCTACTTATACCTTTGAGCTATAACGAACGCACCATGCTCCAAGGAGAAACATGTCCTTGACCTTCGACACATGTAGTTTTATTTAGAGAATGTCGACACATGTGATTTGGGGCATGAGAGGAAAAATCCGGATCGGAAAATTAATGCACCAAATTCTAGAAAGCGACAAAGCTTGCAGTTGACGCTCAATAGTAGTGAGCGTTGAGACTTCTATGGGCTTGTTGGTCGATTGACAAAACTCTATTGCAAGTGTTTTGTGTCCGCGATTTAGATCGATCTTGCTCCACACGCATGTTACTCCGCCTCCTTTGATCATGACCTCATCCTGTGGTGGCATGTCGGGATTGTTTTGTCCGAGTCATGACGCGTGAGTGTCGATCCCGGAGTGGTGCGTCCGTGCGTCTTGTTGTTCCGTTCACAATGTGGACTTAGTGGATGGGTGGACTTGCCTTTAGGCATTAATTACGTAGGCCTACAAAGATTTAACATCGGTCATCTTAGCTCTAGATGACGCTACGAGTTTGGTTTCGCATAATATTTAGTCCTGCTAAGTATGGACATCATGCCCGCTCCTCTCACCATCCACTCTTCCCAACCTTCCTCATCTCCATTGACACACGTGAAACCTTTGGTGCGCTTGCTTGGGAAGTCTTCAAAATCAACCTCTTGACTACGGCGATGCATATGACTCCACGGAAGTTCCATCGTAGCAACGCGTCATTTGTCGAAAGATTGGTATCAAAACCACGCGAGGCGTACTCGTGCACGCGCATGCATGATTACCACGACTCGTGTTTGCATGTGATCATCATTGTGATCTCTATGCTCGTGCCTCGTAAGCGGCGGTGGCCGTTTGGAACATGGGGAACAATGGTCTCCCTTGCGGACATCCGGTGATCGCACAATTGTAGATTCGTGTGAATTCCTAACTCATTGCGGTTGGATGTGCAACGATCGCAAATGATGCGCTTTACAATGCAATGCTTTTACTCTATCGTCACCGCCTACCTATGTACTACAAAGTGAGACCAAGGTCCAAGGAAGAAAAAAATGAACCAATCAACGGTATAACTTACGATATTTCAAGGCCCAAGAAGATATCCTCCACGATTGCTTGCGGCTTAATTGTTTGAATCACTTTGTGTTGCTGAAGTTTGCAATTGCCGTCGATGCCACTCGGGTGAGTTTAGGTGTACACCATCCCGGAGTCTTGATGTGCGCAAGTGTCCCGGAGGAGTTGTGTATCGCGAGTGTTCCGCCCAAGGAATCTTGGCGCACGCAACCGTGCCATCCCGGACTCTCGTGTACATGATCCCTAGGACTCGGCGCCGCAGTGGAACGATAACTTTGAAGAAGGTTTTGACATAACGATAAAAATATGGATTATCTAGCTAAATCCGGTTGGTTACATAGGACTTTGAGGCTCCTTGGCTTCCGTGAATAGAGTATTTCAACCGAGTTTTATAGCTAGTGACCATGAAGCAGTTAATGCAATTGTAATGACTTCCTCCGTCGTACCATATGGTGATGGTACGTGAATCATTCTTCTGCGCGCTTTGGTGGGCTCATACGTCTGCGGGGCATGACACCGCCTCGCACTCCACATAAATGCGGATGGGTCGGTGTAGAACTGCTAGCATCGATCTCGAGTTCGCCGCCCACTCCGTGCTCCTCTTCATCCTTTTGACATAGTCGGTGAAGTCCCCTCGACTACATCCTCGTAAGTCCGCTTTGTCTTTCCAACTCGGCCCGGCCGGAGGACGCCCGCCACACGCCCTGCGCCTCGTCATCCAACGGTGGTTTCAACCATGGAAGTTTGAGGCTGCCACGAGCGGAATAGGCACTTGCCGCCCCCGCAACGCGCCCAACCGTACTCATCTTGTTTGAGTATCCGAGTTCCTTTAGGTGCTACAAAGGGACCAAAAATAGTTGTCGGCGCCGTCTTTTCACGCTTGTTCACTACTTTTGATGGTGTACATGTGTCGCGTGTCTTTGTTCTCTTGCACGCTTTTGCCGCCTCCACCTTGGGCGATGCATCCAAGTCCCATAGTTTGCGTTTAACCCCAACGCCTCATCGATTCTCTTGAGTCGCAAGACTAGCTGCAATTTGTCTCTCAAGCTTTCAATGTTGCCAAGTCAAGAAAAACTTTGTGCCTAGTTTTAGAACCGGGGCCCTACTTATACCTTTGAGCTATAACGCACCATGCTCCAAGGAGAAACATGTCCTTGACCTTCGACATGTAGTTTTATTTAGAGAATGTCGACACATGTGATTTGGGGCATGAGAGGAAAAATCCGGATCGGAAAATTAATGCACCAAATTCTCTAGAAAAGCGACAAAGCTTGCAGCAGTTGACGCCAATAGTAGTGAGCGTTGAGACTTCTTGGGCTTGTTGGTCGATTGACAAAACTCTATTGCAAGTGTTTTGTGTCCGCGATTTAGATCGATCTTGCTCCACACGCATGTTACTCCGCCTCCTTTGATCATGACCTCATCCGGGGGTCATGTCGGGATTGTTTTGTCCGAGTCATGACGCGTGAGTGTCGCATCCCGGAGTGGTGCGTCCGTGCGTGCGGTTGTTCCGTTCACAATGTGGACTTAGTGGATGGGTGGACTTGCCTTTAGGCATTAATTACGAGGCCTACAAAGATTTAACATCGGTCATCTTAGCTCTAGATGACGCTACGAGTTTGGTTTCGCATAATATTTAGTCCTAAGTATGGACATCATGCCCGCTCCTCTCATCCACTCTTCCCAACCTTCCTCATCTCCATTGACACGTGAAACCTTTGGTGCGCTTGCTTGGGAAGTCTTCAAAATCCGCAACCTCTTGACTACGGCGATGCATATGACTCCACGGAAGTTCCATCGTGTAGCCGTCAACGTCAAGATTGGTATCAAAACCACGCGAGGAACGTACTCGTGCACGCCGCATGCATGATTACCACGACTCGTGTTTGCATGTGATCATCATTGTGATCTCTATGCTCGCGTAAGCGGCGGTGGCCGCTTGGAACATGGGGAACAATGGTCTCCCTTGCACATCCGTGATATCGCACAATTGTAGATTCGTGAATTCCTAACTCATTGCGTTGGATGTGCAACGATCGCAAATGATGCGCTTTACAATGCAATGCTTTTACTCTATCGTCACTGCCTACCTATGTACTACAAAGTGAGACCAAGGTCCAAGGAAGAAAAAAATGAACCAATCATCGGTATAACTTACGATATTTCAAGGCCCAAGAAGATATCCTCCACGATTGCTTGCGGCTTAATTGTTTGAATCACTTTGTGTTGCTGAAGTTTGCAATTGCCCGCCGATGCCACTCGGGTGAGTTTAGGTGTACACCATCCCGGAGTCGATGTGCGCAAGTGTCCCGTCCGAGGAGTTGTGTATCGCGAGTGTTCCGTCAAGGAATCTTGGCGCACGCAACCGTGCCATCCCGGGACTCTCGTGTACATGATCCCTAGGACTCGACGCCACGAGTGGAACGATAACTTTGAAGAAGGTTTTGACATAACGATAAAAATATGGATTATCTAGCTAAATCCGGTTGGTTACATAGGACTTTGAGGCTCCTTGGCTTCCGTGAATAGAGTATTTCAACGAGTTTTATAGCTAGTGACCATGAAGCGTTAATGCAATTGTAATGACTTCCTCCGTCGTACCATATGGTGATGGTACGTGAATCATTCTTGCGCGCTTTGGTGGGCTCATACGTCTGCGGGGCATGACACCGCCTCGCACTCCACATAAATGCGGATGGGTGTGTAGAACTGCTAGCATCGGATCTCGAGTTCGCCGCCCCACTCCGTGCTCCTCTTCATCCTTTTGACATAGTCGGTGAAGTCCCCTTCGACTACATCCTCGTAAGTCCGCCTTTGTCTTTCCAACTCGGCAACAGCCCGGCCGGAGGACGCCCGCCACACGCCTGCGCCTCGTCATCCAACGGTGGTTTCAACCATGGAAGTTTGAGGCTGCCACGAGCGGAATAGGCACTTGCCGTCCCAACGCGCCCAACTTACTCATCTTGTTTGAGTATCCGAGTTCCTTTAGGTGCTACAAAGGGACCAAAAATAGTTGTCGGCGCCGTCTTTTCACGCTTGTTCACTACTTTTGATGGTGTACATGTGTCGCGTGTCTTTGTTCTCTTGCACGTTTTGCCGCCTCCACCTTGGGCGATGCATCCAAGTCCCATAGTTTGCGTTTAACCCCAACGCCTCATCGATTCTCTTGAGTCGCAAGACTAGCTGCAATTTGTCTCTCAAGCTTTCAATGTTGCCAAGTCAAGAAAAACTTTGTGCCTAGTTTTAGAACCGGGGCCCTACTTATACCTTTGAGCTATAACGAACGCACCATGCTCCAAGGAGAAACATGTCCTTGACCTTCGACATGTAGTTTTATTTAGAGAATGTCGACACATGTGATTTGGGGCATGAGAGGAAAAATCCGGATCGGAAAATTAATGCACCAAATTCTCTAGAAAAGCGACAAAGCTTGCAGTGACGCTCAATAGTAGTGAGCGTTGAGACTTCTTATGGGCTTGTTGGTCGATTGACAAAACTCTATTGCAAGTGTTTTGTGTCCGGCGATTTAGATCGATCTTGCTCCACACGCATGTTACTTCGCCCTCCTTTGATCATGACCTCATCCCAGGACTGTGGCATGTCGGGATTGTTTTGTCCCAGGAGTCATGACGCACGTGAGTGTCGCATCCCGGGAGTGGTGCGTCCGTGCGTGCGGTTGTTCCGTTTCACAATGTGGACTTAGTGGATGGGTGGACTTGCCTTTAGGCATTAATTACGTAGGCCTACAAAGATTTAACATCGGTCATCTTAGCTCTAGATGACGCTACGAGTTTGGTTTCGCATAATATTTAGTCCTAAGTATGGACATCATGCCCGCTCCTCTCATCCACTCTTCCCAACCTTCCTCATCTCCATTGACACACGTGAAACCTTTGGTGCGCTTGCTTGGGAAGTCTTCAAAATCCGCAACCTCTTGACTACGGCGATGCATATGACTCCACGGAAGTTCCATCGTGTAGCCGTCAACGTCAAGATTGGTATCAAAACCACGCGAGGAACGTACTCGTGCACGCCGCATGCATGATTACCACGACTCGTGTTTGCATGTGATCATCATTGTGATCTCTATGCTCGCGTAAGCGGCGGTGGCCGTTTGGAACATGGGGAACAATGGTCTCCTTGCGGACATCCGGTGATCGCACAATTGTAGATTCGTGAATTCCTAACTCATTGCGGTTGGATGTGCAACGATCGCAAATGATGCGCTTTACAATGCAATGCTTTTACTCTATCGTCACTGCCTACCTATGTACTACAAAGTGAGACCAAGGTCCAAGGAAGAAAAAAATGAACCAATCACCGTATAACTTACGATATTTCAAGGCCCAAGAAGATATCCTCCACGATTGCTTGCGGCTTAATTGTTTGAATCACTTTGTGTTGCTGAAGTTTGCAATTGCCCGTCGATGCCACTCGGGTGAGTTTAGGGTGTACACCATCCCGGAGTCTTGATGTGCGCAAGTGTCCCGTCCAGAGGAGTTGTGTATCGCGAGTGTTCCGCCCAAGGAATCTTGGCGCACGCAACGTGCCATCCCGGACTCTCGTGTACATGATCCCTAGGACTCGACGCGCAGTGGAACGATAACTTTGAAGAAGGTTTTGACATAACGTATAAAAATATGGATTATCTAGCTAAATCCGGTTGGTTACATAGGACTTTGAGGCTCCTTGGCTTCCGTGAATAGAGTATTTCAACCGAGTTTTATAGCTAGTGACCATGAAGCGTTAATGCAATTGTAATGACTTCCTCCGTCGTACCATATGGTGATGGTACGTGAATCATTCTTGCGCTTTGGTGGGCTCATACGTCTAGGGCATGACACCGCCTCGCACTCCACATAAATGCGGATGGGTCGGTGTAGAACTGCTAGCATCGATCTCGAGTTCGCCGCCCCACTCCGTGCTCCTCTTCATCCTTTTGACATAGTCGGTGAAGTCCCCTTCGACTACATCCTCGTAAGTCCGCTTTGTCTTTCCAACTCGGCAACAGCCCGGCCGGAGGACGCCCGCCACACGCCTCGTCATCCAACGGTGGTTTCAACCATGGAAGTTTGAGGCTGCCACGAGCGGAATAGGCACTTGCCGTCCCGCAACGCGCCCAACTTCGTACTCATCTTGTTTGAGTATCCGAGTTCCTTTAGGTGCTACAAAGGGACCAAAAATAGTTGTCGGCGCCGCCTTTTCACGCTTGTTCACTACTTTTGATGGTGTACATGTGTCGCGTGTCTTTGTTCTCTTGCACGCTTTTGCCGCCTCCACCTTGGGCGATGCATCCAAGTCCCATAGTTTGCGTTTAACCCCAACGCGCCTCATCGATTCTCTTGAGTCGCAAGACTAGCTGCAATTTGTCTCTCAAGCTTTCAATGTTGCCAAGTCAAGAAAAACTTTGTGCCTAGTTTTAGAACCGGGGCCCTACTTATACCTTTGAGCTATAACGAACGCACCATGCTCCAAGGAGAAACATGTCCTTGACCTTCGACACATGTAGTTTTATTTAGAGAATGTCGACACATGTGATTTGGGGCATGAGAGGAAAAATCCGGATCGGAAAATTAATGCACCAAATTCTCTAGAAAAGCGACAAAGCTTGCAGTGACGCTCAATAGTAGTGAGCGTTGAGACTTCTTGCGGGCTTGTTGGTCGATTGACAAAACTCTATTGCAAGTGTTTTGTGTCCGCGATTTAGATCGATCTTGCTCCACACGCATGTTACTCCGCCTCCTTTGATCATGACCTCATCCTGTGGCATGTCGGGATTGTTTTGTCCGAGTCATGACGCGTGAGTGTCGCATCCCGGAGTGGTGCGTCTGCGGCGGTTGTTCCGCTTCACAATGTGGACTTAGTGGATGGGTGGACTTGCCTTTAGGCATTAATTACGTAGGCCTACAAAGATTTAACATCGGTCATCTTAGCTCTAGATGACGCTACGAGTTTGGTTTCGCATAATATTTAGTCCTTAAGTATGGACATCATGCCCGCTCCTCTCACCCCATCCACTCTTCCCAACCTTCCTCATCTCCATTGACACACGTGAAACCTTTGGTGCGCTTGGGAAGTCTTCAAAATCCGCAACCTCTTGACTACGGCGATGCATATGACTCCACGGAAGTTCCATCGTAGCACCGCAATCAACGCCCGAAGATTGGTATCAAAACCACGCGAGGAACGTGTCTGCACGCGCATGCATGATTACCACGACTCGTGTTTGCATGTGATCATCATTGTGATCTCTATGCTCGTGCTCGTAAGCGGCGGTGGCCGTTTGGAACATGGGGAACAATGGTCTCCCTTGCGGACATCCGTGATCGCACAATTGTAGATTCGTGAATTCCTAACTCATTGCGGTTGGATGTGCAACGTCGCAAATGATGCGCTTTACAATGCAATGCTTTTACTCTATCGTCACCGCCTACCTATGTACTACAAAGTGAGACCAAGGTCCAAGGAAGAAAAAAATGAACCAATCAACGTATAACTTACGATATTTCAAGGCCCAAGAAGATATCCTCCACGATTGCTTGCGGCTTAATTGTTTGAATCACTTTGTGTTGCTGAAGTTTGCAATTGCCCGCCGATGCCACTCGGGTGAGTTTAGGTGTACACCATCCCGGAGTGCCGATGTGCGCAAGTGTCCCGTCCAGAGGAGTTGTGTATCGCGAGTGTTCCGTCCAAGGAATCTTGGCGCACGCAACCGTGCCATCCCGGACTCTCGTGTACATGATCCCTAGGACTCGACGCACGAGTGGAACGATAACTTTGAAGAAGGTTTTGACATAACGTATAAAAATATGGATTATCTAGCTAAATCCGGTTGGTTACATAGGACTTTGAGGCTCCTTGGCTTCCGTGAATAGAGTATTTCAACCGAGTTTTATAGCTAGTGACCATGAAGCGAGTTAATGCAATTGTAATGACTTCTCCGTCGTACCATATGGTGATGGTACGTGAATCATTCTTGCGCGCTTTGGTGGGCTCATACGTCTGCGGGGCATGACACCGCCTCGCACTCCACATAAATGCGGATGGGTGTGTAGAACTGCTAGCATCGATCTCGAGTTCGCCGCCCCACTCCGTGCTCCTCTTCATCCTTTTGACATAGTCGGTGAAGTCCCCTTCGACTACATCCTCGTAAGTCCGCCTTTGTCTTTCCAACTCGGCAACCCGGCCGGAGGACGCCCGCCACACGCCTGCCTCGTCATCCAACGGTGGTTTCAACCATGGAAGTTTGAGGCTGCCACGAGCGGAATAGGCACTTGCCGCCTCGCAACGCGCCCAACTTCGTACTCATCTTGTTTGAGTATCCGAGTTCCTTTAGGTGCTACAAAGGGACCAAAAATAGTTGTCGGCGCCGTCTTTTCACGCTTGTTCACTACTTTTGATGGTGTACATGTGTCGCGTGTCTTTGTTCTCTTGCACGCTTTTGCCGCCTCCACCTTGGGCGATGCATCCAAGTCCCATAGTTTGCGTTTAACCCCAACGCGCCTCATCGATTCTCTTGAGTCGCAAGACTAGCTGCAATTTGTCTCTCAAGCTTTCAATGTTGCCAAGTCAAGAAAAACTTTGTGCCTAGTTTTAGAACCGGGGCCCTACTTATACCTTTGAGCTATAACGAACGCACCATGCTCCAAGGAGAAACATGTCCTTGACCTTCGACACATGTAGTTTTATTTAGAGAATGTCGACACATGTGATTTGGGGCATGAGAGGAAAAATCCGGGATCGGAAAATTAATGCACCAAATTCTCTAGAAAAGCGACAAAGCTTGCAGTTGACTCAATAGTAGTGAGCGTTGAGACTTCGGGGCTTGTTGGGTCGATTGACAAAACTCTATTGCAAGTGTTTTGTGTCCGCGATTTAGATCGATCTTGCTCCACACGCATGTTACTCCGCCTCCTTTGATCATGACCTCATCCCGTGGCGTGGCATGTCGGGATTGTTTTGTCCTGAGTCATGACGCGCGTGAGTGTCGCATCCCGGAGTGGTGCGTCTGCGTGCGGTTGTTCCGTTCACAATGTGGACTTAGTGGATGGGTGGACTTGCCTTTAGGCATTAATTACGTAGGCCTACAAAGATTTAACACGGGTCATCTTAGCTCTAGATGACGCTACGAGTTTGGTTTCGCATAATATTTAGTCCTAAGTATGGACATCATGCCCGCTCCTCTCACCATCCACTCTTCCCAACCTTCCTCATCTCCATTGACACACGTGAAACCTTTGGTGCGATTGCTTGGGAAGTCTTCAAAATCCGCAACCTCTTGACTACGGCGATGCATATGACTCCACGGAAGTTCCATCGTAGCAGCTGCAGTCAACGCTGTCTGAAAGATTGGTATCAAAACCACGCGAGGAACGTACTCCGTGTACGCGCATGCATGATTACCACGACTCGTGTTTGCATGTGATCATCATTGTGATCTCTATGCTCGTGCCTCGTAAGCGGCGGTGGCCGTTTGGAACATGGGGGAACAATGGTCTCCCTTGCGGACATCCGGTGATCGCACAATTGTAGATTCGTGAATTCCTAACTCATTGCGGTTGGATGTGCAACGTCGCAAATGATGCGCTTTACAATGCAATGCTTTTACTCTATCGTCACCTGCCTACCTATGTACTACAAAGTGAGACCAAGGTCCAAGGAAGAAAAAAATGAACCAATCATCGTATAACTTACGATATTTCAAGGCCCAAGAAGATATCCTCCACGATTGCTTGCGGCTTAATTGTTTGAATCACTTTGTGTTGCTGAAGTTTGCAATTGCCCGTCGATGCCACTCGGGTGAGTTTAGGTGTACACCATCCGGAGTCTTGATGTGCGCAAGTGTCCCGTCCGAGGAGTTGTGTATCGCGAGTGTTCCGTCAAGGAATCTTGGCGCACGCAACCGTGCCATCCCGGGACTCTCGTACATGATCCCTAGGACTCGACGCGCGAGTGGAACGATAACTTTGAAGAAGGTTTTGACATAACGTATAAAAATATGGATTATCTAGCTAAATCCGGTTGGTTACATAGGACTTTGAGGCTCCTTGGCTTCCGTGAATAGAGTATTTCAACCGAGTTTTATAGCTAGTGACCATGAAGCGGTTAATGCAATTGTAATGACTTCCTCCGTCGTACCATATGGTGATGGTACGTGAATCATTCTTGCGCGCTTTGGTGGGCTCATACGTCTGCGGGGCATGACACCGCCTCGCACTCCACATAAATGCGGATGGGTCGGTGTAGAACTGTATAGCATCGGGATCTCGAGTTCGCCGCCCCTCCGTGCTCCTCTTCATCCTTTTGACATAGTCGGTGAAGTCCCCTTCGACTACATCCTCGTAAGTCCGCCTTTGTCTTTCCAACTCGGCAACAGCCCGGCCGGAGGACGCCCGCCACACGCCTTGCGTCTCGTCATCCAACGGTGGTTTCAACCATGGAAGTTTGAGGCTGCCACGAGCGGAATAGGCACTTGCCGTCCCCTCGCAACGCGCCCAACCGTACTCATCTTGTTTGAGTATCCGAGTTCCTTTAGGTGCTACAAAGGGACCAAAAATAGTTGTCGGCCGTCTTTTCACGCTTGTTCACTACTTTTGATGGTGTACATGTGTCGCGTGTCTTTGTTCTCTTGCACGCTTTTGCCGCCTCCACCTTGGGCGATGCATCCAAGTCCCATAGTTTGCGTTTAACGCGCCTCATCGATTCTCTTGAGTCGCAAGACTAGCTGCAATTTGTCTCTCAAGCTTTCAATGTTGCCAAGTCAAGAAAAACTTTGTGCCTAGTTTTAGAACCGGGGCCCTACTTATACCTTTGAGCTATAACGAACGCACCATGCTCCAAGGAGAAACATGTCCTTGACCTTCGACACATGTAGTTTTATTTAGAGAATGTCGACACATGTGATTTGGGGCATGAGAGGAAAAATCCGGATCGGAAAATTAATGCACCAAATTCTCTAGAAAAGCGACAAAGCTTGCGCGGCGCTCAATAGTAGTGAGCGTTGAGACTTCTTGGGCTTGTTGGGTCGATTGACAAAACTCTATTGCAAGTGTTTTGTGTCCGGCGATTTAGATCGATCTTGCTCCACACGCATGTTACTCCGCCTCCTTTGATCATGACCTCATCCCGGGGTGGCATGTCGGGATTGTTTTGTCCTGTGAGTCATGACGCGTGAGTGTCGATCCCGGAGTGGTGCGTCGTGCGTCTGCGGTTGTTCCGTTCACAATGTGGACTTAGTGGATGGGTGGACTTGCCTTTAGGCATTAATTACGTAGGCCTACAAAGATTTAACATCGTCATCTTAGCTCTAGATGACGCTACGAGTTTGGTTTCGCATAATATTTAGTCCTTAAGTATGGACATCATGCCCGCTCCTCTCACCCATCCACTCTTCCCAACCTTCCTCATCTCCATTGACACACGTGAAACCTTTGGTGCGCTTGCTTGGGAAGTCTTCAAAATCCGCAACCTCTTGACTACGGCGATGCATATGACTCCACGGAAGTTCCATCGTAGCAGTACAGCAAGCGTCAAAGATTGGTATCAAAACCACGCGAGGAACGTACTCGTGCACGCATGCATGATTACCACGACTCGTGTTTGCATGTGATCATCATTGTGATCTCTATGCTCGTGCCTCGTGGCGGCGGTGGCCGTTTGGAACATGGGGAACAATGGTCTCCCTTGCGACATCCGGTGATCGCACAATTGTAGATTCGTGTGAATTCCTAACTCATTGCGGTTGGATGTGCAACGTCGCAAATGATGCGCTTTACAATGCAATGCTTTTACTCTATCGTCACCGCCTACCTATGTACTACAAAGTGAGACCAAGGTCCAAGGAAGAAAAAAATGAACCAATCAGGTATAACTTACGATATTTCAAGGCCCAAGAAGATATCCTCCACGATTGCTTGCGGCTTAATTGTTTGAATCACTTTGTGTTGCTGAAGTTTGCAATTGCCCGTCGATGCCACTCGGGTGAGTTTAGGTGTACACCATCCGGAGTCTTGATGTGCGCAAGTGTCCCGTCCAGAGGAGTTGTGTATCGCGAGTGTTCCGTCAAGGAATCTTGGCGCACGCAACCGTGCCATCCCGGACTCTCGTGTACATGATCCCTAGGACTCTGACGCACGAGTGGAACGATAACTTTGAAGAAGGTTTTGACATAACGTATAAAAATATGGATTATCTAGCTAAATCCGGTTGGTTACATAGGACTTTGAGGCTCCTTGGCTTCCGTGAATAGAGTATTTCAACTGAGTTTTATAGCTAGTGACCATGAAGCGGTTAATGCAATTGTAATGACTTCTCCGTCGTACCATATGGTGATGGTACGTGAATCATTCTGCGCTTTGGTGGGCTCATAGTTAGGAACGGACGCGCGGAGGGGCGTCACGGCCGAGAACGGTCGAGGCCGTTAGGCCGAGACCGTTCTAGGCCGTGCGCCCCGACGCGCGTCCGTTCCCTGGCGTAAGGGAGCGGCCGAGTCTGGGGCCGAGACGCGGCTCCACTCGACTGCAGACCGAGGCGGGAGCCGAGGTCTGTTCGAAATTAAAGAGTTGTTGCTTGCAGTAACCAGGTTATACTTCTTTTTTCTCTCACTACGATGTAAGCACTTTCACATTTCTACAGTCTTGGTTTTACCATTCTTAAAGTGTTTTCTCTGCGAGATGTTGCTCGTTATTAATCAGAATCCAGCATTGGCTAGATGTTAGCACATACGCAGTGTAGGATATGCTCCTTCTACCTCATTGCAGCGGAACACGCCAGGGTTGGCAAAGAATGACATCTGCAAGCGCACAACATTTGCAAAGCTGTTAGTTGAATGAAGTGAGTATGGCCAAGTTGCTTAGCTATCTGCACGAACTTCAGTGAACTTGCCTGCTTGTCCGCGTCCTCAAAGTCATCAGCATTAAACGGAGGCTGCAGAACACTGCAGAAGCACACTTAATTGCCACAGCCGGGACATGTTGTCAGGGGAAACTCACAATGTTGACAAGTTTGTCAATGCCCTCCAAGATTCGGGAATGCGTCCCGTCAACAGGTTGTCGTCCAGCTGCCTGCGTTGAGAAAGGAATGCTCACAAACTGTCCCTTGGTTCCAGTCCACATTATCATCTTCCTTCATTTCCAGCTTCCTGCCCTGGAAAATGCTACAAGGGCATGCCCTAGCAATTTCTTCAGCCACATAGCCAGCGCCGTCTGCTGTAATCCCAGCCTGCACAATCAAGAGCTCAGAAACGAGCTAATCCTGCCTTACAGAGTGATGATGTAAGGTTATGCACAGCCTTCGGAACCCACCATTGTCTCGATGCTCATTCAGCTAAATTCCCTATCAAACATCGAAGGAACATGCAAAATTTTGCGTTGAGACGGTTTCTCCTTTCAAGGTGTTCATGCTACGATTGCCTACCTGCCAGATTCCGAGGTTCAACCTGCCGCCCGTGATTGGAATGGTCAAAGATGAACCCATCATGGAAGCCTTAATATGTGCTGTGTCATGAGGACATAATAAGGCAGCAAGTTTAGAGGACCCTCTAAAACAATCAGCAGGATACAGAAGAATCACAAGTGCCCGCACCCACATACCAGGCATATCGTCAAGTCCTTCATCAAGATGCCGATAGAATTGGCCCTGTAGAGTCATGTAGTGTAGTTGTTACTGTGAACTTCAAAGACAGCTGCAACACAAGGCCCAAAGTTACATAGAGAGGATTGCAAAGCGCCACTTACTTGAGGGACAATTCTGTTCAACGTGTCCTCCATGTCCAGCGGACTTCTGGACTTGCGTTCTCATTTATGGTTAAACTTGCAGATGTGTGCATTACTAGTCAAACAGGCAGACACGAACCTGTGAGTATAATTGGAAAAGACAACCGGTTCCCTTCTTCAGCAAAACAGTTGTGGGACTCACCGAGATGTGGGCAAGGCCGACTTTGAACTGACTTATTTCAGGAACAGCTCTGTATGTGTTGGGTGATGATGGCAACCCCTGAGTTGAAAGCTTCGGTGAAGTCAGGATCGCTTGCAATCCCCTCTGGCAATGTGTGCTGTTTGAAGACCTACCTCTTCAGCTGCAGCTCTACTGTTCGTTGAACCCACTCGGTTCTGAGGTTGATACTGGTGAAAAGTGTAGGTTGAGTTAGAGATGTGTGATGGGAGTAGCTTTGCGACAACACAGATGGAAATAGCTACAAACCCAACACCTCATCAGCAATAAAGGAAATCGGGAAGCTCAGCTGATGGACAAACACACTCACAATTTCCGGTGCTTGCCTCACACTTCAAACCGTCGCGGAAGACTAGTCCAGCTGCATTGTGTATGTAAGCCCTGAACAGGAGGCAGCATCAGACCGCATGTGCGGCAAGAGCATTCACGCAGTTCCTCCAGAGAAAAGATTGTGGGCATTCATCTGTCCAACCGCCAACTTGTTCAAGACAAACCTGGTTGCGACAGCTCCAGCGATACCGGAGTGGCAGAGGGAAGGAGGAACTGATGGCGGGGCAGGTAGTACGGAGACCAGAAGGAGATAGGAGCACACCGGGCCAAGCGCCAACCGCAGCTGCCATGGTTTGCTAACTTTGCCTTAATCGTAAAAAGGAAGTGCAACTGAAGCAGCTGTTCAACCGGACAAATATTTGTGCACGGTACACGTCTCTCGCCAGCACCACATCCGCCAGGGTCACCTCATCCCCGAAGCCGAACCTCCCGGCGCTCTCCGCCACCGTGCGCTCCAGCGCGGTGAAGCCCTCCAGGACGTAGCGCCGAGCCCAGGCGAGCCTGACCTGCTCCCCATCCCGGACCGCGACCTCCAGCAGCAGCTTGCCGTTCTGGAAGGGCTGGATCCCCGACACCACACGGCGAGCGCCACTGAGCTATATGGATGAGGATGAGGGCATAAAACACATGTCCGTGCTGCAGCGAGCTGAGACACCATACCTAAGAAGTGCCCACACCCATCTGAGGAAGTTGGGCGAGAGAGGAAGCTGGAGCGTGACGGGGGTGCCGTCACCGTTGGAGCCGATGGAGCGTGACGGCGGTGCCATCGCCGGTGGAGCCAAAAGCTGGGCGACAGAGCTGGGCGGCAGCAGAAGTTGGGCGGGGACGCGCAAAGAGTCGCAATGAGGACGATATGCTTTGAATAACAACGGGTTAGGGTTCTGGAAGTTTCTTGCCGGATGACCTCGTGGCACTGTTTGATTGGTCGGCAGCTTCGTCTTACGCCCCGTCGTTCCGAGGTTCGGGGTTAGGTTTGGTGTGGTCAGGCTAGGTTTGGTAAGTGCAATTTAGGTTTGGTAGCTAGGGCGGCAGCGGCGAACCAATTGCAGATTTAGGTAGGTTTGGAATTTGGTTTGGAATTCTAGGTTCGGTAAATTCAAACAAGGTCTGGTAGAGAGAGAATGGCGGGAGAGAGTTAGAGTTAGTTATGCTATTTAAACCCTTTCTTGATGGTCTTGTCTTTCCTCGTAGCTCCAAGGGCCGAGGTCCTTCCTCTAGCTGCGTCTTTGTTTTGTAGTCCAAGGTTTCCGCATGTCCAAGTTCCGAGGTGCCTAGTTTGAAGTAGTTTGAATAATTTGCTGTTTGTTGTGTTGTTACTTCGGAAGCCAAGGTTGTTCGCTCAAGGCCAGCCTGCCAAGGTATTTTAAAGGCCGATGTATCTGCTTGTTTTTGAGTGTTTGGTCTTTTGCGGCACTTTTCTCCGCTCTTTTTCATACTTTGCTCAGATGCGCTTCTTTCTTTGTCACGCTTTGTGTTAGTTTGTCTGTTGTGCTTTCATGGCGGTTGTTGAGTTGGTGTTCGTTTGTTTTGTGCATGCCTCTTTTTCCGCCTCCAGCCGTTGATGACCTTACGCGGTTGTTTATGTGTTCAGTCTATCATCGCCAATGAAGTGCAAAGCTCTCTGTGTGAAGTCGCTTTTCTGTCTTTTTTTGTGTTATGCATGTCCGTCTTTGTCTTTCTTATTACTTCCCTCGAAACCAATATAAAGGCAATCAAGGCTCCACCGGAGGCTAGTAGGTAGTTTTAGTTACCGGTTGGACATTGAAGTATGAGCGCTCGTGTTTCATTTACGCCACGCCCGCGACTTGCATTGTTTAGATGGATAATTGGTCTTTTATCTTTTACTGTTTGTTGGAGTTTGCCGTCGCCGTGTTCACGATGTTCATCTTCAGTCACCGCAAGTCTTCTTATTTTGTTGCTACCGCGTTTCTGGATACATTTGTTTCGTTTAACATTTGGCTTGATTGTCCTCGGAAGATGTTATGCATCTTCCTGTGAGTTTCCTTATCTTTCTTTCAGTTCCTCACGTCCGTATGTTTCGATGCAGGGGTTTGCCGGAAGCTTGAAAAAGATCCGGACTTAACTGAATGTATACTCTGGAAAGTAATAATCGTACGACTGCTTTTGTTTGGTTGTGTCTTCCGCTTAGGGCTTTCAAGCTCACCATTGATTTCCGTGTCATTCCATTGTATGTTTTTGCGCTCTTTTGTGGTTACTTTACCTTTGTGTTGGTTCTTTTCTCGCTCATAAGTTTGCTTATCTCCGCATTCATTGTCTTGTAGATTAGCAATAATGTTTTGTCACTTTTGTAGCTTCCTTCGCTTAATTATTTCGATGTTTTGTCATGCAGAGTTTGGGCGGCTTGAAGAATATCCGATCGTAGAATCGGATAATACCGCAGTAATTCGATTTCATTCTTTGTTTCAATGCTTGTTTGATCGTGTCATTTCGTGACTTCATTATATATAGTTTCTTTGTTTTGTGGCTTTGCTGCTTTGTTAGCTTTTGTTTGGTGCTTTTAGTTGCTTACAGTGTATGTCTTGGCGAAAGGTGAGAGTGTGGGGGCTTGAACAAGATCCTCAAGAAACCTGAA